>NSJW01000942.1:0-563341 GCA_019955255.1 Castanospermum australe
GCGCTGAAAAATTTAAGTTCCTCTCCTCTACAAAATTTCTCCTCCAAAATTCTGAAGCAGATCCGTTTCTATGGGTGGGAGCTCCCTCCGGATGGTTGGGTGAAGTGCAACACTGACGGTTCGTGTAACATGGGAGGCTATCATTCTAGCTGTGGTGAGGTGTGTTGGGATGCTTCTGGCGTTTGGTTTTCGGCTTGTGCAGAAACTTAGGAGCTCAGGATGTTCTCGTGATTAAGTTGTGGGGTATCTTTACAACTCTTTCAATTGCTTGGGAAAAAAGAATTAGCAGGATATTGCTTGAGTCTAAACTCCTCTGAGGCAGTCCACTTGATTCTTCACGGTTGTCCAGCGACTCATCCTTGTTCTACTATCATCTCTAGCATCTCTCAGTTGCTTCAGAGAAGTTGGGAAGTCCACCTCTACCATGTCTTTAGGCAATGCAATCGCTCTGTGAATTAGATGGCAAGTTTTGGTCACCACACACACACATATATATATGTCAATATCAATTGATACCGATGTCATTCAAACTTAATATTATACTATTGAATAACTTTTTATTAAATTTTTTTTTACAAAATTTACTATTGAATTCAAAGTTTATATTATGTAAATCATATATATAAAATTTCATATTAATCAAAAATTATTTTATACTCTAATAATATATCTAAAAATTAATGTAATATATACTTTTCAAATATAAGAAAATATGAACCATTTGATTATATCCTTATTGATGTTTAATTTTTTTGAAATTTGATGAAAATGATCAACATTATATATAAGTTTTATTCAACAGTTAGATCGATGAAAATTATATTATATAAAAAGTTATAGAGTGATGTAAGTAATTAGTATAAGTGATGGGTATCAATTAATCCTCATATATATATATATATATATATATATATATATATATATATATTATATATATATATATATATATATATATATATATATATAATATATATATATATATATTAAGAATGATGGATTTTGACAAAAATCATCTAATAAAACGTTATGTAATAGTGTAAGATTATGTTTGATTTATATTGGTGTCAATTGTAATCTTCTTTTTTTTAACTAAGCCATATAAGCTTAAAAGTAATAAAAATGGAGCCACCGAAAAAACGCATGATCAAATCAATGTTACAAAAGACTAGAAAAATAAAAGGAGAAGCAAGTACGATCAAATTCCAGTCATAGCAATTATTTTTACTGGCAAAAAGAAAAGTATTGAATTACAGAGAAATGACCACTTCACAATTGCGAGAAGAGATAATTTGGCAAATATCTAAAATAAAACCCAGAATTTAAAAGGAAAAAGAATTCAATCACTAAAGACATCAAAGGAGAGCTTATGGTAATAGACAAACTGGAGGGGAGCAAAGTAGATGTGAGTTTGGAAATAATTGGTTGTTAATTCCATCTTCTATGTCAAATATACCAATATCATGACCACAGATAACTTGAGAATATTGAGGTTCCAGCATGTTATCTGTATAATAGATATGATTTCGCTTACCAGATGAGATCCAAAGAGAAGAATTGAATCCAAGCATTAACATGTAATTCCCCAAGCTATGCAAAGGTGACCATTGGTTCGCATCTTTCTAATATATATCAAATCTAAAGGTACTGTAACTTCTTTTCTCTTCATTGCATGCAGGAAAGAAGATTATATAATTTATCACCATTAGCAGACCATGAGGGGACCCAATCAAATACTTGTTATCAAATTCAGAATAAGGGGTAAGAGGATCTGGTGGTGGGATTTCACTCATTCCTCCGAGTGGTGTAGGTCTTGTTTTCATGTCAAATTCATATAGTTGACCTTGGAATAGTTCTTCCCTTCATGAAATATGGCATCTACATAGCTACAATCTATTTCTGTTGTTGAAACATCTGTCCAGTTATTATCACCAAATCTAAAAAATGCCAATCTACCATATTCACCATATATAGCCACCGCCGTAAAATCTTGCTTGTCAGGAAGGGAACTTGTGATGACCTTTCCAACATGGGCTTTTTGTAAATGAATTTTTTTCAACAGTATAACTTGAACCATCACGAATATCCCTTATAGTATATTCTTCTCCAAGCTTATCAGGCTGATACTCAATTACATCTGGAAGATTTGACATTGGTGGAAGATCAAAGTGAGCGCCCTCGTAAATGGATTCAACACTCGCAATGTTCCATCAATCCCAACACCGATCAACCATCCATAGCAAGAACCACGTAAGAAGGTGTTCTGCATGTCAGGCAAGCTTAAGTGGTAGGCCTCTTTCTCCCCAAGACGAACAGTTGAAGAAGTCTTATCTTGAAAAGGTAGCACCAACCATGGATTTCTTTTGTGATTTGGAGTTCTTGGCAATTTTGATTTCCATTGCTTGCAAACAGCACGGAGTTGAATGTAATCATCGTAAGAATAAACATGCTTCACAATTTCATTCAGTAAATCAGGATGCATTTCTGCCCACTCGTCTCGCTCAATAGTCATGGTCATGTGAATTTAGGATTCTAAAACTCAAAAAATGCAACAGCTATATGAAGAATGCCTTTAGAAAATAAGACCGTACTCTTTTGTAATCAATATATACAAAACGAAATAGAAGTTCACTCCAATTGGCATACCCCCTAAGACTTTCCTAACCGTTATCAACTTACTTATTTCAATAATATTATTGGTAATTTTAAAAAATTTTATTATCATTTTATTATTTGTTATTATTTTACTAGTTTATGACCCTATGAATTTCACAGGATAATTTTTTGTCTCGTTTAGATATATCATTTTAATACACTCATTTTTTTTATTTCTCTTTTACACTTTAATAATTTTTTAATAAAAAATTTAAATAAATCTAAAAAACTAGCTATTCATATTTCTATTTTTAGTGTTTACATAAAAAAACAAAAAAAAAATAGATTCAGAAAAAATACTAGTTCGACCCCTCAATTGCAAAATAAATTAAGAATTGTTCTATTGTGATGACAAAACTTCTAGCTAAAAGCACATTTAAAGTTTCTTAAACTTCTCTACAATGAACCATTCTAAGAGCAAATTACAAATAATATAATTAAGTCAACAAAATATTAAAATAATAATAACCAATTAAAATAGGTTAAAATAAATAATTAGTTCCTATAGTTTTACTTGATTTAGATTTTAATTTATAATTCTTTTATTTAGATATCAGTCCTTATAGTTTCACTCATTTAGATTTTGGTCTCCACTATTAAGGTATCGATCTTTATATTTTTTATTTATTTGAGTTTTAGTCACTATAATTTATATTCATTAAGGTATTAGTCCTTATTTTTCATAAAAAATTGATCATATAATTTTTAATTATTAAGATATTGGTTCTTGTAGCACTAAAATCGAAATGAGTGAAATTATAATAACCGATATTTATACTAAAAAAATAAAGAGACTAAAATCTAAATCAAATGAAACTTTATGAACTAATATTTTATTTTAACCATTAAAATAATATGAAATTGCTATTTATAATAGATTACTATAATATAAAAGCATATTTAAATTTTCTTAAAACTTCTCTATAATGAAATTCACTATTCTATGAGCAAATTACAAATAATATAATTAAGTCAACAAAATATTAAAATGATAACAACCAATTAAAATAATATGAAATTGCTATTTATAATAGATTACTATAATTTGAGACTTATCAACAAAAGAGACTTTGGTCTTATACTATTATTTATGTTTCATTAAAGCCAAAGAAAATCTTAATAAATAATGTTTTAAATTAACAATTCCTTCTACGACGACAATCTTACTTAAGAAACTTAAATAACATATAACTCCACAGAACAGTTTATTTGCTTACATAATTCTAGCAGGGAAAACAAGAGTACGTTTATGTAAATACTAAATAGTATTTTTTTCATTATTATTTGCTATATATTAAGGTTTATGTTCAACTTAATCTTTTAATGATTTGAACTTAATTTAAAATAAATGTTATATAGTTACGATTAAGAGATAGAGGGTATTGTGTTGGCCAACTAATAAGAGATGGCAAATGTTCAACTAATAAGGGATGGCAAAAAGAAGCTTGGTCATCAACAACAAATCAACAAAAATTTGAGCTAAGCGCATAAATTAAAAGATGTCGTGTGAAATAGATGTATAGGGGTGTTTTTGCATTCAACCTGTTTATTAAAATAGTGGATTGAGTTAGGTTGGGTTGAACTTGTGAGTACGACATATATTAAAAAAAATTCACCAATTAAATCAAATATCAAAATTAATACAAAATCAAAATTTCTTATAAATCATCATAAATAACTTAATAAGTCTTAATAAAAGATGATATACAAAATCTTAAGCAAACTAAAAATTAAATATAATAAGCCACAAGTCATAAATATAACATAGTAAGTCTTAATCTTAAAAATAAAAAGAACTAACACAAGTTTCAAAAGTCAAATATAATAAATTACATAAGGTCTGACAGAGGGGAAAAGAAGAAATGTTACGTTTCGTATATTGAATATCAAAAAATCATATTACTTTTTATTAAAAAAAAAAGATGGGTATTATCATTGGGTTAAAAAATTTTGAACCTAACTTAACTCATGAATTTCATCCAACCCTTCAATTATGGGATAGGTTAAGTTAGGTCAAAACCCGCAAGTTTGCAAGTTGACCCAAGTCAATGAACACCTCCAGATATGCGTGCCAAAATAATTGCAAGAAATAATTTTAGTTATCACTTACACGTATTTATACATATTTTAAATTATTTAATAAAATTATTTAGAATAATTTAAATTTTTTAATTATAAAATAATTTTACTTTGATTGTATTAATGTCTAATATATCGATCTTAAAAAGGGAAGTTGAATATGGAAATAATAATTTGATTTAGATCATGTTAGTATTCAATTTACTTATCTAAAAATCATGATAAAAAAATTTACGAGAGCGATCTAATAATAAGAATTATATTTAGATTATATTAGTATTTAAAATAATGTATCTAAAAGCATTTATCATATGAATTGAGTCAATGTTCATTGTATCTTATTTAATAATATTTTTTAAGTTCAATTCAATTTTACTATATATATACACTAGCTAGTTATTATTCTCATGCACCGGTGTTATAGATATTTTAGATTATTTAGAGGATTATTTAGATCAATTTTAATTTTTTTAATTGAATGAGCAAGATATGAGAATAATAATTTAATTTAAATTGTGTTAGTATTTAGTTTGTTTAAACTATTTATCTCAAAATAATGAGAGAAAATTAAAGAGAGAGATATGATAATAGTAATTTCATTTGTATTAGATTAGTATTCAATATAACTTATTTAATAATATGTATTAGATTAATTTCATTCAAACTAAATTAGTATTAAATATACATTATCTAATAACATTTACTAGTTATAATTCTTGTATGATGCACATATTTATACATATTTTATATTATGCAAAAGAGGGTAAACCCCTAATCAGATCTCTAAAAATTATGTCGACATTAGTTTAGTACTTCAAAAAGTGTAGAGATTAATTTAATACTTGTATTATAGAAGATATCATTAAAATTGTTCTTCTGTATATAAATAAAGATTAAATTGATATAATTTTTATGATTGAGGAGTTAAATTAATATCAATTTTATATAATTAAGAGACTAAATTGATGACATTTTTGATAATTGAGGAATTAAATTGATGTCAATTTTTTTAAAGATTAAAATAATATTACCTTTATGATTCAAGAACTAAATTGATATTAACATTCTTTGAAGGATCAAAGTGATGTTGATATAATTTTTGGAGAACTAAATTGGTAGTTTAGTCTTTAAAAGATCATTTAAAGTAATCTTACTATTTTTGAATAAAATTAGTTATCTAAATTATGTTAATATTTGATGTACTTATCTTAAAAAAGAATTATTCATAATTTTTTCAATAATGTAAAAGAAAATTTAGAGGAGTGTCAAATTTTTTTTTTTTTAAAAAAGACAACAGTAAGAATTTTATAAGAATAATGAAGAATAATTATGGCTGATGAATACGATGATTAGTCAGTATGTTCTTTGGCATTTTAAAGGGACGAATAATGAGACTGTGGAGGACTATGGTAGGAAGATTTGGACTCTAAAAACCACATCTTTTTAAGTTACCTAGATTTATATTAAATTTATATTACTAAATTTATATCATTTTATTATTATTAAGTTTAGTAAAATTATATCAAATTTTAAATTTATAATAATCTCAAAAGGACATATATTACCACATGCAAAATAAGTTTAAAAAGATTTAAATTTTTATTTAATTATCACAATATTTTAATCTAATAGAAATATTTAAATGAGTTAATTAAAAAAATTTAGGAATGTGCCAAAATTAATAATAATAAAAATGATAATAATTTATCTATATTATTATAAAAGAAATTCTCTTTTTTGTTTTCAAATTTTTAGTTTTTTAATAAACCACTAACAACTAATTGAATATAAATATAAAAAAAAATTATGAACACAAATATTTTTTTATAATTATATTCTGTAATTGGAATTGTTTTAAAATACAATGAGTTATTTTTTTATTTTTTTTTCTAAATTATTTTTATTTAATTAATTAATTTATAATAATAATAAAATTATAATTAATTATATAATAATTATATAAAATAAAATAAATTAAAAAATATGACAAAACTACTCAAAGTACTAATAATAATAATAATAATAATAATTATTATTATTATTATTAGAATGATAACTATGACAAGGAAGGTGAAAAAGATATATTTACATTTTTAAGAAAAAAAAAAAGAAAAAATACCCTCAGAGGCAACCAATCAAAAATCTTAAAGATAGTGAAAAAGATGCCTAAAATACCTTGAAAAAACACCAAGAAGCTATTTATTAGTCCAGATGCAGCAAGCCTTCTTGTGCTTGAATGTCTATGATAAATAGGAATATGGTAAGAGGAATTGGATTCTTAAAACTATATTCTTTATAGTTATTTAAATTTATATCAATTCTTTTAATGGGATTTCTAACACCAATTTTTATTAATGGAGGTTAGCAAGTTCTACTTTTTTATTTGAATAATAATATCTTATTTTTTTATTTTTACAAAAAATTTAAGAGTATTTAAGATATTTTGTTAATCTCTCTTTCTACTTTTTCTCAATAATTATTTCTCTTTTTCTTTTTTCTTAACTTATTATTTTTTCAATTCACTTTTTATCTTTTTTAATAAGTTGAAAAAAAAATAGGAAAGGAGATCATAATTGAAAAAAAAGAGAAAAAATATTAGCAAAATGTTTTAAATAGCCTTAAATTTTTTATTTTTAAATATAAAAAATAAGATATTATTATCAAAATGAAAAAGTAGAGTTTACAAAGATTTATTATCGTAAAAATCAAAGGGATGATGTTAATAATCCCTTCTTTACATTATTAAATTTATTTTAAATTTGAATAAAATTATATCTAAATTTTAAATTTATATAAAGCTTAAAAGGCCATATATTACTACTTACAAAATACGTTCATTTAAATCTAATAAATATATTTAAATAAGTTAATTAAAAGATCATTATCAATAGCATTAAATGCATCCAAGTTAGTTTTACTATATTATATAGATAGATAGATTATATATAAATCTCTCTCGCTCAAGTCAAAATTTCCATTGTTGACAAAAAAAAAAGTCAAAATTTCCATTTCTTTAATTTATTATTAGATCATGATTTTATTTATTTGCCATTATATATCTCATTTATTTTACATTTGCCACAATTACATTTTAACTAGTTTTTTAGTCCGCGCGTTGCATGGCCATTTACTTATTAAAAATTTATAATTAATTTTTTAATAAGATTTATGAATGTTTACATAATTATATATTAGTTTATAATTTGAATATACAGCTAATATATTTTATTTTTTATTTTGATAAAAAATTATTTCTTAAATTTATTTATATATTTTTTCATGATTTATGAGAATTCAAATAGTTAAAAAAGAAGAAACAATATTTTCAATAATGACTATTCATTTACCATATTAGCAATGATTAATATTTATATTAATTGCTGCAAAGAGAACATAGCCTCCTGGTCTCTAAACTTTGTCAATGACATATAATTAAAAAAAGATAATAAAGAAGGAGATTATTGTTCTTAAATAAACAATATTAATTAGTAATAGTAAATAATATAAAACTCAAAAGGTGGCATATGAAATTAAGGTTTTTATTTCATTTTTGATTGAGTTTTATGACTTAAAAAAAATTTAGGTTAAAGGGAAAATTCATCCCAATTCAGGAATAAAGTATGCCTCTGGGCTTCCTGATTGAGTTTTTATTTGCATATGTATATATTTTTTTTTCAAAACAGTAGTATATTATCCAATTATATTTATAAGAATAAGCTGGATTGTATAAATATATACATAAAAAGAGAAATAAATCAAGGTTTTTTTGCTTCTATTCTACTATTATAAATAGGATTATCTATAAAAGGTCGTAGGTGGATACTACAGTTTGAAGTAACAATTTAAGGATAAGTTGAAATACAAGATATTCATATAGATAGAAATAAAAAGGTAAGTGTTAGGAGGAATACATATGAGGAAGTAAAAAGAGTTAATAACATTATATGTAAGAGAAAGTACACATTATCAATGAGACTTGACACATTATGTCCATATCATATCCACATAATAATATTTGATTAATTTTTTAGAGAATGTCAAATAATCAAAAAAGATAATGTGACATAGTAAGATTTACAAGAGTCAACTTATATATATATATATAGATTTGAAGCATTCTTGTACAAATGGAAAATTTTGGGAAAACAAGGTTTTCATAAAATATTGGAAGAATATCTTGTTTCTTGATAAATCAAAGTGTTAATAATTATTAATTTTGTAGAGTGAAGCATTGAAGTCATTTGCAAATGTGCTATTGAAACTTGGGATTTGTCATGAAGGATATTTTCAGAAGTGATTTGGTTCTCTTTGGTACATAATAAAGGTTTAATAGTACAAGCTTATACCATCTATTTTATTATATGTTTGATATGACATATGATAGGATAAAATTATCCAGTCATTTTATTTTTATTTAATGATTATAAAATAAAATAATCAAATTTCAAATAACTTGATAAGACGTGATAGTATTATTTTATATTAAGTTAGATAAAAATACAATAATCTAATTTCAAATCAATTATAACTCTCACCCTCATATTTTTCTCTTACAGTCAAACTTTATATAATCTTACACCAAACTATAAAGCCTTATAATATGAGGCTTTATAATATTTGATGTACCAAATAGGGTTTGTAAATCATTATTAAGATAGTTATTATTTTTAGGAGATCTACCTTAGGACTCTACTCTAGTCCTAAGTGTGGGTAACGATTTATATATATATGTGCGTCTATTTATATCGTGATACCTTATTTGAGAGGTGAGGAGATACTTGTTAACTATAACTGCTTGTGTAAGATAATGAGTTGTTAGCAATATGTAATCATTCTCACTGAGATGGTATGAAATTAGAGATGAATCAAAAATTGAATCTTTATCTTATATTTTTTAAATGATAAAATTTATTACTTTTTCTCCGTTAAAAGCAAATTGCCAAGATGAAAAACCGTGAACCCAATTGTAGAGCGATTGACATTATACATGAAATAATTTCAGATTGATTAAAAGCAATATCCCATGTTCCCTTGACCACTTTTACTCAACTATTATTTCAACCATACACAATGAAACGAATAGATCTGGTTGGCTTTCAATCTCACAACAAAATATAACGTCCACAGCTAAATTAATTTCAAGTCCTAAACTTCTCTTCAGCTGAGGATTCAACTCCTTATTTGCAAAATCAAAGTAATGCCTCCATAAATCACAAGTTTATGGTTGTTTTTTTTTTTTTTTGTATGTACTTAGAATAAGAGAAGGGAACACACTTATTATCAAGTGGTGACCACTAAGCCAGAAATCCCATGGCAAAGTTTATGGTCCTTTTTAAGTCTCAATATTAGCAAACCCAACTTCATATCTTAATGAAAACAGGGGAAGCATAGAGGCAACCAACAATGCAATGATGAGCACAGAAGAGGTGAAGCCTTGTGAGGCTGAAGCTGCAGAAGTAGAAGTAGGTGAAGAAGATGAAGATGATGATGCAGGGGAAAAGGGTGCATTCCCAGCCACTGTTGTGATCTTCACCTTCATGCCTTGGTTGCAGTGGCCCAAGGTGCCACAGGCAAAGTGCCTTGTACCCGGCTTGCTCAGTTTTACAACATCGTTGCCACTGCTCATCGAGTTCACTGCACTGCCAAGATCACAACTCTTGTAGGCATTCTCGCTGCCTAGTTCAACCACACTATGCAACCCAGAAGAGTACTTGAAAACTGCCAAAAGAAAGAAAGAAATAAAAAACATATTGATCATATGAATCAAATCAACTTTGAAGAAAAAAAATGTTCCAATTCTTTTAGAAAAGGAAATTTTTTGGTGTTCTTAGCTAATTATGGGCAAGAAAAATTAAAGAAACAAAATTATTCACATACTTTCATCTAATAGTAAAGCTTTTAGGATAGTTGATTTATGACATAGTAAGAGAGCATATGTGATCAAGACGTCAAGGATTCAATCTTTGCTGCCTCATTTTTTTAAATTAAGTTGAATTTATCACAAGGTTAGGTGAAACATACCAAGTTGATCGCCGACCTGAAAGGTTTGGCTTGAACTCCAGGAGTTGAAGTCTGTGGATTCATCCCAACCTTGGCTTCCACCAACAACATGTTGTGCTGCCAAGGCCTCCTTTGTGATCAAAGCAACAACCAGTGCCAAGAAAATTGTGTTCTTGCGCCCCATCTTCATTTTTTCTTTTTGGGTCTCTGCCTCTGCTTACCACTCCGTTTCTTACGTGGGTTCTGTTTCAGCATTGGAATAATTCATTGCTATTTATACAAACAAATCAGTAGACGGGCTGCCTCAGTGTCAACATATAACAGGTTATATCGTTGTCTTAGATATGTTGAAAACAATATTAAATCGTGAGTTGTTATACAATAACATGTTAGTAAATATATATAATGCTTTGATCTAACTGGCTCAGCATAGCTTGGCCATCTCTTTGATTCCAGGGCTAAACGACGGTGCACTTTTGTGTAGCATCTCCGTTTCCAGTGTTTGCATTTGCCGCAAAGCAAACTCTGGTGGGTAAAAGTTGTCAAAGCTTTGCGTTCAAACAAAGTTATCATGAATCATCTCTAGGGATAGCTAGCCTGGAAGCTCAAATTTTAATTCAGATTACAGATATAATATAATGTCCGAAAAAGAAATAAGATGACAGGTACATCTAGAACCAAACAGGTTTGCTGCCAGCAGCAACTGTTATTATATCTGAGTACTACATTGGTGGCAGTATAAGGTGAAGCTCTTACCTGATTTTCTTCAAAAGAGCAAAAAAATTGGAAATAAAAGGAAAGAAATAAAGCAACTGAAATCTTGATGACCTTAAGATTAATGTGGAATATTGTTAAGAATCCCAAATGTAAGTTCAGAAACGGTATAATAAAGGGGTCGATATGGATATTATTAGTAGTATAAAATCTTTTTTAATAAACTAGGAGTATTTTTATAGGGTTCGGTTCATTTGAACTGCCTCATAAACTTAATCTCTTCCGATCGAGAGTGATAATGGTAAAACCCTCCTCATGAAATGTGACTCTCAGAAATCAAACAGCAGTCCTCATAGGGGCATAGTTTACTTCTACTTCACCAACAGTTTTTGGGTTAATAGTATAAAATCTATTAGCAGCAAAAGCATGTTTCTTGCTTTGAACTAGATATCTTCAATCTATTTTACTCGAAAAATTTCAGATGTAACACGTTTTCATTTGTTTCTCTGATTCAATTTCATTTTATTTTAGAATGAAATTTATTAACTCGAGAAAATGTAAGATCTATTACTGTTTATTTGTTCATCTTTTGATTAAGTACTTTTGGGCACAGACTATGGTGACAGACTATAAAATCTTTAGATAGATGAGCTGAACCCTGAGGAAGCAAAAGTGAAGCTTCTAAACCTTCATAAAGTAGGAGACAACCAATAAGAGATTAAAAGGAAAAATCTTATATCCTCCAATTGAAGAGAAAATGTGGGCAGGCCTTCCAATATGCATTGTACTGGAAGACAGATATCTAAATTATGGTAGTGAGGCCCAGAACGAATTGAATTAGTTCCTTCCTAGTTCCATAGTTGAGTGGCCATAATCAGTACTAGCTGCTTGATATTAGATATATTTCATCTGAAATATTTTAAGGATGTGACCTTTCCATCATTGATTGGAATATGCATATATTTGGTTCTACTTGCACCAGTTGTAATGTGCTTTGGAGATGAAAATCTGGTTAAGAGTAAACAGTGGTGGATACTTTTTATATATGCTTCTTCAAAGTTTGGAAACGTAGTTTAGTACTTTAGTTGAAAATTCCATTGACAATTATCATCCATGTGTTTTCATGTTAGCTAGTCTAGGCCAATTGCTTGTAGCCTCTATTACAATGCAATATAATAGATTTTGTAACCATTTGCACTACCAAAGGCTCCAAAGCATCTAAGATACTTCATACATAACTTGTGTAATGGGCCATAAGTTAAACTTCACTAGATAACTTGGATTGATCTCAGTGATAACCTAGTACATGGCATTTGTTTCTTACAACTTGATTCTTTGTAAGATTTAGTTCTGGCAATTTGAAGCTGAGCTCCCCATCAATTGTTAAATTGACGCTTGAAAAATGTAAGAACAGCATTATACACCATGTCCTTGGCATTGACCCCCATAATGTAGTCAGCATGAGCATATTCCTTGATGAACTGTACACTTAGCTTGTCTACATCATGGAACTTAAGGTTGTCAAGCAAATTCCCAACATCAAGAATATCGGAGAGTGCATCTTGGCCCCCATAGCTGATGAAGAGAGGGAGGTTATGGGGGATATTGGAAAGGTTATAGATTGGAGGGAATGCCTCTCCATAATGCATAATATTATAATCTGGCCTCACGTAGTTGAATTTAGCCAGAACCCCATGTCTAGCAGCTGCAAATTCATAACATTACAGCAGAAGCTTCCTTAGTGAGTGATGAGAGTAATTGAATGAGCTACACCAGTAATGAGTGCAAGTAGCTAGATGGGAAAATCTTACTCTGAGCCAAGTGCACCATGTTCTTTGTTGACGTTGGCTGAGGTTCATTCCTAAATAATAGATCAAGGGTTGAAGAATTGAGGCAGCAATTTTTACCTGAATAGGACATTTCAATAATACATTTAGTCAGAACATTTGGAAAGTTTATTTCTGCAGAAATGTGTCCAGTGCTTGAAATCAAATTGTTGACAAGTCATAGAGATTGGCCAAAGACTTAGACCAGTTATTGCAGTCAACAAGTCGTAGCAATCTACCCCAGGGTAAGCGCAGAGAGATTTGATAAAGGCATCAACAGGTAACCTATTCAAAGGAAGTGTTGAAGAGCATTAAATTATAGGTAGAGACCTAATGGGGTTTAAAAATATAAGGAGGCAGCTTCTTATTTTATTCGTTAAGTTCATTGTTCTTACCCTCTGGGATTAAATTCTGCCAGACCAAATAGGGTAGTGATCTGTTTGGAAAAGAAAAAGTTGTTGCCTGAATCAGCAAATGCCACTATCTCTGCGTGTATTTGAAGCACGCGGTTACAGAGTAACAAGAGCTAGTGCTAGTGTTATGTACCTCGCCAACAAAGGACTTGGCCGCAACAGCTCCAAGTGCGGTGTTCATGTGGCTCAAATAGGCAATGGGGCTCAACAAGGCTGCTGATTTCACCTGGTTCACTAATTTGCCTTCGGAGAAGGATGCCAAAGCTATCAAAGTCCCCTGCCAAACACGGTCTTCCAGTTTCAGAGGAATAGTACACACTAAACTGGGTTATTCAAGTTAACTGATTTAAATTTCCCAGACATTAATGTAAGTACATTTGTTCAAAATATCTCAATCTCTTATCAAATAAAAGTAAAAAATAAATTAATAAATAAAATTTGCGATGCAGTACCAGAGAATGGCCCACGTAGTTAATCTTCTGCCCTGTTTGGCTGAACACATAATCAAACACAGCAGGTAGATCATAGGTAACCAGTTCATCCCAAGACCAATTCCAAAAGGCCTGTCATATTTACACAGAAATGTTAATGCAGCAAATTAAAAATGACCAGGAGACATTGTTAACAGAAAAACCTCAGAGAAAACTAAAACCCAACCGGCATAGAGGGGTCCAGAGAGGTGTGTCGTTGGCTATATCTGGTTCCTCTGGTGTTAGCAATCCACACGTCGAAGCCACTATCAGCTAGAATCAAGGGCAGGTCTTGCTCTGGAGGGTTCAGAAGCCATGTCATTCCATCCTGCACCCACGTTGTATCATGTCATTGTTCAGCAAATACACAGAAACATGGCATTAGAGCCATAAAAAACTTGCCCCCTCCCATGTTCTGAGCTGTGTATGTGACACTACGAGTGCTCTGTGCTCGACCACATAAAGGTGAAGACAAACAAATCAGGGTGGGGGTTCCTAAACTCTTTTCTGGGATCAATGCTTGAGATGGTGCACTGTTCTGCGTGGTTGTCAAATTTTTGGAGCTTACTCTTGTTGCTTAGGTGGTAGATATGTGTAACACCATCGAGAAAACAAGACGTCGTGGATTGGGCCATAACGCAATTTGTATTGGAAATTGAACATTACACTTCTTGTTTTTGGTCATAGGAGAGGAGATGAGATGAGATTCAACATCGTGGTACTAGTACTTGGGAGACACCATTAATTTTACGTGGCACCAAGCCACCGACACATTGAACATTTGCTACTATTTATGGGGAAAAATTTAGAAAAATTTATTATGGTGCTGTGAGCGTGCCTATCATAAGCATTATGTGTGTTTGAATTATAGATTTTACAAATTTAATTTTAGATGAATTTAATTTTGTAAACTTGATTTCAATTAGAAATAAATTTAAGTAAAGTGATTTAAGTTTAGAAAAAAATTACGTTCAAATCAAAAATAAAAAATAGTTGTTTAAGACGAAACAAACTTTTAAAATAATAATTATATTTTTTAAAATAATACAAACGTCAAAATAAATATAACAGAAAAAATAAATAAAAACAAGTTCGAGCGGTACGATCACCCATCCAAACACATTCCTCTTAAAATGTAGATCAACTTGACGCCGTGATTGATTCTCCCAAAAAAGGAACAAAAAAAAAATTAAAGTTGTTTTAAAAGTCACCTTTGGTCATTTATGTGAAGCAGTGAAGGAAATCATTGTTGCATATAGTGCGCAATTAAAGACCTTTTTCATTATGGATTTATGCAAGTGACATCTGCAAAGTTCAGTTTCAATGTGGGTAACGTAGATGTTTCGCTGCTAGACTATACTAGACAAGTAGATTATCAAAATTTTGGAGTAACGGCCAACCCTGTGGCATAGGCTTGTCTGTTGCCCACAAAATGATTGCATTGAGTGAATGTGTAACTTCATTTCTGCTTAAAATACGAGTATGAACTGTAAATGATTCTACAGAAAAATTAATTTTTAATAAAAGTTCTTGATATTGATTGAGTATATATGAAGCCAAAGTTAGTAGAAAACGTAACTTGGAACATGGCGCCAAGGGAGGAGAGTGATATCAGGGTAAGAAGATCCTACCAAAACAAACTTTTTCCTAATCTGGTATTGATGCTTTTTCTAGCACCTTTGGCAAGCTTAATTATAACGTCATTAGCTTAATAAAGTGTAACTTTTAAGCCTTAAGCAACCGGACACATAGGCGTCACTCACGTTGTCATGATCCCTTTTGACTAGAACAAAAATGGAGCAACTCTAGGGCCATAATGTGACAGACGCGGAACTTGACACTTTTTGTCAGCTTGTCAAGTACAGAGTCAGGTTCACACTGAAACAAATAGGATATTTCTGGTTCTGGGTGGTGGATTTTTTTCTTTCTTTTTTCCTCTTCTAATGCTAGAAGCCAACACAGTAACACAGTATAACACTATATCTTATTCTCTCTGGGCAATGAAAATGCTAATTAAAGATTTGAAACTGGAGAATTGGTGCATTGCTCACTTACCACTAACACCCCGTGCTGTATTATCACTGGCTGCTTCTTAGTCCCACCAGTGCCACTAACTTCAGCTCGACCTTCTGGGATCCTTTGCAGGCTAAGAATGTACCCGTCCTTGGTTGTAACCTGCGGAAAGATTTTATCAAACATTTGATTAAATTGTTCCTCAGAGTTCGAAACCAATGCGAATTCTGTGTTTGTTGTCGTGTTGTGTTCATGTTTACAGCTCTTACTTCAAGTTCCTGGCACTTGTAGCCGTGAACGATGACCGAGGATGCGCACATGCCATCCACCGGAGGGTAATCAGCAACATTTTTTCTGCCAAAGATGCCACGGCTTGAAGCGTGTGCCTGATGAGGAACCGGTGCTAAGACCAAGAGACAGAGGGTCAAAGCAGGAAAACCCAGCAAGCCCAGGATAGCCATATTGGTTTGTGTTGTGTGTGTGTGTGTGTGTTTTGAGTTTTGAAGGTGTGTGGGATTGAGGAGGGGGGTTCCCTTAATATAGGAGGAAGAAAGGTGAAATGAAATAGGAAAAGGCAGAGAGGCACATGAAGGGAAAACTAGTTGCTTTGCATCCTTTTCCACTCTTTTTCTCTCTTAACTGACTAATACAGGGTTTCTTGGCCTAAAAGTATAAGGATTTTTCACGTTGTGCGGGGCCCACTAACGTTGGGAATTTCTTCCTTGCCGTAAAGAAAAAATGGGAATGGACATGGCTTTGAATAATGGTTTTAAATTATGATTATTGCTGAAGTCTATGTAACTGTAATATAATTGTAAATACCATTACACTAAACTATTTTTTTAATTATCTTTAATTTTTATAATCGTAACTAATTACATCCATAATTACAATTATAATTTAAAATTATGATTTGGATCAACATTCAACGTAGCATTGAAGAGAGGGGCTCTGGAGTCTGATATCACCAGACACCGGTCAAAGTGGTGGTGCCAATTTGTCTGTACCCTGGAGCTGAGATAACTTAATTTCAGTTTGGACTTTGCAGGACTATGGGGATAAAGTATGGAAACAAAAGATATGTGGGACTATCCTTGCGTTTGGGTCTTCTCTTTATTTTAGGTGGCTTCTGTCTGTTTTCCCCTGCTTAAACAAAGTAAAAGTGGGATAAAGTGTATTAAATGGATCTGAGAAAAAAAAAAAAAGAAAGAAAACTGGTGGTGAGGACATTGATTCATTCGCTATTAAAATCTTTTGCTTTACAAGTCTGAACAAGAGAAGTTTTATTTTCATGTCGTATATTCTGTATATGGGAAAAAAGAATTCGCATTGAAATTAAATCATAAAAACAGCTTGAGATTAAAGGTTCCATAAGATATGAAGATAACCATGCATTCATAGAAGTGGGTATAAAGTCATTGCTGAAAGCACTTAATTAATAAAAGAGAAAAAATTTGTTAAACAATCAGTGCATGAATGCTTCTCTCATCACAAGTTTGACTGGAGTTTGCTTTTAAAAGGACTTGCCTTATTGACGAAAAACCAAGGTCTTCGTATGTGAAAACTGAAAACCAAGAGAAAGGGAACATTTCTTTTATAATATTTAAAAGTAATGAAAAAAAAAAGAATTATCTTCCTTTGGTTCTGGGTGATTTCAATGTAGTTTTCAATCTTCAAATTGAATCAACTTTGTCTCAATTTCTAATTTAGATCATATATATATATATATATATATATATATATATATATATATATTTGTATGTGTGAAAAAAGAAAAATAATAGAAAGTGAAAATTTTGTTAATAAAATTTAAAACTGAAGAAAAAAATGAATTATCTTCTTTTGGTTCTGGGTGATTTCAATGTAGCTTTCAATCTTCAAATTGGGTCAATTTTGTCTCAATTTCTAATTTAGATCATATATATATATATATATATATATATATATATATATATGAAAATTGTTAATATCCTCACACTTATTTGTACATTGATGAATGTTAGCTAGTTTTACCTTTTTATTTAGATAATAATGTCCTATTTCTTATTTTTAAAAATAAAATATTTAAGAGTATTGAAGACATTTTATTAATCTTTCTTATTCTTTCTTTTTTTTTTTCTCAAACTCTATCTCTCTCCTCTTATTTTTTTTTCTCAACTTATTAAAGAGAGAGTGAGGTGAAAAAATAAAAAATTAAGAAAAAAGAAATAATTATTGAGAAAAAAGAAAAATAAAAATTAATAAAATATCTTAAATACCCTTCAATTTTTTTTTTATATATATATAGGGGTTCTATCTATTAAATAATACATGGATAGTTAAGATTATATCTTATTTAAAGTTCATATGATCATTTAAAAAAGTCACATGATTTTTTTTGTTCTAATTTTGACTATTCATATAAAATTTAATTTTCAAAATTCACTTATCTCACCTATCATAAGAAACACTCCTTTCACAATATATGTTTCCTGAGCATTTTTTATCATAAGATATAGGAGTAATAAATTATAAATATTAAATTATATATAGATGGTTAGGATTAGATCTTATTTAAAAATCACATTGCTACTATAAATAGTCACATAATTTTATATTTTAATTTTAACTATTTATGTAATATCTAATAATTAATATTTATTCCTTTCACTTTTATCATAATTCACTCATCTCATTTAATCTCACAAGCAATGTTTTGAAAACCAGACCGGACCGGTCGGTTCGACCGATCGAACCGGGAACCGGTTCCCTCACCGGTTCGGTTATCTCTCAGAACCGGTGGGGTCAAAAACCGGTGAACCGGTCTCAAACCAGTGAAACTAATCAAACCGGCGCCGGTTCGTACGGTTGCCCGGTTCTGATCTTTTTTTGTTTGGAATTTCTGTAAGTGAAACGATATCGTTTTGTTCCGAATTTTACAAAAAAAAATAAAGGCAAAACGGCGTCGGTGCCGCGCGCATCGTCGCAGGTTTCTACCGACGAATCAGCCCCCTCCCTAGCAGAGTGGGAGAATCGTGCAAATCGGCCATCGAAGAACGACAATTGGGGTGTGGGTTGGATCAGAATCGGGGTTGGAGGAGAGAGAAAGGGGAAGAGAGAGAAAGAAGAGCGGCGACATGAAAGAGGAAAGGTACCAGGCTGGGTTTGGGATAACATGGTCGAGCCGTTCAGGTCGCGTCTCGTCGCCGGGGAAGTGTGCTTGTTCGGGGTGGCTGGTTGGCGTCATCGGAATGCCAGATCGGATCGAATCGGCTCTGGCGCTGGTTCCGTACTCCGTAGACGGTAGAACTCCGTAGAAGCTGAAGACTCGAAGTGCAGAAGAAGAAGACTTTAAAAAAGAAGAGATTTTTGGCTAAATAATTAATAAAAAATTAAATAAAATAAAAGTGGGTTTTGAAATTGTTGTTGGAGGAAAAGGAAGAAAGGAAGCGTGTTAGGGGAGTTGGCACGTCATGACTGCTGAGTCAGAGTGAGACAGTAAAATTTTTGTTTAGGTTGAAAGGAAAGGAAGGGATGAGAATGATGATCTCATTATCTCAATAATCTTATTCACATCTACATCTCGTATCCTAACATTCTATTTTCTTCTTTGTCTTATCCAAGACTACTCACTGATAAGGTTAAGACAGTTTAAACTTTCTCACTTTTGTTTTGGTAATTGGTATAGTGCTTTGTGTAATACATGTTTATATTTTAAATAATTTTATTATTAATTTATATTATATTTTTTATAATTTTTATTTATTTTATTAATATATAAATAATTATATATATATAAATATATATTTAATTATATTCCAGTTCGACCACGGTTTGACCATTGAACCTTGAATCAGTACTTCGACCGGTTCAATGACCGGTTCAATTTTCAGAACCTTACTCACAAGTCACTCACTAATTTTTTTTTCTCCCTCTTTCTTTATTTTGCCAATCTATCTTTGTTTCCACCGTCACACCACTCTCTCTCCATGCCCATCTCTCTTCTTATATATTTGGTATAAGAGTAAAAATATAATAAATTTTTATAGATAAGATTTGTGTATAATTTATATACAAGTTTTATCTATAAAATTTTACTTTTATTTTTACCTCTGTACCAAACATAGCATAAGGTATCCAACTTGCTAGCACAAACTTTCAACTACGACCAGCTTCTCAGCTCTTGTTTTTCTTTTTTTTTTTCCTTCTTGCGTTTGTTCAAAATTCTTATGGAGCATTGGGTAATTGTTTTTTATTTTTTAATTGTACAATATGTAAATTGGTTCTATTTGTTGTAATAGTTCTTATGGTTTGAGTGCATCTCTACTTCCTCAAAGCTTTTATTTTCCTTCCATTCAATTCAAATTGTCTCCCACAATCAGAGTTTTGATTTATTTTTTTAATTCTATGTTGCTGTAGTGCAGTTATTTTCTACCTTTACTGTATGTAAATATTGCTTTTGCTGGTTTGCTTCACGCAGGTTCAGTTTCATTAAATTTTCATACTTTATACTGTAATTTTCTATAAATAACAGTTATGAAGATTGAGAATAATACAGTTGATCGATTGTTGACACCCACAAAGTTCAATGTTCAAGCCAACACGATAATATATACATATTTCTAGTATATTTTATATTTTCATATTATTATTATTATTATTATTATTATTATTACATAGGAGATTATCCTCTTTGATATCAATTTTTCAAAAAAAATATTAACAACTAATTAAATACAAATAAAAAAATAAAATTATAAATACAAATATTTTTTTATAATTATTTAAAAAACTATTAATTACTAATTGAACACAAACAAAAAAAAAGGATAAAATTGTAAACATAAATTTTTTTATAATTATATTCTATAGTTACAATGCTTTCAAATACATAAAACTTCTTCTTACATATACTATTATAACAGGCTTCAAATATATTTTATATTTTTTATAAAATTATTTTTATTTAACTAATTAATTTATAATTATAATAAAATTATAATTTATTAATTTCTAAATTAATTATATAAACAAAAATATAAAAAATATATTGAGAGGCACGATAATGTGTCTTAAGATGCTAATTGTTGATGTTGTTGTTGTTATTATTATTATGTCAATTTTTTTTTTTGAATTTTAGGTTGATGAATGGGTTTCTACATGTGATGGTCAATTGAAGCCTGTTTAGGAATGATATTTCATACTTTCAAAGAGGGTGAAGAATTTTATAAAAGATATGTACATAATGTTGATTTTAGTGTAACGTAGCTCATTTGAAAACTAAAGATAGTGATGGCATGAAGCATTGGAAGCTTTTTATTTGTTCAAAAGAAGATATCAAAGAAAATAAGAAAGCGTGTTTAATCCAAAATGAATTGTTGGATAAAGATAAAAAAAAGTATTCAAAAAGTTGGAAGAAGAAATCTTACAATGTAATGCAAAAGTTGTTTTCAATATGACAACTGGCGGAAAATATGAACTTGCAAGGTTTTATGAAAGCCACACACGTATATATACTTGCCTCATCAAAGAAAGATGCAATTTCTAAGATCAGTAAGAAAAGTAAATACGGTCCCCAAAAGTCTATCACTTTATTAGAGAACATGTTGGGGGTTTCCAAAATGTGGGATAAACAATGGGATTTCCAAAACTGTTCAAGGGATTTGAAAGCATTGATAAAATACTCTGCAGCACATATGTTTATTGATAATTTCAAGAGAAAGCATGAAATGAATTCTTCATTTTACTATGCATATATATGATCTTCATGATGTAGGTAGGCTAAAAAGCAGAGCTGTAAATATGGGTTATGTCCTGTGAACTAATTTGGTTTAACCCACTAAAATTGTGGGTTAGATTACTTAAAATGCATGTGATAAAAAAATGAGTCATTTTAACTCTACTTAACTCGTGGGTTAAGTGTACATAAGTTAGGTTGACCCGTAAGTTAAATGAGTTGTTTAAAATTTGAACTTCTTATTATTTTGTCTTGTGAAATTTTAAATTTATGAATTTTTAATTATGTAAGTTAGTGGTTAATGATGTATGAATTATAATATAATTTAAATTTGATGATTATTATATGATTTTAAATATTTTATAACTTAATTTTGATTATTATTTTATAGTGATTAGTTTATTTTAATATTTTTCTTTTTTAAAATTTTTTTTATTTTATAATAGATCAATCTGTTTAACTTATTAACCTTGGTAAATCAAGTTGAATTAGCTATTTTTTAGTTTACTTTTAAATTAAGTGGGTCAATCCAACTTAACCCACTTAACACCTGATCCATGGTGAGCCAATATGGGCAGATCCGGTCAGTCCATTTTGATAACTAAACTACAAAGTGTCTCCTGGGTAAATGGATTTTGACAACTCAAACATAACCCAAAATCTCTACCAGTTCCTTGGAACCCAAACTAGTCACGATTGCTTTACAATTTACACACAACACCATGGATTTATTTCAAGCGTTGTCATTTCCAAAATTGCAATAACAAAAATAAGAAACAAATATTGGCCCACTTCTAATTGCAATACAACACGGCATTGGAACAAAAAGGAGACGGAAAGAGGAATGGACCTCACCTCAATAATTTGAAGAAATTTTCCCGGCATTGAACTTCTCATAAATGGAAATCCATGATTGAATAAATATAAATTATTTATTGAATATAAAAAATTTCTACTTTTCAATGAAATTTTAAATCTGTTTAAAATATGTCATGTCAGTATCTAACATTATATAATATTAAATTATTTATAAAAGTCTATGAAGAAGACTACATTAGCAAATGACATTACGCTACATTACATAACTTCTAGGAATTTTTGTAGAGTAATATAAGCTATAAAGTGAATGTGAAGCAATGTTGTCAGAATTACACCGAATCAGACGATCTAACCAATTTGACCGTAAACTGAATACTCAACTAGTTATGATTCAATCTCATAACTGAATGCATAGTCAGATCAATTTGAATTGGAAAAAATCAGTTAAAATTACTTAAATTTGATAGTCATTTTTTTTTCAAAAACTTTAATATTTTTCATATTTTTAAAATTTTTCATGAATTTCTTATGGTTGATTGTGAATTATTTTTTATGACATCATCCGATTCAACTAATTAATTTAAACAATTGAATTGGGAATTTCATCAATTTACTATCTGATCTGATTTTAATAACATTTGATGTAAAGGATCTCCTTGGTCAATTGGAAAATCACCCCTTCTATAGGAGAAAACCACTCCATAATTAATATT
Source organism: Castanospermum australe (assembly GCA_019955255.1). Lineage (NCBI taxonomy): Eukaryota > Viridiplantae > Streptophyta > Magnoliopsida > Fabales > Fabaceae > Castanospermum > Castanospermum australe. The sequence goes on from NSJW01000942.1 coordinate 23,416, forward strand.
TCACTTCAACGGAGAACAAGGGACCTCCGCTTCATATTTGAAGACCATCTTCTTTTTCTTTGGGTAATTCATTGAATTCACCATTGCTGCTAAACTTTTCTCACCTGATATAAAATTTTTTTCTTCTTTTTTTCTCTGCTAAAGCTTGGAGCCAACAGCTCAGCGGATTTCACTCTTTGCATTCCCCTTGGAAGCCTTCTCCTAACAGATGCAATGGGAGTAAATTTCATTCGTCCGTAGTTTCCTGTGCTTTTGTTTCTTCTCTTTTCTTGCTCATTTACAAAAAAAAAAAATACTTTTATTTTCCTTCAAAATCTCTATTTGCCTAGATCTTTGGTTTCTATGGCAATCACTTTGAGTCATGATATGTGTAGGGAATAACTGAAAACTGGTTGACGCGTCCAATGAACCCCACCTTAGTTTCATTATTATTAGAGTTAGTGCATGGCCTTTTGGCCAAAGCGGTATTGAAGCTTCTACCTTTCACATTGTTTCCTTGATTATATTAAATATTTTTGCTAGACGAAGACCATCTGTATGTTTCTTTTAAGTGGAAAATGTTGATGTTGGCATCATGTGGTCCTCTGCTTTATTCTACAGTGACTTGCGGAGCATCGTGGTTCAGCCTCGGCACCAAGCACTCGCCGCGCGCAACTGACGAGAAAGGCTGCAAAGCCGAACGCCACAAAGGCTTCTTTTTTCCTTGAAATCAACAATCCCACTATCGCTATTTTGTTTTTTTGTTTTTTTTTTCTCCCTAGAGATCGGTGCTGAGGAAGTGTTCACACATCATACAAAGAAATTGTAAGGCATGCTAAACTGATTACTTATAAATATAAAAATTTAGGATAAAATTTTGATCAACTATTATATAAAATAGAAAATATAATTTTAATCTATTATTATATAAATTTTTTTATATTATTATTTAATTATATATAAATATATTAAATAAAAAATTAATTATAATAATAATTACATGATAGCCTTTAAAGGCTTGTTTGGATCTATTCTTATTTTTTCAGTTTTTAAAATTTGTTCTCTAAAACATGATTTCAAAACAAAGTGAGTAAAAATTATGTTTGGAAGAATAATTTCAGAAATGAATTTTACAAAAAAAAAAACATAAAAACACATTTGGATAAGAATACAGGTGAATGGCACGAAACACCATACGCCACCTACTCAATTATTACTTTTAATTACTAAAATGCCATTAATAAAGTTTGTTATTTACATCTACGCCACCTATCAGTGATCACCAACTAAATTATTATTTTTAATTATAAAAATATTATTAATAAAACTTATTTTTCTGTACATTTAAAGTATTTTTTATTTAAAAAATAAATAATTAATATCTCAATTTTATTATTTTAAATTTTTTACTTTTAAATACTGACTTAATATTTAAATCTAAATAATTAATACAGGAATTAGAATAGTCAAAGTATATATATACTTTTCTTAATAACCACTAACATAACACTTGTGTGATGCGTGAAAAACTTAAAAAGAAAATAAAAATTAAAAAATAATTATATATTATTTAAAAATTATAATATAATATTTAATTAAAAACAAATAATTTATTTATAATAATTATAAAAGAAATGTTTAATAAATTAATATTATTTTTAATTTTACATAATTTAAAATATATATTTATTATTTATTTTAAATGTATTATAATATTTATTAGTATTTTTAATATTTAATATTTTTTATTCAAAAAAATTTAATAATAGTTTATTGATTAATTATCAAATTGGTTAACAAAGAATTAAAATTTTAAATTTAATTTATAAAAAATTGAAAAATGAGAAAAAAAATATTATTAAATAAAAATAATAAATAATTATTAAAAATAAAAAGAAAAATTCTAAAAAAATTTTACTTATGAATTTACTCTTTTTAAAATTTAAAATTATGACCTTTTTACTGTCATAATAAATATATTATAATATTTAAAATTTATATTATTATTATTTATCACATAAACATTATTTATTAAAATTAAATATCAAAAACAAAAATGTCAAATGATATAGTTAAAATGACACATAATATAGTCAAATCACTTAATTTCTTTTCTATATACTAGCGTAATACTCGTGCAATGTATGAAAAAACTTTAAAAGAAAAAATAAAACCAAACAATAATGATATGCTATTTAAAAATTATAATATAATATTTAATTAAAAAATCACTTATAATAATTTTAAAAGAAATGTTTAATAAATCATTATTTTTTTTAAATTTTACATAAGTTAAAATTGTATATTTATTGCTTAGTTTTAAGTTTATTTTAATATTTTTAGTATTTTTAATATTTAGTATTTTTATTTATTTGACAAGTTTTAATAATAATTATTGATTAATTCATATTGCTAAAAAAAAGAGTTAAAATTTTAAATTTAATTCATAAAAAATTAAAAAGTGAGAGAAAAATATTATTAAATAAAATAAATAAATAAAATAATAATAAAAAGAATGGAAAGAAAAATTTTAAAAAATTTGACTCATGAATTTTCTCTTTTTGATATTTAAAATTAAGATCTATCAACTATTACAATAAATACATTATAACATTTAAGATTCGCATCCACATAAGTAAATGTCAAAACAGGAATGTCAAATGATACATATTTAAAATGACACATGATAAAGTCAAACTACTTAATTTATTTTATATATAAAATAGATTAAAAGATATATTCAAGTGAGCCTACATTAATAATTTAGCCACTTGTTCCAGAACTTAATGATTCTTTTCCGATTTGCAGGTTTTTCAAATTCGAGAGATTTAGTGTATATTTGATAATAAATTAATTTTAAAAAAAATTATTATTTTTTTAAAAAAATTTAATTTTTTAAAAAAATTTAATAAAATTTTAATTATAAATTATTTTAATTATAAAATAAATTAATCTAAATACACATGTAATGGAATGGAGCCTCTGCTCCTTTTTTTTTTTTTTTTTTCCGGTTCTAGTAGAGTCTTTACTCGAACGTTTCAGCATGCATTGAGCTATGCCTTTTCTGCTTGGGCTGAAATGCTGAGGAAGATCTGATATATTATTTTGGGCCTCTTCAGCTTGAAAGCCGAGTTGAAACTTTATGCCTAGTTAATAGGCATCATTACCTGTAAAAATGTTCTTAGACTTTTACATATTTCAGAATTTATTAAAAAAAAGTATTATATGAATATTTGTTAGAAAATAAACAAACAAATATATAAATTTTTTAAATTATATGTAAATTTATAAGAAGAATAAATGACATTTCTATATAGATAAAGGGCACAAATTGACTGTGTTTTGTGCAATTGGGTTTTCATCATAAGAGCTCCTCCAGTCTTGGTTCCCAATCTTTTTTGCATTGTTTGAGTTGAGACTTTCTGAACGGAGAGACCATGAACTTGAACCCAGCAAGAAGAATGACAAATCAACTAATAAAGGTTGGCTCAATTAATCGAAAATTTTTGGAGGTAATTTTCTTGACCGGCTTTTGCTTGTCTTTTGGAGATCGTAGACATGTCATTGGCACCCTAATTAATATCCTTATTACCATTTCTTCAATTACACTCTAATCCATATTATATGAAAATGAGTTAAAAATAAATTTTCATCCTATATCAAGTAATAATCAATCATTAAAATTTAATTATTCTTTATTTGATTGAAATGTTTCAATAAATTTTAATTATTGCAATGTTTCAGGTATTGCCATGTCTTAGTGCATGTTGGATTTTGATTATTTTATACTAAAATAATTAGCTAAAAGTTATCTTTGAAATATTTTAATTATTAGTCTTTATAAAAGCAAAATAAGCTAACCTAAAAATACATTTACATAAAATATGTGTGATTCATTATCAACAAACTTGTAACTCAATTAACATTAGTTTCAATAATAAAACTGAGGCGTGATAACTTTAAAGTTCAATTCTTCGTAAAGTCACTAATGACTTATCCCTTTTTACCTAAATACTAGTACTTTTTATGTAAAAAAAACAAATAAAATATGTTTGGTTCTTTGAAATTATTTTAGCAAAAATAAAAATAGAATAAATGATCATTTATTCATTTTCATTAACATAACTAGTAGTATTAAAAAATGAAATAATTCAAATAAATATTCCATTCCACTCCCATATTTGCTATTACCAAATTAGACAAAAGTAGCATAAAAACAAAATTAGGAGTAACTGTGAAGTTGGCGGGGTACAGGAAAGAGTCCAGAAAGAAATTTCTTACGAATTGTCGTCATATCCAATAATAGTAAATTTGGATGGATGAATTCGACACTAATTTTTGTTACCCCATAACTATAGCATATTGCCACGTCATACCATACTTGAATTTGGTATAACACTTTTCCAAGCAATGAAAGTTGCCCAAACTTTGTAACTTGTCGTACTAGTTGATAATATAGGTAAAATTTAAATTTTAAAGTCATTATTTAGGATAGAGTTTTAATCATTTGGTCTAGTGCACTTTCCGTTGGAAGGAATAAAAAATTTTCTTACTGTAAAATTAAAAAAAAAAAAGCTGTCAAGAACCACCCACATGCATTTCTCTTAGGAGAAGACAACACCATCTTACCTAATTCTTATCCAAAGAGTATTTGAGATTTAGAGCATGCGTAATACAAAACAAAAATTGAGGGAAAAAAATGAGAAACAAAGAAGAAAGAAACAAGTATACTGCCATTTCAAAACACTCATGAATGAAGTTACTAGTGAGATGCTGAAAACATATGTGCAGTAAATTTTCATTTCAAAACAATAACTTGAACTCGAGAGCCAGCCCACTCCTGTTTGTTTATCATAAAAACTCTTCAACCAACATTTATTTAATTTTTTTAATGTATTCTTTATTAAATAATAGTTTCATATTCTGAATCAAATTAATTGTCTATTGTAAATTTATCACTCTTACATATCCAAGTTCCTCATTATTAATTATAAATATTCGTTTTAAAAATAACCTCTTTAATATTTTGAAAATCCTAATTACTGATGTCATAATAAATCATTCCCCATCCATAGACTTTCCTCATTAGTTCTTTTTGTAAAGAGTTTTTCATATTTTATTTTTTCTTTACTTATCCATAAAATAAATTAAGCTCAACTTCTCAATAACAAAATAACAACGAACAAATCAAATCAATAGAAAAAAATATGAATGTAGCTGAAATCAATTATCCTAATTGTGAAGATATTTAGGGATTGAATTGAGTTTTTATATTCATATAATTTTTCAATAAACTATAATTGAATTTCTAATTTACTAATTATAATCAAATCCAACTTGTTATGAGTAATGACTTTGGCAAAATGAATCCAAAGTTGCAATATTAATAAATAAATAAATAAATAAGTCTTAGAGAAATATTATAATAACTAGTATTTCAATTTTGGTGATCTAGAGAAGCATATTAAGAATACGTGACATTAAAAAAAAATTAGAGATCGCAAAGTCACGAGTGATTTAAGATATCACGAATAATTGAGGTACATGAAGTCTAGAACCATTAAAACATACCTTTTTTTTTTCTCTTTTCAAATTACTAATTATTATAATTAATTATGAAGATTGTTTATATGAATATAGGAGTGACAATAGACAACTAAGTTTAACTAGAAATAAAGAACTATTATGTAATAAAAGCTATTTGAGAAAACTTTAAATAAAAGTTAGTTAGAGATGAGAAACTTGAACATAAATATAATATTACCCACTTGAATGCAACCAATTCTGAAGATGAAGTTGTCCCTGAAGATTGATTATGGGAGAAAAATCTCATTGCATATTGACATAGAGCATCTCCTCCGTTTATGTTTACATGCTTTCAAATTCATAATGCCATGCTACGTGGTTATTTACAGGGGTAATGTTAAGATGAACATCATCAAATTCGATTCATTGACTTTACCTTCCAGAATGTAGATGATACATTGCTCATTAGATTGCACTAGGAGTCAATATTTTTCCACTGGCTGCTATTGCAGGAGTTGTCTTCCTCCTCCTCTCGCTAAAGCTACGGCATGAAGCAAAGCTTGGAAGGCAGCACTGCCCAGATTTAACTGGTTTCTCTCTAATGGATACAGAGTCCTCATTCATGGTTCTTTCACTGCTGCTTGCAGAGTTAGGCCCTGAGATATAAGGCGTACTGCGTGCAGATTTAGGAAGAAGATCATGCACAGTAGGTTTAACTTCTTTCTTTCCATCGCCAGGAGCGTTTTCAACACCATCTTGGTCGTCTCTGACACTTTCTCGAAAAAGCTCCAACAATTTCTTTTTCTTTTCTGTTGGAGATGGTTCAGGCATAGAATTGGGACTTCTACTCTCAGAAGGGGTTTTATTGACAACAGGGGTCCCAAAAGTGTGGTGAACCGGAGTAGTGCCGCGAGATGGGGTGAACTCTGCATAAAATGAAATGGACAAAGAAAATCTAAGCTGATTGGAGGGAGAAGTGTTATGGTAAAATGTTGAAAAGAGAGAACCTATAACAAAAGAAAAAAATATCCACAGGTTCTAATAAGAGTTCTGCATTCTTCATAAACTTGCGTTGCATAAAAAGCTGATTATGATGCAATATCCTTAACATCAATCTTTCAAATACTATAAATCATGAACTTTTCATCCATGACAATTTCTTGTTTCTTTCTAATTTTTCCCTCCACATATTATTAACTACGCAAAATTTCACCTCCTACTCATAGTTGAGAACATATGTATAATATTACAAAATGGCCAAGTAAACAAACTAAGATACTCTGCCAGAAAACTACGAAAGGAGAACATCGCAAGGCATCCTTACCACCATTGACACTGTAGAAATCGTCTTCACCATCTGAGTCTAACCAGGGCTTTGAATCAAAAAATGATTCCTCTTTGCTACCTGCACAATAAAAAAATTCAAGTTCAAAATATCATGTATGCAAAAAGTATGAAATCAAGAACCAGCTTGGATATGAGATATCTGAGAGAATAATTCAACAAATGAAGTAATCACCAAAAACGGTTAAGCCAACAAATTGAACTCACAAGATTGCTTCTTGATATTGGAATGTTACAACTTACAAGTAAGAGGTGGGGAAAGACACAAACTCTTATTCCTAACCACTTCATCCATTGACCAGTAATTCATAAGGACAAGGTAGTCACTTCAGTCCTCTACTTTGGGGGGTTAGACAACTTGCATTCAACAACTTGTTATTAGGTCACTCTAACAAGTCATAGTTGATAGAACTTACCATGCCACATAATATAGCATCTCAATCACAAAACACAGAGACACTCACTTTCCGTAAACAAGCACTTGAACCAATTTTAGGCTACATCTGGGAATCATTTATATGCAGCAGCAATCAAGTTTATTTTCTGTTTTAATATGTTAGGAAGACCCAACCCAACATAATGCAACAGATTATGTAGCTAAGGAGCAATGAATGTCAGAACAGATCAGAGGAGCCAGATTACAGTGTTTGGACAACCAACACAATTTTATTCCTTGTCTCTTATTCTTCTACAGGAAAGTATAATTAGAGTTAAAATGGACAACCAACACAGATTTATCTTTATCTCTCAGTTATCAAATAACAAGATTTCTTTCATCTAAAATTGATTCATCCGTAATAAACTCTCACATGCTCATTCCATTGTGGTCCATTAGTTGAAGACTTGAAGTAGACTACAAACTTGACAAAATACTCACTGACCAACTTATTCAGCCATCAGTATGGTGCTAGACTACTGGTCCCAAAAAGGATAAAAGTTCCAAAAGGCAGGGACCACAGCCACTTATAAGCAACTACCGCCAATGACAGTTAATACAATATCTGTCACAAAAGTCTCCACCACGTGAAACTAAAATCACTAGTAGCAATAAAAGCATATCATGAATTCAGCCTACACTGAGTGACTGAAATAACCATGGTGCATGATATTCTAGTATCTGTGTCCTAAACACACAGTTCTGGCCTGCAAATGTTGTTTGTGAATGTTAAATCTAACCCGTAACTCAGATATGATACGGTAAGATACATTGAGTTTATCTAAAGCTCACTTGTATGTTCAACACAACCAGCAGAAAGAGAGAAAGTGTTCAATCTGTAAAACAAGATTTTCAAAGGACACTTGGGGGCTTTGTTTTGACATATTTTAAGCATTCCATTTATATAATTGATTCCTTGTTTTCGAAAAACATTCTACCAGAAAATTCATATATACATAAAAATTACCATCACATTACTCATTGAGGAAAGCCATGGAAGAAGGAGGAAGTCTTCCCTATGTATCAAGGGATGCCTTCATTAAACAAACAACCGGACAACATATTCATCCCGCTCAAATTATTCATAAATCATAATATATTCACAATTCAACAAATTAGTCAGCATTAAGGCTTATCTGTTCTATTAAATTGCTGGTGTCCATACTATTCCTTTCAATGTTTACCACACAGACTATAATAGCAGACAAGTCATTTTTATTCTGGGAAAGAAATCTCATCTCCACCTCCCCTATAGACCAAATAAAGATAAACATTACATAGACTGTATCTGGAAAGAAAATTAATCTTCATCTTCATATTCATATACAATATTCATATGCGGTAAATTACAAAAAAAAAGGCATCATGGAACTGAAGAGGCAACCACATCATATTCGCAAAATAGGTGCTGTAAAAAGGCAGTAGAAATGGACTGTGATAAAAAAAAAAAAAAGGATAATTTTCTGTGAATGATTTGGGTGTTATAACACAACATAATCATAGGTACGTACAACAGAAATTCAATTTGTAAATCAATTAGATCATATATGATAAATAAAAAAAATAACTAACAGATCACCACCCAAAAGGGGGAGACCGGAAGGAATCAAGCAGAACAGTAACAGTGAGTAATATCACATATGCAAATCTATTTAAAAAAATAAAAAAAGAAAAAAATTGGATTTCATCAAGCATGAAGAATAACAGAAAAATAAATCTTCACAGAGACGCCACATCACTTAAGATCGCACGTCGAAAGAAAGCCCAAAAACGTTCACAAAAAGTGTTAAGCTTCGTTCTGATAGGAAATATATCATTAAAAATAGCATCTTTACATCAGGGGACTAATCAAATGAAGCAAAACTTCATTCAAGGGGCCAAGCAGAAGCACAGAAAACAACCGACGAGCCTGCAACGAAGCACAAAAATTCAGAAGCAACAAATCCCACGAGGGCCATACCGTAGTCTTCCGTGAAGGTGGTGGTTGGCCGAGACGGTGACCACTGAGATTTGAGAGAAACATCGCCGACCAGAAAGTTGCCATTTTTGGGTTTTTCCTTGACGGGTGATAGCGGAATCACGAGGGTGTCAGTTTTGGACCCGAATGAGAGTCCGAGCTTCAAGTCCGTCTCGCGGTTTCTGGGGACTGAAGAGCACGAGCCCATGATCACTCAAGGACAATCACTTTTTGATCATCACGGAGCCAGACAAGAGTTTCTGCTCTGCTCTGCACTGCACTGAGACAGAGATGAAAAGTGAACAAGGGGAGGGGAGGGGAGGGGAGGGAGAGGAGGGGGTGTCTTTTGGCGTTATACCAAAGGTGTGGGGGAAATGGCTTTGTAAGAAGACGGGGGGCACTGGAAGAGAACGAGTGAAAGGAAGATAGGGTTGGCCTTGAAAGGGAAGTTATGTCAACAATGTTGCGTGGTGACTGCTGACCGGTGACTCATGACTGCAACCGATGCTGTATAGTGTATACTGTATTGTATGCGGATTCTCAGGGACGGGACCCACGGATAAAAGAATAGCTTTTTTCGTTTGGAAATTACTTAGAACATTGAATCTGGCCGAATTATGACGACTAAATTAATTTAAATTCAAAAATTAAATTCAAAAATTAAAAATTTATAATATTAAAATTAATCAATTTTATTAAATTATTTTTTTATATAAAATTATTGGTTTAATTTAGTTTTAATTTTCATTTATAAAATTAAATTAAATTAAATGAACTCATATAATTAAAATATATATTTTTATAATTACATATTTATTGATAATTATATTTTAATTTATTATTGTGTTGACAAAAATATATTTAAGTTAATTTATTATTTATGTCTATTTAATTATATTTTTATTAATATTTTTAAATTAATTTATTATCAATTGAGTTATAAAAAAATTTATGAGTATATAATTTTTTTTAAAAAAATATTTTAACAAAAACTAATTGAATTAAACCATTCAGTTCTCTAATTAAAACAAAACCAATCGATTCTTAATATAAAAAAATTAACATAATTAGACTCTAATTTTAATACTATACTAGATTTTAGTTTAAAATTAATTAATATTAAATAAAATTATTTAACTAATATATAATCTATATTTTAAAAACTGAGACAGATGATATGAAATTTTAACAAGACCGAAGTACTAAATTGGAGCCCCAAATGGCCAATTCTTATCCCCCTTTAGAACAAGAGTTGTGACATTAAGATTGCATAATAAAAAGGAGAAACTGTAAACAATCAAATTTGTCAAATAGAGTAACCCAAAAAAAAAAAAAATTTGTCAAATAGAGGCTGCTAAATCAGAGTCAGCGCTTGACTAGTTGTTGCCAAACTTCTGCTTGGTGCACAATAAGTTGCCCATGAGTGTCAGCGTGAAAAGCGAGTGAAAATGTTGCATTCATCATGTGGAAATAATATGCAGAATTCTGTAATACATAATACAGATTCCAAATGAAATTCCCACTTCTGTCTCTCTTGATAAGGATGTACATCACTTTGAATCCATTCCCCCACTTTGAATATAGTGCTTTACCACCTTTATATATGCAGTGCCAGCTTAATGTATTCTCCTCCTGCTGTTGCTTATTTAAACTTTCTTTTATAATAAAGAAGAAACTGAAGGAGTATAGATTGAGGCTAAGAATTTTATGTGAACCACCCTGGACAGCTATTAGGAATTTTCTGACTTTTCAGATCTATTATCTGGTTTGTCTCTATTTAAAGTATGGGAATCCAACCAATAAAGATCAGACGTAGTATCTGAGTCACATTTTTATAGAAAAGATTAAAGTTTAAATGTTGGAGTAAATATTTATTAAGAAAATTTTCTTATCAAAAATTAGTTGTGACTATGTCTGAAGAATTAGTTTTACAGTAATACTTATAAAAATACTTGATCAAAGAATAAAAATATAAAAATTCAGTTTTAAAAAAAAATCACACGTAAAAAAGAAAAAGAGAAAAAAGAAAAATATGAAATACATGCTCTTATTTCCCAAAGAATAATTTATGCAAATGACAATTCTCATACCACTGGAGCTGATGAATCAGCTTAATTTTACTTATCATGAAGGCCTTGATGGTTGATAGAAGAAGACAATAAAGTGAACAAATAAATGGAATAAACAAAATAAGGCAATATCGTATCAACTTCATTTATTTTTTGTTTCTTTTGCCATTGCTATCATATCAACTTTCAACTTTGAAGCATGATCCACTAATTTCAACTTTGCTATTAGAGACAAGAAGATTTTGTGACTTAGAATAAGTGTAAGTTGGGTAAGGGTTAAAGCTGAAAATGATGGAATTAACTAATAAGGTTAACTAACATTTCTGGTGGATAAGATTTACAATAACTAGTTATAATCGATCATGACTGTTGTCTGTAGAAGTAGATATTAAGCGTTCCAAGGCCTAGATCATGTTGCTTTTATGGTACACTTAACTTTTCTTTGTGTTGGAGATCTTTAGATTTACATTTAAGATGTTTAAGCTAGTTCAATCTTGCTTATGTAGTTATGTTTTTGCCAAAAGTATGATCTATTACGTCACAAATTTATACTTACGTCTACATGAAAAGTGTAAATATATTTTGAAAATAAAAATAACCAGGTTTTTAACTTCATAGTAGCTAGAAATGTAAATTTATACTGATATTCACTAAAAAAAAAAAAATAATCAAGGACTATTTGTTAATGTATAACAAACAGATTAATAGTCACGTCTTTGCACACATATTCTCAATATTATTAGTATACATAACCAATTGAACAGTGCATTCATATCAAACACAATTGTGTATATTAATCATTGATGAAAATGAAATATCTTTTCCTAATTTAAGCTTGATGTTGCTTCTTTTTTTTTTTCAAAATGTTTCGCCAATTTTTGTTTCAATTTAATGAAGTTTTCGTACTTATAGTTTTAGACTATGGTTATTTTAGTTCATAGATTTAAGTTTTTTCAAGTAGATTCCTTAATTTTCATCTATGTTCAATATATCCACAGTAAATTATATTTTCAAATTAGATTGTTGAGTATTTGCGTGGCTAATATCAAATGTTGCGTTGGGTAATTATGCAAATGTAAGTCCGCACTCGTAATTATGGAGTCAAGTTAAACTATTAACCCATGATTTATAAATAATATTTGAGTGGAGTCGTCGCTTTAAAAAAAATTATTTTATCACCTTTGATTTGAAACTGTGTGAATAATGATCTACATAATTTTATTAAAAATAAATAAATAATATTTGAGAGATGCTATTTCATATGAATATTTTACACAAAAAATTTAAGAACCTTATTGAGTCGAGATTATGGAATGGTGAAAATTTGAAATTAAAAGCAAAAAAAAAAAAAAAACAGAAACAGTTAAAGGGACACTACCCGTTAATAACTCAATTTGTATAGTATTTCACAAATGAAATTTCGTAACTTTTAGCAAAATATATAATTAACTCCAATTAGCTAAAGCTAAAATTTAAACATAAATTTATCAAGTTAGAGCCACCACCACATCTAGTTACGCAAGTATTTTATAGACTACTACACAGAATATAGAAAAAAATGAGAGACAATTAAAAATAAAAAAAAAAGTATGGACGAAATTAATATAAACTAAAAATATAGGGACCAAAATTTTATTAAATCAAAATATTTATATAAACTCTTTTATCAGTAATTATATGTAATAACTTACAAATAGAAGCACTTTGTTATTTAATAAAAAAATTATTAAAATAAATTTAAAATTTGAAAAGGTTGGAATTATTATTTGGTGCACACTAGTCAGTAGGTAGTGTGTAAAATATCCAAGTCATACAACTCAAATGAGTTGACATAGTGATTAAGTAGATATGTTTCATATTTTAATTATTGGAGTTCAAATTTTAAATCAATACCATAAGAGAATTAATTTTTTTAAATATACTGAGTAACGTGAGAAGTGTAACTTCAAGATCTTAGAAGAAGGACTTGATTTCTGTTAACGAGAAAGACTAACCTAAAGATACTTCTATCGTATAATGAAAAAAAAAATCTAAATCCTACAATTAACTTTAAGTAAGTTTAATTATTAAAATTTAAATAAATTTAATTAAACTCAGATGTTGTTTATTATGTGTGTAAGTATAAATTAATGTAAGAATAATATATTTCTTTTGAATCAATGTAAGAATAATATATAACGCAAGAGCTGTAGGCTTCGGTGATTTTACTTAATGCTAAAGTGTGCGTTTGGATTAGATTTTGTTAACTTAATTTTAGATAAATTTAATTTTATAAATATAATTTTAATCTAAAGTGAATTTAAGTGAAGTAATTTATATTTAAAAATCTCTATATGAAAAGTGAATTTGTAAGAATGAATATTGTTTAAATAATATTAATAAAAATTATTTTTAGATGTGTAATTATTAAAAAGTTATTACTTTTAAATAAGAATAATAATATAATATTAAATTACAAGGATATTTCCGTTAATACATACTTAATTAAATTTTTTTTCATAGGAGAAGAAGAAACTTGCTTTTCATTTGAATATTAAAATCACATTTAAAATTTAAAATTAATTCCCTCTCAAATTTGTCAATAATAATGGCACAGAGGCACATTTTCTAATCCCAAACGTGCTCTATGCAGCTCAAATGCTGCCCCCAAACACACTAAAAATCATTTTACTTAATGCTAAAATCATATTTAAAAAAAAAACTACTTTATCTTAATTTTAGCATACTCACCCCTCCCAATATCAAATCTTTAACTTTGTTGGCGATACGCTGGCATTAAGCACCTTTCCTTGTACAATACCTGCACATCACGGAGTGTTTTCTGGAACACTTAATTTTGCATTCAAGTTCATTAAAGAAGGGTTCGGTATTTGTCTCTTTCTCCATTCCTTTCAAGTTTTTCCGATTACCCTTCAGTCCCATCATATACTTCTTGCATTCTTATTCAATTATATATATATATATATATATATATATATATATATATATATATATATATATTTTTTTTCTACTTACATTATACACTTACACATTCAAATAATTTTTTTTGAATGCATGTCTAATATGAAGATAAAAATTAGAGATAAATTTTTATTGATGAGATTTGTGTATAAATATATTAATAAAAATTTATTTTTATTTTTATATCCATACCAAATATATCATAAATATTTTTTTATCAATTCAACTATTAAATTAAAAATTCCTATAAGGTAGAAGCATATAAAATTTCATAAAATTTTAAAATAAATTAATACTTTATCTATCTATTTTATTTTATCATTTAATACATTTTATAAAATATAAGTGAATATTAAATATTAAATTAAATACTTATACATATCTAATTTATCTTAAATATATCATACATAATCATTATATTAATATCATATGATTAAATATTTAAATTAATAAAATTTAACATTTTAAAAAATTATTTATAAGCGTAAATGTATAAATCTTACTTTTAGAATATATATATATATATATATATATATATATATATATATATATATATATATGACTTTGATTATGTTACTTCTGTTAAATTTATTTTTATTATTATTATTATTATTAAATAATTATTTTAAAAAATAAACTATATAATCTTTATTTTTTATTTTACTTATTCATATATATATTTATATTTTTTAAAAATTAAAATTAAATTCTAATAGTAATTATCTAATTAACTTTTTTAATGAAAGAAATATTTATATAAATAAACTAACAGAGAGTCTCTGATTAAAATAATTTAATATTTATTTTTATCACATAAAATTATTTATTAATTAAAAAAATTTTTAAATATTTTTTTAAAAAAATATTTATTTTTTATAAAAAAACAATAACTATAACTACAGATTAATATAATTATTCTTTTTCTGTACATCAACATTTATTTAGCTTACGACTTCTCCCTGGCTATAAGGTTAGTTCTGCTTTTCTGCAAAAGAAATCAAATCAAGTATATGCATGGAAAAATGTGAGGACACGTTTATGGCCAATACATCATCATCTAAATTTTTATGTACTAAATAAATAAAGCTAGAAAAGAAAGCAAGGCAATACTGAATGCGAGGCAGGGCAATTCAGAGGGATTCGCAATTTGATGTTTTACTGTGTATATTGACTTTGATATATTTAAGGCAATCATAATTGAGACATCGAAACAAATTAATATGATAACAAATTGATGGGCGATTTGGCATTTTCTGGTGGCAGTTAGTCCAGATATGTGTTTATAAAGTGACAAAAGAATAAATAAAATTTTGTCTCTCTTAGAGGATAGATTTTAGCTTATAAGATATTGTTTTTATATATTGTTGAAAGCAACACAAACTTGTGCAAGGTACAATCAGATCCATTGTATATAACATGTTGAATTTTACAGAACATGGTTTATAATTTAAAATATCAAATGTTAAAAAACTAAAAGTCTATTTCACGGTTTTCTATGTATCTACACAAATCAATGCAATTTGTGTTTGGCGCAGCTAATATATATACAATGGATAACATTATATATAGGTTTATATTTTTTCTTTTTCTAGTGAAAACAAACTTCAAATTACTTACCAAAAAAAAAAACTTCAAATTAATTAGGAGTTTTTTTTTTGGGAACACAATAATATAAAATTTATCATATTAAAAATAAAATTTTATCAAGGGATGTGTTAAATAGTAAATGGATGATTGGTAATTTAACAAACACAAGTTGAATTCTTATCCAGATCAATTGTTTTTTAATGGTAAGTTATCTGTAAGACTGTAAATTTCTCGTAAATGCTTATTGAATCCGGAAATAGAAAGTCAACAAACTGTTCTTTTCCTTCACCTAATTCTATTTGTCACTTTTGATATTCACCCCGTTATATTCGTAAGTATGGGTGGGGGTTCTTATAGTTCAACTCTGAAGACATGGACAGAGCACAAGGCATGGCGGGTGAACCAGAAAAACATAGGTTGGAGGGGGAGGGGTTTCGTTGCCCATGAAATACAGAAAGAATCTTGAGTGACGTGAACCCACCCAAGTCCCCATAGGTGCTTTTTCAAACACCATGAAATCCAAGTGCTTAATAAGAGTGTTTAAAATTGATCCAATTCAAATAAAACTGAAAAATTAATAAAAAAATAAAAAACGAATCAAAGTTTTTTTTTAATTTTTTTTTAAAAATTGATCAATTCAGTTTGATTTTTGATTTTAATATTGAAAATCAAACTAAACCTTATCACATATATATATATATATATATATATATATATATATATTTTTTTTTTTTTTTATTGTATAACTTTTTATTAATTTACATATTTATCCCTTTACCTATTTGCTTTTGTAACCCTAAATTTCCTAATTCATCTGTTCTTCCTTACCCTCAATCCCTCAGGCTCACGGAGCAGCAGCCAAGCCAGCAGACACGCATGATGGCACGAGTACGACCGCGGTACCAGCAGCCATCTCTCCCTCTCAACCTCTCTCTCAATCTCTCATCTCTCCTTCTCAGCCGCTTTCTCGATCTCTCAGGCTCTTGCTCTCATCTCTGTCGGCCGCCGAACACATCTCAGAGTCTTGGGTCTCGCCCTCGTCTCTCTCGGCAAGGACGGTGATGCACCCAAGTTAGAGCACCCTCTCCAAGTCCGATCTGCACCATGCCACCGCCTACCCGCCACTTGTTCACGATGAGTCACCGATTGCATCTTACCTCCATGTCTGAGGTAAGTCTTCACCTTCACGCCTGTAGCCTGCATGTCCGACGACAAATTTATTTATGGCCACATTTCCTTTTCTTTCCACAACAGCTTCTTTTTTATAATTATTTCGTTAAAAAAATTAAATTTGTATAGAATCTACAAATTCATTGAATCTCAAAAGGCAAAATCAACCTAAAATCAACATGTTCATTATTGGTAATAAACAATAAATAAATTTACTGCAATTTTTGAATCTCAGTTGCAATTGCAAACTTAATTCTGTAGAAACTCAGTTGCAAAAATTTAATGGGAACAACAGTGAGGCAACTGTAACATTGAGTTCAGATTTTTAGTTGGTCACTTACTGATTTTTGAATCTTGTCACTTACTGGTTTTTGAATCTTGTCACTTTCTATTGTAGTTGCCTAGTTGGTCTGTGTTAATTTAGTCGCAATTACTAAATATGTTAAGTGATAATATTCTTAATTTAGTTGTTATATTATCTGTTTATGGGATTTTTAGTTGGTCACTTACTAATTTTTGAATCTTGTGACTTACTGATTTTTGAATCTTGTCACTTACTATTGTATTTGCCTAGTTGGTCTGTGTTAATTTAGTTGCAATTACTGAATATGTTAAATGATAATATTCTCAATTTGGTTGTAATATTATTTGTTTATGGGATTCTAAATAGGAAAATAGAAAATTTTTCTCCTAGTATTTTCCAAATTTGTAAATAGCAGTTTTCGAAATCTGTATTATACATTATTTGCCCCTCTTTTGGTCTATCTCTTTTCCAGATATGTAATATTATCTATGTTATTAACTTATTAGTGATTTCCCATAATATTCATACTCTTGTTTCAAAACTGAAAGTATTGTTTTATATATGCAGGCTGAAAATAACGAGGCTAGTGAGATAAGGATAAGTGAAAATACTGAATCCATTAATAATGAGCCACCTACTACCTAGAAGCAAAAAGATCCAAAGGTTTCTAAGGCCGATAAGAAGAGAAACACTGAAGAAACTTCTGCTGATGACAATACTGAAGATACGGATAAGAGAAAACCTTGTAGACCAAGATCTTGGACATGAGATCATTTTACAAAAGTTTCTGGTAACTCTTCAAATCCTAGAGCTAATGTAATTGGTGTGGGGCTACTTATGCGTGTGATAGTCAAAAGAATGGCACAACTAATATGAGGAATCATTTGTTAAGTCAATGTAAAAAATTTCTTAAAGAGTCTCTTGATCCTAATCAAAAGATACTTGCTCTCCAACAAATGAAAAAAGAAGATGGGAAAGGGATTGGTAGTAGTTTTGCTATTGTGGCTTTTGATGTTGATGCATGTTGGCAAGCTCTTGCTAGAATGATTATTGTGGATGAGTTGCCATTTAAGTTTGTTAAAGAAGAGGGGTTTTGATATTTCATGAGTGTTGTGCAACCTAAATTGAATGTTCCTTCAAGAATTACAGTTGCTAGGGATGTTGGAATCTCTACATTAATGAAAAAATAAGCTGAAAAATGTATTTAAGCAATCAAATCAAAGTGTTTGTCTAACAACTAATTGCTGGACTTCTGTGCAAAATCTCAATTATCTATGTCTTACTGCACATTTCATTGATCATGATTGGAAATTGCAAAAAAAGATTCTCAATTTTTGTCTAATCAAGAATCATAAGGGAGAAACAATTGGTAGAAAAATTGAGAGATGCCATTTGGGTTGGGTGACATCCAAAGTTTTCACTATTACCGTTGATATTGCAAGCTCAAATGACCTTGCTATATCATATATGAAAAGTAGAATGGAGGATTGGAATGCACATGCATTGAAATATGTGCTTGCTTCATCTGGTCGCATGGATAAGTTTAAAAATTGTATAAAGGAGGCTAGGAAACACGAAAAGTGCATTGTGCAGCTAGATGTTCTTCCGAGGTCGAACTCCACCTTTATTATGCTTGAAAGTGCATTGAAATTCCAAAAGACATTTAAGAGGTTGGGAGAGCGAGATGATGAATTTGTGTTGATGCAAGGTGGTGTCCTAAAGAATGATGATTGGGATAATGCTAAATGCTTTGTTAAATTCTTGAAAATATTTTATGATGTCTCTAAAAAAATGTCAGGTTCTTTGTTTGTGACTTCTTCTCAATATTTTCATGAGTTTTGCTTGATATCGAATACTTTTAAGCCTTGGGTTGCGAGTCAAGATCCATTACGTGGGAGCATGGCTAAAAAAATGAAAGCTAAGCATGATAAATATTGGGGGAGCATTAAAAATATCAATATGATTATTTTTATTGCTGTGGTACTTGATCCAGATACAAGCTTCGGTTTGTAGAGTGGAGCCTTGAAAACTTTATGATAAAGAGGATGCTGATTATTTGAGCAGAAGATTAAAGGAGACATTTAATAAGATGTTTGATAGCTATAGGTTTTTCCATGGGCTTAGTCAATCTCAAAATGCTACACAATCGTCACATGAGGAAATGGTAGATTTGACACAGCATGTGATAGTCCTTCATTTGCTATGGAATTTGAGAAGGATATGAATCTTAATGAGAGCAAAAATAAAAATGAGGTAGATTTGTATCTCATGGCGGCCCAACTCAAAATTTTGACATCTTGAATTGGTGAAAGGTGAATTCCACCAAATATCCTACTCTTGGTCAGATAACTAAGGAAGTATTAGCTATGCCTGTGTCTACAGTTGCTTCAAAATCTGCTTTCAGCATTGGGGGTAAAGTACTTAATAGTTATAGGAGTTCTCTAACTCCATAGATTGTTGAAGCACTAATCTGTGCACAAAATTAGTTCCGTTCCACTCTACTGTTAACTGATATTGAAGAACTTGTGGAAGAATTTGAGAAGCTAGAGCTAAGTGATTTGATTATTTTCTTATTTTACTAGTCTATTTATCTCTATTAATTTTGTGACTAATGTTACTCATATGATCATATTATTTAGAACTAGTCCCAACCTAACAACCTAACGAAGAAGATTCCGGTGATGAGTCTGATTAGCTTAAAATTTTGGTATGCATTGTTAAATGACTTGAAATTCTTATTGTTCTATTTCTTTTTAAAATTATGCATATTGACTTAATGTTACTTGTCATTTCAGGTTTGTATGGTGGGTTGAAATCTTGGTTTCTTTGGTAAATTTTATTAGAAATTCTGGTATGTGTGGATGGAAAATTTGATTGCATGAAATCTAGTATGTGTGGATGGAATTCTGGAAATTTTGGTGGGCTTAAATTTGCTTTCTATATTGGATAATGTTAGTTTTGATTTTGTTTTAAATTCTGCAATGGACTAACGGATAGTGATGCTAGTTATGAAAGGACTTTCGAATATGTAATGGTAACTTTGTTGTTGGCTATTATTATGTTGAAGTATAGTGTTGAACAGCTAAAGAGTGAATTTCAATTTCATTTACTATTTTAAATGGATTGTATTCTATGGATAATGTTTTAAATGGATATTGTATTTCAAATGTTGTATTTTATTAATTGTGTTGATTGCACAGCAATTTTGTTGTTGATTTTTTTATAGAAAGAATGTTGCACAGTACTTAGATCATAGAATTTGGGCCAATTTAAAAAAAAAAAATCAAAAAAACTGACCCACCCAAACCGATTGATTCGGTTGTTGAATGGGAACCAAACCGATTGGATGAAAAAGTGACAAAGCTGAATGGTTTGGTTCGATTGAAAATTTCTTCCTAAAATCGAGCTAAATTAGACTGTGAACACTCCTAGTACTTAATGTCAAATTAAGAAGAAGACAAAGGTTATATATATATATATATATATATATATATATATAGTGGCATTAGGGATTATTCTGGTCATTCTAGAGGGTGGGCCACAGCCAGCTTCGACGCCTTGTGCTGCCACCTACCTCTGTCCAAAGTGTCTTCATCCGGTGGTGGTTCAAGTCTCCTATTCTCAAAATAATTGTTCATCATAAATCATGCGGCTGTTGAATTTGTGTGTGGTGTTAGAATAGAATTTATAAATCCATTATAACTTCAATCTATGACGTGAATATAGATACATTAATAATTAGATTTAGAGTATGAAATTACCTAATATAAAAAAAAAATCTTTGTCTGCAAAATCAAAAAAATAAGAACAAAATCTTTCCTGGCGATGGTCATGGAAAGATTACGAAACATAATATTTGCAGTTTCCACATCAATCACGGGTGGTCAAAACAAAAGAGTGGGCCCATGGTTGGGTCCGTTTGGTTGCATAATAGGGATGCCCCTTGTCGTTCAGTCCATGGTTTCTTCCAATTAAAATTGATGAGTGTGATAAAGACGCAAGTGCAAAAGACAAATTGAAGTTTGTGAGAGGCGTTCCTAGTGGGGATGGTCTATCCTTCCCAAGTGACAGGGTTAGTCGGCAAGCAAATCTGCCACAAATTTTGACACTTTGTGACTAAACACGTGCTTTTGTCCATTCCTTATGTTTCTCTTCGAAATTATCTGTGGGTCCAGCCTAGGATTTCAAGTATCCTTCCCACTCCGGCCACTCGCAGCTTCTACCACTATTATTTTGATTTTAGAATAAATTCTCATTTTAATTATTTAAAGATTATATTTATATTAGTTTAGTTTTTTTTTAAAATATTAATATTAATTTAATTTTTAAATTATAAAAAATGATATTATTTAAAATTTTTAAAAAATTAATATTTATTTAGTCTTTAAATCATAAAAAAATTATCAATTTAATTTTTTAATTCTACAAAAATAATATGAATTTAATCACTTAATAATAAAAATTAATATCAATTTAGTCTCTATTTATATATAAAGAATGATTTTAATGTAATCTTCTATAATTTAAAAAATAAATTAATATCGATATTTTTTTAAAAATTAAAATATTATTAATATAATATTTAAAGGACTCAATTGGAGATTTACTCTTGATTTGACTCAAGAGTCACAACGGATAAGAAGTGGTAACACTTGAATGATTATTTAGATAATTTAGTGTGCTCATGGCACATAGTTTGGTCTCAATATTTTGGTTGGGCAAATTTTTTAGTTTAAATTTGACCTTTCATTAAAGCAAATCTGATTATATTTGAATATGTGTGGATCAATCAAAACTAGGTCGCAACCTACTTGATTTAAATTATGAATATAATTTAAATATTGACATTATATAACTAGTAAATTAAATAATAAAATTTTGATATTTAAAACTAATAAATTTAAAAAGTAATTTTTTAATGTTTAAGTAGTAATATAATAATATTTATATTAATTTAAAAATAAATAGGGGATGACATTTTAGAAAAAATATTATGTAACCTCCAAGCTAAGTTAGGTGAATTTGTAAGATAATTCAGTCTTGATTTGAAAATGTACTAAGTCTAATTATTTGAACCCGATCATAGCCTACCCAACTCGCGCCCGCATTGAGCATCTTTAGATAGTTATGTGTCTCTTATATTATGAAATTTTACTACTATATATAATGTGAATTTAATTCTTGATTTATTATTAGTGTAAAAATTACTTACATTATCATATAATCATGTGAAAACTATTATACAAAAAGAGTATCAAAATTAAATTATTATACTATTTGTTGCTTTCTTTTATTACATAATAATTTAAATCAATATTTTTTTCTATTATACTATTTATCGAGTGTGAGTGTAATTACTATGAGTAAAAGTAATAGGAGGAATAATCACGTTTTTTATCCACAGTTTGCTAGACCCTCTCATCCTTGGGAGGTCATTTTCTCCTATGTTAAAGATATTGAGAGGAGCTGTGTTAGAACTATTTCCCATCGGACAAACAATCAAGTTGGAGTCGAGCATGTTAGATGGATTCCCCCTGCCCCTCCTTGGATCAGAGTCAATATCTCTAATGCTGAGAATTATAAAGCAGGCTGTGGTGGGCTAATTGGAGATCGGAATGGGCATTGGATTAAGGGATTTTGTAGAAATCTTGGCTATACAACTGTGGGGAGCCCTACAAGGGCCTAATCTCGCTTGGAGAAGTGGCTTTCGTTATGTAGAATTGCAGATGGATTCGGAAGTGGCTGTGAATACCCTTAAGGGGAATTCTCTTGGTAGTGTGACAGGAACAAGTCTAGTCTGCAAAATCAGAGAAGCTCTGTGTTGGAACTGGAACATTAAAATCTTACACGTCTTTAGGGAAGGAAATAAAGGTGCAGAATGTTCGGCCTCCTAAGTAACATTATGGATCCTGGCTTGACTATTCTGGACTCACCTCCGTTGGATGTTAGGCAGCTGCTCATTTCTGATATTATGGGAGTTTCTACTCCCAGGATAGTTAAGTTGTAATTTTTCATTTTCGACTTTGGCCCTTTTTTATTACCCAAAAAAAAAAGTAATAAACATATAAATAAACATAAAATAGGTAAACCCAAAGGGTTTAATTTTTGGGTCAACACTTAAAAATATTAATTCTCCTAAATACATTATGCCGATGCAGGGTACGCCCTTAAGATCGATTAGGGAGATACTTAATTTTAATTAATGCAAAATGATTTGAGGATACCTTTATTATACAATCAAAAACATAAAATAGGTGTTCTTTTCAAAAAAAAAAAAGAAAGAAAAACATAAAATAGGTATGAGTTGAGAGTCTAGTGACAAGATAAAAAATGAATTTAATTTTAATCTATTATTAGTATAAAATTTTTATACTTTTATTCAATTACATCTTATTTAATGTTTGTTAGACTTTTTAGATATTTGTTATCTTAGTCAAACTCTTTTAATGATTTAACAATTCATAATTAGATGATAATATAATATTTTTTATACTGACAATTGATCAAAATTAAATTCTAAAAAAATCTTAAACACGTAAATACTTTTAACTAAAGATAAATATTTGGTTAAACTATAAGATAAATATAGATATTATAGTAAAAATAGTATATGTCTGGATTAAGGATTGTAATTGATTTCATGCCACCCAATTTACTTTGAATTAATAATGATGAATATTACATTAAACTATAAGATAAATATAGATATTATATTAAAAATAGTACATGACTAGATTATGGTGTGTAACTGGTGCATGAAAGTTTATTACTTTAATTATCATACTTGGTCAGAGTTCTTCGACGTGACTATTGTAAATTAATAAACGAATTAGGCTATACTTGTTTAATATAAACTTACAAGGGTGTGATTCGGTAGGAAATATGTTAGGCTTTTTAAAATAAACTTAGTTTGTTTTATGAAATACTGGACTTGAACATAATTTATTATTTAACATAAGCTTTTTTTTCAAGTTCGACCTTATATTTTTATGAAAATATAAAAGGCTTACTTGGCCTATAAGTCTATCTAAGGGTTTATATTACATAAAAAATTTAAATTAAATTAACAAACTTATACTTTAAAAATATCAAATAACTCATGTTTTTATTTAAAATTATTAATTATATTTAAAATTAATAAATTATACAAATATATAATGATAAAAGATATAAATATTATAAATTTTAAATTATATATATATATATATATATATATATATATATATATATATATATATATTAAAGGCAGTCTTAAGCCAAATATATATTTTTAACAGCTTAAGCTTAGCTTATTTAACTAAATAAGCTCGAATTAAAATTTAAGTCTAACTTATACAATAAATAAATCACGTCTACTAAGGCTGAAAATATGTTAAGCCATTGACCCTTCTTATTTCTATCATAGGGCAACTTCAATACCTTCAGCGAAAATTAATCACACCCAAAAATATGAAAATAGTAAAAAAAGTATAATAATATAAGAACTAAAATTTTCTCTTAAAAATGGGAGTAAACATCTTAAGAATGAGATTTATTTTAAAAATTATATTAAAAACGCATCCTTTATCAAAACTATATTTACGAGGGTATAAGTTAGTGTTAAGTAGGTTAAAGCCCTTAGTGGAATGAGCTTTACTTGCAAATTTATATTAGGCAAAAAAGGTACTTTTGTTCCTCAACTTATTTTTTGTTTTCATTTTGGTCTCATATCTTTTTTTTTTCTTTCGATTTGGTCCTCTGACTATAAAACGATAGACAAAAAATTCAAAATCTCACTTTTGTCACACCAACTAACGAAACTCTCCTATATGACATTTAATGGTGCTTTCGTGGCTTAATACACTGTTAAATTACACTTTTTTTTTTGCTTCTTATTGAAATGTCGTCATTTGAAAAGTTATTAAATTTCATTACAATTGCTTTCCCTCCTCCCTATTTCATCTTCTTTCTTGTATGCTAGGGTTGCTGCAGGTTACAAAGATGGATTCGCAGAGCTCATCATTGAGTGGAGGTCATTTCTATTATTGTGGGATCAGAGTCATTGTTCGCACTATTGAAACTAATGTTAACCTAGGGAGATGATTCTAGGATTGTAGGAACTTTTGAGTAATGAGTCC
The DNA here is from genome assembly GCA_019955255.1 of Castanospermum australe. NCBI lineage: Eukaryota > Viridiplantae > Streptophyta > Magnoliopsida > Fabales > Fabaceae > Castanospermum > Castanospermum australe. The sequence continues at coordinate 48,866 of NSJW01000942.1, forward strand.
TTTGTCCCATATGTGGTTTCTAGTTTTTAACACGATAAAACAAGTTTATTGTTTTCATTCTTGTTTAATAATAAGGTGGAAGCTGTGGTTATTTTTGTTAGTATGATGAGGAAGCTATTGATAAAAAAGATTTGACCATTTGTAGGCAAAAGAAAAGAATTGTGAAGTTGCAAAGAGATACCTACAAATTGATAATAATCTTTCACATAGTTGCAAATTGGTAACAATCCTCTACGAAAATCGAAGAAAACAAGTGAATCTTCTACTAATCTTCCATGGCAACACTTTGATTTTTCCCTCCTCCATTGGCCCTCTATGCTTGCACGTTTTTATGTTCTCCCCAAACCTAACTCTTCCAATTCCTCTCAATGTGTTCATCATTGTCTAAGTTGGCTCAATACAACACACACTAACGATGTCATTATGATATTTTTAACAGTGGATTAAGCCACGTAACAATGTTAAATGTTAGATAAGATAATTCTGTTAGTTGATATGACAGAAGTGAAATTTTAGATGTTTTTGTCTAATATTTTATAATTAGGAGATCAAATCAAAAGAAAAAAAGATATAGAATCAAAATAAAAAATAAAAAATAAGTTGAGCGACAAAAATATCATTTTTGCAGGAGTTTAATTTATTAGAGAATATTACGTGAGCAGGACATGTAAGAATATCTCATAAAAATTAAAAAACCTAAAATATTTTGAGCCAGGCAGGCATAAGGCCAGGCAGCCCATCCTCCTCGTACCCACACAATTGTGAATTGGAAGCTTCTGTTCCCGTCGCCCGCTCTTACCAACCACCGAGCTCATCCGTCTACCAACCCTCTGAGTTCGTGAAAGTAGAGGGACCGCAACCCAGTTCCGTGCAAACATGGGAGTCACACCCAAAATTGCTCCTTCCATGCTATCGTCCGACTTCGCCAATTTGGCTTCCGAGGCCCATCGCATCCTCAATTTTGGCGCCGATTGGCTTCATATGGACATCATGGTACGCTTTCTCACTCATTGAACAATTCCCTTGCACAAATTAAGGACTTTTGCTAAATTATAGAGGAACCAACCATTGCTAAATTTATATTGAGGTTCCATAACAAATCTATTGTCCTTATGGTGGATGAAAAGGTAGTTAACAATGTTTGAACGAATGGGTATCTATTACTATTATGATATAGGAATTTCTACGGTTGTACATATCTTATTTCATCAGTAATCATGGTTCCTGATATTGTCCTATTTCTCATTTTGGTTCATTTGCAGGATGGGTAGGTGTCTCGGTTTGCTTACGCTGCTTTGTGCTGAGATTGCCATTACGTCCAAATTGACTGGGTTTTAAGTTGCAGTTCTGTTTAGTAGTCCCTTGTGCTTTCCTTGCTTTTTCTAGTTAATCACTAATACAGTCATTCTCTATTCTGTTTGTTATTAGTTGAAGAATATTGTTTTTCTCCTTGTTCTGGTTGATTTTGGGTCCTGCAAGGGTAATGGCTCATATCCTCATAGTTCTTTTACCTCATTATATTTAAAGTTTTGTTGGCCTAGAAGCGGCCATGTAACTGTAACAGCCAGTTGCATTGTTGCACTGTTCTGGTGAGGTGGGGCATGTGAAAGCTTACTATCTGCCAGATTGTGATTTCATTATTTGTGGTCTTTGTCATTAGAAATAGAGAAAAATGGCAATAATGAAGTGTCTTTTGTAAGTAAAAGGATATTTTTGGATCAGTTTCTGGCATATGCTTGTGTCAATTTGTTTCTATATTTGGAAACTATGAATTTGAGTTGGGCATAATTAATTTGCTTGTAGCCTTAGGGGGTAACATTGAATAGTATGCTCTCTAGTTCATTCAAATAAGTATTCTTGCTAAGGGTATGTTTGGATGAAGGAGTTTGGAGGGAAAAGGAGGGAAAGATGATTTTTCATTTCTAAATTGAGAGAATTATAAAATGTTTATCAAAATGAATAATGGAGGATTGAAAGTTTACATGATAATCTCCCATTTTTTTCATCTCATTTTAAAAAATTCTCAAATAAAGGCAATGTTTATGTTGAAAGAAAGAAGGATCATAGCAACCCTTAGTTTGTGAGAATGAGTCAGTGAAAATACACTGCACTCTGTATCAGATTTTATAATACTTGTATACAATAAAAAAGGAAATAATGTAATGATCCTATTACATAATCTACGTGATTCTAACATGATCCTAATTAATTCTAACAGATTCTTTACATATTCTGACAATCCTAATTGATTCTAACACTCCCCCTCAAGCTGGAGCATATAAATCATATGCACCAAGCTTGTTATAAATATAACTAATTCGAGGACCTCTGAGAGACTTTGTGAATACATCTGCTAACTGATCATTTGAATTGACAAAAATTAGTGGTAATGCATCCAGATAAAATCTTTTCTCGGATAAAGTGGCAGTCCACTTCTATATGTTTGGTCCTTTCATGAAATACTGGATTTGAGGCAATGTGCAGAGCTGCTTGATTATCACAAATCAGTTGCATTTGCTTAGCATCTCCAAATTTTAACTCTTGAAGCAATTGTTTCAGCCATATAAGTTCACATGTTGCCAATGCCATAGCTCGATATTCTGCTTCTGCACTTGACCTTGCAACAACATCTTGTTTCTTACTTTTCCAAGATACCAAGTTGCCTCCAATCATCACGCAATAACCTGTGGTAGAACGCCTATCTGAGGGAGAGCCAGCCCAATCTGCATCTGTGAAACCAATGATCTGGGTATGTCCTTTGTCTTCATAGAGAAGGCCTTGACCTGGTGCTCCTTTGATATACCTGAGTATTCTGATCGCAGCATCCCAATGACTATCACAAGGAGCTTGTAGAAACTGACTAACTACACTTACAGCAAAGGAGATGTCTGGTCGAGTGATGGTAAGGTAGTTTAGTTTACCAACAAGTCTTCGATATCTTCCAGGATCCGACAAAGGCTCCCCCTGTCCTGGTAAAAGTTTGGTGTTTGGATCCATAGGAGTATCTACAGGTCGACAATCTGTCATGCCAGTCTCCTCTAAAATATCAAGAGCATACTTTCTTTGAGAAATAACAACACCAGTAGAGGATTGAGCGACCTCAATACCAAGAAAATATTTAAGGCGACCTAAGTCCTTAGTCTGAAAATGACGAAAGAGGTGTTGTTTTAGTTGATTGATACCGTCTTGATCGTCACCTGTGATGACAATATCATCTACATATACCCACTAGAAAGATACTCTGATGTTGAGGAGAATGGCGGTAGAAAACAGAATGATCCGCCTCACTGCGGATCAAGCCAAATTGCTGAATGACTGTACTGAACCGTCCAAACCATGCCCGCGGAGACTGTTTCAACCCATAAATAGAACGATGTAAGCGACAAACTAATCCAGACTTTCCCTGAGCAACAAAACCAGGAGGTTGCTCCATGTAAATCTCTTCAGCAAGTTCACCATGTAAGAAGGCATTCTTGATATCAAGTTGGAATAGAGGCCAATGTCGCATGGCAGCCATGGATAGAAGAAGCCGAACAGAAGCAATCTTGGCAACAGGTGAGAATGTATCACCGTAGTCTAAACCATATATCTGAGTATATCCTTTGGCTACTAAGCGAGCTTTCAAACGATCAATCTGTCCATCAGAGCCAACTTTCACAGCATACACCCATCGACACCCAACTGTGGACTTACCCTTAGGTAACGGAACTAACTCCCAAGTGCCACTAGAGTGTAAGGCTTGCATTTCATCTACCATAGCCTGTCGCCACCCTGGATGGGATAGTGCTTCACCTGTAGTCTTAGGAATGGAAACAGATGACAAGGAGGTGACAAAAGAAAAATATGGAGAGGACAAACGGTGATAGCTTAAAAAGGTATAAATAGGATGAGGATTACGAGTAGAACGAATACCTTTGCGAATGGCAACTGGCGGACTAGCGGGAGGCAGGACCTGGAGCGGTAAAGGTGCTGGTTCAGGGCTAGAGTCCACCGGTACCACCATGGAGGTATCTTGAAGTGGAGGAGAAGAAGTGGTTTCGGCAGGATGTCCAAGTAAGGGAACAGGAAGAATATCAGACACTGAAGAACGCTCAGCAGGAGAGAAGATGAGAAAAATGGTGACTCCTCAAAGAATGTGACATCAGCTGAGGTGATATATCGATTACTGTCTGGGTGAAAGCACCTGTATCCTTTCTGGAGACGAGAATAGCCAAGAAAGACACACTTAAGGGATTTTGCTTGAAGTTTGTCCTGTCCAGGGGTTAGATTATGAATTAAAACAAGTGCAACCAAAAACACGAGGTGGAATGGAATACAATGGTTGAGACGGAAACAGAATAGATGAAGGAATTTGATGATTTAAAACAGAGGAAGGCATGCGATTAATCAAATAACAAGCAGTGAGAACTGCATCACCCCAAAATCGTAGAGGGACATGATTATGAATAAGTAAAGTTCGTGCTGTTTCAATGAGATGACGATTCTTACGCTCAGCAACACCATTTTGTTGTGGGGTGTGAGCACAAGAGGACTGATGAAGAATACCCTGAGAAGCCATAAAAGAGGTAAAAGAAGAAGAAAAATATTCACGAGCATTATCACTACGTAAAATGCGAATAGAAGTATTAAATTGATTGCGAATTTCAGCACAGAAAGATTGAAAAACAGAAAAGATCTCAGCACGACTCTTTATTAAAAAATAACCAAGTGCAGCGGGAAAAGTCATCAATAAAAGTGACAAAATATTGATATCCCATAGTTGTGGGAACACGACTAGGACCCCAAACATCCGTATGTACTAAATCAAAAGGAGACACAGCCCGATTGTTGACACTTTTTGGGAAATGAAGTGCGAATATGTTTTCCAAGTTGACACGACTCACAATCTAAAGATGATAAAGACGATAATGTAGGAACCATTAGGTGAAGTTTGGAGATACTAGGATGACCAAGGCGACTGTGGAGGAGAGAAGGACAAACAGCCGAAGTAAAGGCAGCAGGTGATGAAGGGATGGTAAGATGGTAAAGCCCGTGAGACTCACGCCCTTCGCCAATCATCCGTCCCGTATCCCGGTCCTGCACATGAACAGAATTATTAGTGAAAGGTGACAGAACAATGAAGAGAGCTGGTTAATTTACTGATAGAGATAAGATTGAAAGGACAACCCGGAACATAAAGGACAGAATCAAGAGTTAGAGAGGGTAGAGGACAAATTTGACCAAGACCTTTAGCCATAGTTTTGGAACCATTGGCTAAGGTAACCATAGGAAGGGAAGTTGAATGACAAAGATGAGAGAAAAGACCAATGTTACCAGATATGTGATCGGAGGCACCAGAATCCAAAATCCATGGACTAAGGGAAGAATGGGTGAGGCAAGCAACAAAATTACCAGTCTGAGAAGCGGAGGCAAAGGTCGATGACTGAGCAGCCTTATATGCTAGATAACCCTCATAGATAGCAGCTGGGATAGTGACAGTGGGCACGTCCAAAGAGTCAGATGCCAGAACAGAAGAGTCTGACTGAGCAATATTAGCTGTGCGAGGGGGTTTTCCCATGGAGTTTGAAGCAACGTGCACGAGTGTGGCCAAACTTGTGGCAATAATTGCACTGTGAACGTGGACCTTTGCCACGACCATGAGACCCATAACTGGCAGCAGCAATGGTGGACATGATAGGCACAGAACTGCAAGAAACTCTGAAAAGAAGAACTTGAGTTGAGAGCGGAAGACCCAAAAAATTACGATAGGAGACGCAGGGCGCAGAGGTGGGGAAGCCAAACACCCGCTGGAAGATCACGAACCACGTAGAAAGGGATGGGATCTGACCGGAAAAGCCCCAGAGAAGTGGTCGGGGGAAACAGCGGCCGGAAAGAGGGCAAAACGCGCTCTCACGCGCGCTGAAACACCTGCTGGACGGATTCCGGTGACTGGCGCGTGGCGGCGCGTCGGAGCTCCGATGACGGCGCGACTCCGGGGATCGGACGGGTTCGGGGAGACACACGTCGTGGGTGTGTCGTTTGCCGGAAAAACACACCTCAGATGCGTAGATCTGAGATGGGAAACCGCAGGAGAGAGAGAGAAAAACCGCCGGAGGAGAGAGAAAAATAACGTCGAGAGCAAAACCACTTCGGCTGGAAGAGGGGCTGTGATATGTGCTAGGCCGTAGCTAGAGCAGAACCACCGTGGTTGGAGCAGAACCACCGCGGCTTGAGCAGAACCACCACACGCGACAGGAGCAGAATGTTGCTGACGGCAGGGAAGCGAAAAAAAAAAATTAGGTTTCTATCCCTAGGCTCTAGATACCATGTTGAAAGAAAGAAGGATCATAGAAACCCTTAGTTTGTGAGAATGAGTCAGTGAAAATACACTGCACTCTGTATCAGATTTTATAATACTTGTATACAATAAAAAAGGAAATAATGTAATGATCCTATTACATAATCTACGTGATTCTAACATGATCCTAATTAATTCTAACAGATTCTTTACATATTCTGACAATCCTAATTGATTCTAACAGTTTACTTAAAATAAAATTTTTCCCTCCCCTCCCCCTCCCTCTAAAGTCTTCCATCGAAACATAACCTAATGCTATGTTTGGATGGGGGTTTAGGGAGGGAAAACGAGGGAAGGGAGAGGTTTATCATAAGCTTCTCCCTTGTTTGGAAGTTTTATAAAAGAAGGGGAAGGAAATGAGAATTTTTAAGTAATCCTCCAAATCCCCCTTTACTAAGTTTTGTGAACATTTTAAAGTTCCCCCAATTTGGAAGATTTTGGAGGATTTAAATCATCCAAACAAAGGAAGAGGAATTGTTTAATTAGCCTTCAATTCTCCTTCATTTCCTTTTCCTTCATTTTCTTTAGATCCCTTTCCTTCCCATTCCCTCCAAACTCTCAAGCATAGCCTAATAGTCTCATTATACCAGTAGGGGTAAGAATTCTTTTTCAATGGTCTCATTGTATGATTGTATCTGTTGGGGTATAGTTAACCATTCATGAATAATAGTGAACACTGCATTCTAAATCATGCTTATCTCTAAGGCTTTCCTATCAGCAGAAGGAGAATGGAAATCTTCAGTCATGTTCAATAACGACAATAACAGGATCAAAGCGACCTCAAGTTCTCAGTATAGATTCTCCTAGGGTATTCATTCCTAATTAATGCTGCATTCTCACTCTAAATTTTCCTCAATATCAACTACCTGTATAACATTGTAGTTTTTGCTGTTGCTCTCTTAGTTACCCCAATTTTTATCTTCCCAGCCTTTATTAACAGTATGTTAGCATACTAAATAATATATGTGTAAACCATTGTAGGCGATTTCTTCATTTATCTTCTATGAAGTGACTGGCACCCACTTAAGTATTTTGATCTATTTAATCTGTTGCATATATTCTTATAACCCAGTAATGGCTTTTGGCCATCAAGCATAAAAGGTGTGTGGCAGAGATACTATACTTTTTACCTCCACTCTCAAGGCTATTTTCTGGGTGTAAAAGACTCCTGATTCGTTTCTAATTTTCTACCTGTCGTCCAAGTCACATTATCTCTATGAGATAAATTCTCTTGTACTGAACTGAAATTATGTCGAATGCCTCTATTATAAAAGTGACATAATATTGGGACTGCAATTTGGGCATTTAACTAAATACATATCAAGTTGGATGTGCATCTAATGGAAAGAACTTAAGACACATTCCTGTGGAGCTTGGCAATCTTTATCTCTCTTTCAAGCTACTGCTTGTGAAGATATGAAGCACATAACCTATGGTTAAAGCTTCTGTGTTTAGGTGCGTAGTTCTATTCGGTATTAATTTCAAAATAATTGAACAGAAATTTTGTTCATCAACTTGACTTGGTTGCTAAGTATGATTGAGTGTCAGCTCATACACATAACTTTGCTTACTAAACTTTACCTTCATTTTTTTATGTGACTATTAAATTATTGAATGTGTTTACTTGCTTGTTTCTTCCTCTATTTTGTGCAGGCACTTTGTCCCCAATTTAACTATTGGTGCTCCAGTCATTGAAAGTTTGAGAAAGCACACAAAGTAACAATCTTCCTGCTTCACTTATCTAGAATTTTTTACACAGAAAATTTTCCTTTTGGCATGATATTTGGTGCATTTAAGTCATTATTCATTAACCCTTGCAGGGCATATCTGGACTGTCACCTGATGGTTACTAATCCTCTTGATTATGTTGAACCTTTGGCAAAAGCTGGTGCTTCTGGTTTTACATTTCATATTGAGACATCCAAAGGTTGGTCCTTATACTTCTTGTTTTTTTCTTCCTGGTATGCTATTTTCTACTGCCCAGCCTTATATATTATATCCTTTTCTGCCTGCTCAAAAGTGGTTCTTGTGGACAGATAACTGGAAAGAACTTGTCCAAAGAATTAAGTCAAATGGCATGAGGCCGGGCGTGGCATTAAAGCCTGGGACACCCATTGGAGAGGTTTACCCTCTGGTATGCTTTATGTTTTTTCCTCTGGTTCTCGTTTGGTCACATCTGTATAGCTGGAATTTATTATCATCATGTGTCAGTCTCACTAGAGTATCCTAGTCTTAAAATGATGTTCTTTTTTTTTTTTTTCTTTTGTTATTTATCTCTATTCTTTGCACAGGTTCAAGCTGAAAATCCTGTGGAAATGGTTCTTGTGATGACTGTAGAACCTGGATTTGGTGGACAAAAATTTATGCCAGAGATGATGGATAAGGTATCGTTACACTTAACTTCATATAATTTCTTCTTGTGGCTAGCAACTCTTGTGTTGATTATGCAACTTGTACCTATTATTTGGTTAATTGTTTTTCCTTTTTTAATTTTTAAACCAGGTACGGATACTGAGGAAGAAGTATCCATCACTCGACATAGAGGTATCTCAGCCTATTATTTTGTTGTCTGTAACTTCTTTGCCATCAAGCTAAATGCTTATTCTTCATGGTTTTAGACACATAGCAGATCATTGAGATTTTTCACTTGATTGTTTCTTGAACTTGTTAAATGTTTCACATTTTCGGCTGTTATGTTCTCACTACTTGTTTAATGATTCTGGAAGCAGTAGTGACCTTTTAGTCATGGAGATGATGAAATGCTTGTGTTTTCATACTTGTGCGCACTAGCGATAATATTCTGTTGCAGTGATCAAAACACATCCAATTTCAATTGCAGGTTGATGGTGGTTTAGGGCCTTCAACCATAGATATGGCCGCATCTGCAGGGGCTAATTGCATTGTTGCAGGAAGTTCAGTGTTTGGAGCCCCTGAGCCAGCTCAAGTAATATCTTTAATGAGGAATAGTGTCGAGAAAGTCCAGCAAACATGTTGACGTGATACAGGAAAGATACGTCTTTCATATTGTAGTATATTTCACAACTTCACGTATATTTACAGTGTATTTCCATCAATATGCTTAATGTGCTAACATTTTGATAAGTCAAATAAAAGATCAAGTGGTTTAGTAATGTGTTACTATATGTCTATATCCAATGTGCACTTCCTAAAGTATAGGCATATAAGGGGATGTCACATGCTGCTGTCACCTAACTCATCTATGTTGGGCATATCAAACTAGAGTTTAAATTTGATCCACCAAGTTTTACATTATTTGTAAATTAGAGAGGGTCACACATTATTTTAGTAACTGAGTTTTTACACTAGCAGTGAAAGCTTTCAATAGTTTTTTGAACAGTTGACACTCTATGGTTTACTGATAGTATGAAATATTAGATCAAAATGAAATCCATAATATTATTATTAAGTGTCGTGACAGACACTCATGTGTCAATTATTTATTTAACAAACTGAGAGAGTTAAGGACTTTGTAACTTCAAATGACCATACACTAATTATACAATTTCCTATTTTGGTTAAAGCTTATATATTAGATATCACTATGAAAGTGAGCTCTTGCCTAAGTTATATACGTTAATTTAAGTTTGATTGGCTAATTTTACATGGAATTCTTATTTCTTGTTTGGGACTTGATGCACCAATTACACTTGTTTGATCAGCACACTTTGGCACATGCACGGTAGTATATGTGAATCTCTTGATTAGATGGATGCTGATCACAACATTCAGCTCCCAATCTTCCCACAATTTCTTTGAATCTCTTGAATGGATGGATGTCGAGTTAAATCTAAATCTCCTGAATTGTCTCTTTTCATAGTTTGTGCCAAATCATCCTCATCAACTTAATTCATCCTGTTCATGTTCCCCATTTTTATACTCTTTAATTATTACCTTTGTTGGGACTCTTCTTATATTCTTGATGCTAGAAATTAGAGTCTCAGGAATGGGTTTTGGCTCGCTCAACTCCCAAAATCAGCTTAAATTTCTGTTTAGTAAGAACAGTGGCCAGCATGTGTTCTCACGTGCATGTGCACGCCTTATTATGTCTTTCATTCAGTCTTCAAACTTCGATCCTATGAAAGAAACATGCTTTTGGCTCCAAAAGTACTTTTACATTAAAGTCATTCTTTACGTCATGTGAGGGAACGAGTAACGTTCAACATGGGGTAATGCTGCATGATTTTGACTCATAAGCTCTGTGATTTTGACTCGAAGTTTTAAAATTAAAGATAGTTATTTGACAAAATTTTGTATCTTTAGTTGCTCATTCTGTCGCAGGATCTGATGTTCATCTTTACTTAAATGGTACTAAAACAGTAATTTTTTATTTTTGGGAGAGATATATTATGGAAAAGGTCATACTATTATAACTTTCAGCTTGAGAAAATTAATTTTAAAAAATAGTTCAAATAAACTGAATCTTGTAAGAATACTCTTGAGTTTATTAAAAAAAAAAGGGTAATTTTTGAACAGCATTAACAATGATAAGTTGTGTAAAAAGTTCTGGTGGATTGCGAATGACACAATGAACTTCTGCTGAATTCTCCAGTCTTGAGGCCAGGGTTAATGGATGTGGTGACAACCATTTGGCAAATGTTCAAAAGCTTGTTTCTGATCTGCGTAATCAAAAGCTACAAATTTTCGTTCCGATGTTCTATAAGTTCTTGAAAAAAGAGTGAAGGGGAGTACAAGGCAAATTTTTTGAAGAATACCCGTGAATCTTGTTTCTCTAATCTTGAATAATCCTCTGCTTTTGACCGCACTGAATCCAAGTGAAGCTAAAAGTTGGCACAAAAATAATGGTTCTGAGAATCTGAGCCCAGCCATTAACCAGACTCTCGCTAATACTTTATTGCAGGTAAAGTACCAATCACAAGGAATTTTCTGTTTCCAGAAAGCCTCCAATATATTGGTTTTAGATGCCAACTTCATCACCTCCTTAACCTGTTCAATCCTGCACTTCTACGAATAATTATATATCTTGTAACTTATTCTTTTAATAGTTTTTTTAATTATTAAATGAAGTAAATATTAAATATTTTTTATGTTTTCAAGATCTTAAATATTTTATTTTTTCTTTTAATACAAGTTTGAGGATAGCAAAGCTCTTACATTATTTTGTCTCCCAGGAGCAGCCATATGAATAAAGTAGAGACATTTCAAAGGAAATATATCAATACCTTCAAATACTTATATCAGATACAGCACATTTACAATCTTAATAAAATACTTTGAGTTTTGTTGTGTCATAGTATATCTATATCTTTGCCATATTTTGTCATAGTATCTATATCTGTGCTGTATTTTGTTTCCATATCAATTCCATACTTCATAACCAAAGAGTATATATATAGTACATACTTCAATGGTCAAGCACCAAATACACATAACTTTAAAATGTTAGGTTTAAATCATATAATCTAAACTTCAATTTATAAAAGCAAAACTGGCTTCATACGTATGCACACCTATTTTATTGGTGGTCTCAGGCTGCTGATATATAATAGCATGTAGAAAATGAAAAGTTTGAGCAAAAACTATATCTGGTTGTGCAGATAAGTTATGTTGAGTGCAATATGGCTTGGCATGGCCGGTGGGTGATCTTTTTCCAGGGTAATGGCGCTTGTCAACTTAGGATATCAATGGTCAATGTGACCTATCCATCCCTACACGTCCTTTCATGCCCTAGCTTTACCATGCATTATAGTTATCCTTCTTTTGTCTGCTTTTCACAAACCCATACTTTCCACTACGTGCATCATTTCGATCCAAACTGCTTCACAGATTATATTCTTTTTGTAATTTGCATGCTGCATTCTCATCTTTCATCCTTGCAAAGTCCAGCGAAATCCTTGTTTTTGTATGTAAAAGTTGCTTGTACTTTGGAGGCACAGTGCCATCCATGTAGGCTTCTTTTTGCATTGATGGGAGACCATCGTTGCTGAAATTGATGTCTTAGCTGTTTTGCTATTCATCTTTTTAGCGCTTGCTTGGTATTGGAACGAAAATAAGGTGCATTTCAGTTTTGACTATAATCCACTTTTTGCTTTACCTATCAAGTGAATAATGTTTTAACATCCCAAATTTTCAATCAACCTATTTTCCACCACCATACTTTCAGTTGTACCCAATAAAGCATCTTTTATCAAGTAACAGCCTAACAATACTTCAAAAGCTCCATTATATTGTTCCTTTTTTTTTCTCCCTTTTATTAATTACAACACATAAATTACATGATATAAGTAATCCTCATTTATTATCTAAACCCCCCTTGCATTGGAGTCTTTACCATGCATACATAACAGAATAGAACACAGAGGAGGCCAATTTTACTAGTTATTTTACATGCCCAAATCAGTCAAATATGTAGATAGAATCCATGTGTTTGTATCAGATTGGTTTTGAAACGAAGGGGACCATTTCTTCCCCAAGCACAACCCTACACACCCCATCAAGGAATTAATAAATATTAATGACTTTTTACAAATATACTTGTCACAAGTTATATACTTGGATAGTTAACTCTTTTGTCCTATTCCTAGTGTAGGCCCTCAAAATTCCCATCTGACCAACCACAAGTTGTTGCTCTTACGTTTCTTTAAAAACCTATGCATTGTTTGAAAATTCTTGATGCTCTGCATAGACTCACTCCTTTATAAAAATCAATCCTCTGATGTGATAGCCTCTCTCTATATAAATATTCATCATCAGCATCTCTGCGGTATGCAAAACAGTGACCTTCCTCACATGTATAAGTAGGTGCATGTAAGGGCAGGTTTGAAGCCCGAGGAGTCTCTAGAATAGGGCAGTTAAAGAGTGTTTTGCCTAGTCACTTGCAAGTGAAGCAGGGGGGAAGGGGGTGTTGGGATAGATAGCCTCACCCTCACCTTTGCCAAAGGAATCAAGTCCAAAGGGTTACCTAAACAGCTGGAAGCAAGTCAAAATATACAAAATAAACTTCGTGATTCCCAAGAATCCTGTCTCTGAACAGCTTTGAAGAAATTCTGTTATCTCTCACTTTTTTGTATAGATCCGAAATATTCACTCTCCAAGAGTGAGAAAGCCATATATATGTTTTTTTTTATAATAGGCCATTCCATGTTAGAGCTGTGAGGGGTCTTGGCCACAGCAGAAATGATCACTAAGCTCCACCTGAGAGCTTTGGTCTTTTTCTTCTGGCTGTTTGTCCCCTCACTGGGAAAAGACCTTCTCAGCTGCAAGGCAACATCACCAGATTCCTCTGGCTACCGTTGCAATGGAAATGGGTCACAGAGCCAATGTGAAACCTTTGCACTCATCCGCACCAACTCATACTACTCATCTCTCTTCAACCTGACCTTTTACTTGGGACTCAATCGTTTTGTGATTGCAGAAGCAAATGGGTTCTCTGCAGAAACAGAGTTCTTGTCCCAGGATCAGCCTCTTCTGATACCAATTGATTGCAAATGCAATGGTGGGCTTTTTAAGGCTGAACTAACCAAAACCACCATCAAAGGGGAGAGCTTTTATGGCATTGCTCAATCATTGGAGGGCTTGACAACCTGCAAGGCTATCCGGGACAAGAACCCAGGTGTGTCACAGTGGAATCTTGATGATAAGGTCAGATTGCTGATCCCATTGAGATGTGCCTGCCCATTTCCATCAAGAGTTAGCCCAGAACCAAGAGTTCTGCTTTCTTATCCAGTAAGTGAAGGTGATACAATTTCCAATTTGGCTTCAAAGTTCAATATTACTGTAGAAGCTGTTATTTCTGCAAATAACATATCATCATCAAAAGGCTTTAGACCTGAAAGGCTTACAGCCTTTACCTCTGTTCTGATTCCACTAAATGGGAAGCCTATTCTTGGTTCTCTGGCTAAACCCAGCGAACCCAATTCGGGTTTTCCAGCAACCGGTGTCCCAGTAATTAGTCCACACAAGAAGTCAAAAATGTGGAAGGCTGAATTGTATATTGGGCTAGCTGGGGTTGCAGTTGGAGTCTGCATTGCTTTTGCAGTAGCCTTCTTTTTTATCAGATTGAAGCACAAGAAGGAGGAGGATACTTCAGGCAAAGGAGGCGATATGGAGCTACAACATCTGAATCTTAGTGTAAGAACCACCAGTGACAAGAAAGTTTCTTTTGAGGGATCTAAGGATGCTCTTGATGGGAAAATTATTGATGCCACACCTCGTAAGATGTTGCTGGAGACATACACTATTGAAGATATCAGAAAGGCAACTGAGGACTTCAATCCAAGCAATCACATCGAGGGATCTGTGTTTCATGGTCGTCTGAGTGGGAAGAACATGGCAATCAAACGCACAAAGACAGAGATGGTGTCAAAGATAGACCTTGGCCTCTTCCATGATGCACTTCACCACCATCCCAACCTTCTTAGGCTGCTAGGAACGAGCTTGGTGGAGGGGCCCGAGTCATTTTTGGTTTTTGAGTATGCCAAAAATGGGTCTCTGAAAGATTGGCTTCATGGTGGCTTGGCCATCAAGAACCAGTTCATTGCTTCCTGTTACTGTTTCCTGACTTGGAGCCAGAGGCTCAAGATCTGCCTTGATGTGGCCATGGCCTTGCAGTATATGCACCACGTTATGAACCCTAGCTATGTGCATAGAAATGTAAAGAGCAGGAACATCTTTTTAGATGAAGAATTTGGTGCAAAGATAGGCAATTTTGGGATGGCAGGGTGTGTTGAGAAAGACACTGAGGACCCGCATTTCTATTCCACCAACCCTCCCTCATGGAGCCTGGGTTATTTGGCCCCTGAATATGTGCACCAAGGTATAATTTCCTCAAGCACTGATATCTTTGCTTATGGGGTGGTTTTGTTGGAAGTTTTGTCTGGTCAAACCCCTATAAGCAGGCCCAGTGATAAGGGGGAAGGCAGCGTTTGGCTTACAGGTAAAATCAAGTCCATTTTGATGTCAGATAATGTGAATGAACTAAGGGAGTGGATAGACAGTGCATTAGGTGAGAACTATTCATTTGATGCAGCTGTGACACTTGCCAACATTGCAAGAGCTTGTGTGGAGGAAGATTCTTCTTTGAGGCCAAGTGCAGGGGAAATTGTTGAGAAGCTATCAAGATTGGTGGAGGAATTACCAGAAGGGGAACCGCACATGTTAATGTGTGAAAGCTCTTGCAAACCTCTGGTTAAGGCAGTAGCAAACAATCTGTGAATAACCCAAACAAACTAGAAACAGTGATCCTAGTTTCTGGAAATTAAGTTCAATATCTTTGGTGGCATGTTTGGGTCTTTTTTGATTGTACATGTAATTATTATAACAAATCAGAATAAGACACAGACACTGCAGTTTTTCTACTGTGTTTTTTTTTTTTCTCTGAGATAAAAAGAAGTCACTATATAAGTAAATTATTTATCAGTAGCTGCAAAATCAGTAAGCGAAGCATCTTTTTTGTATTTTTTTTTCTCTATCTCTCATTGTTGCTAAGCTTCATCGAAGACAGAACTATTTTGACTGATTCAGTCATAAAACTCCAATCGTAGATCGAGAAAGATTAGAAAACCCAATTAATATATGAATTATGGAAACATTTTAGCAGAAGGACCAAATCTACCTATGACCATAGGTGCTATCAGTAGCATGCATCTGCATGTGATCAAAGGAGGATTCATCGGAACCTGCAATGCAGACCAAAAGCCTGACGACCCTCTAGCAGGCAAGCAATTCTCTGTTGGATTTATTTGTTCAGCGCCTGCCTTGAATTTGTGGGCTTTAGCATCCCGTCCAGTAATAAGCGCTTGATCCAATCAATCTGTACGAGGGTTACAGGCCCCGAAGGAACTTGACCGGCCTTCGCTCTTCATTCTAGTCTTTTGAAAGGCTTGAAAAACCTCCAAGTGATTGAATCTCATTGACAAGCTGATTACTTAAATGATAATGCTATATATTATACAACAAAAAATTATAATTACTTCTAGCTGCATCGTTAATTACATTAAATTGTTGATGGATCTCTGCAGAATCAGATTAAAATTTTGCTGCATAAATTTGCATGCTTGTTAATTGTGTTCCTTTTTAATGCTGTTTAAATAAAATTGTCATTTTCTGAATATTAAAAAAAATTCCTTATCTCACGATGAGACAGTAATTGAACTTTACAAAATTTTTGGATAACCAGACAGTGTTGTTGTGATTATAGTCCCATGTGAGATTCACGTGGAAGTCACATGTTATAACTATGATAATTGATAATATTGGTCTTGTGCAATTTTTTTTGTAAAATGTGAGTCAGCCAGGTAAGAACCATCCCCTTCGTTTTGTGGCTGGGAACACATCATCACGCCACCCTTATTCATAAAATAAAAATAAAAAAGAAAGACAAATTATCAAGTGGTGATTGCATGATGGTAGATTGGCAAGGCAGTGGATTTCATATGGGTGCATCCATAAACAATTTATGGAATGAGCTTTCACTGTCCAAATAAATCTAACTAGACCTAATTATGATTTTTTTATTACAATTAAATAGATTTTGCCCCGACCTAGCACCTCAATTGAGTTATCTTGTTAGTGTGTAATTTGATTTTGTTCAAAAGTAAGTTTGCATGTATGACTGTAATTTATGTTTAGAAACGTTTATTTAAAAAAAAATTTTAAAAGTATTGATATTGTTTAGATATTATTTATTAAAATTACTTTTAGATGTATAAATATTAAGAAGGGTATAAGTTATTTTTTGAGTTAAATTGAAAATAAAGATATTTTTGTTAATATATATTCAAACTTTTCTCTCATAGTAAAAGTAATAATAAAATATTATTTTTACTTTTGAGGTGTTAAGAAAATTTTGCCTCAAAAGTTGACAAACATGTTAATACATCATTCTAAGAGAATTTTATGCCTTAAATAGACTTTTAGTTTGACTCAATGTCATACCAAACACATTATTAATTTAGTCAAAAGTAAATATGGTTACACTCAAAATATTTATAAAATAAATTTTAACTGCCCAACTCAATCATTTTTTTTTAAAAATAATTAAAACTATTTATGATTAGAACTATACAAGTAAGAGGCATTTATGCAAATCTCGTATGACGGATTCTAATAAAGTTTTTATTTTGCCACAAACTCTCAAGGTAGACGTGTCTTGACGAGAGGGATCAATGTACCTCAGGTGAGCCCATTGTTGAGTCGTGTCTACTCTTCTATGCGTATGAGCGGCGCACATGTTTAGCCCAAGTCACCGGCTAGAAGAGGTCACAATGACTTTGGAACCGTCTATACCCGATAAATTGAAGAGACTTGTAAATACCAATCTCACCCATATTCCATAAGGTATATGCTTTACTTTTATTTTTTCTATATTCTCTAGTTATACTCAGACTTAAAACTGACTTAAGCATTAGAGTGGGATTGAAGAGCTTAAATTCCAGCCCCCACCCTGGTACCTGACTGAAGTGAATACACCCTGGCCACAATGACTCCTCTCATCAAGATATATCTACCTCGACGTACAATATGTATTAGAACACTTCTTCATTGATATTTTCTTATTATTTTGGGATCATAGAAGATATTTACAGGGCATGTGCGATAGCAAATATAGAGAAAGAGACACATACATATAGAGGAGGCATGAATTGATGCATATGTAAGATTTGATATACTTATACACCACTTGATAACTTTTTGTACAATGCACTATTTATCGATTCAATAATTGAATTATAATTATTATCATGTTGATCATTCGTGTTAAATTTTAAAAGAACTGAATATCAATAAGAGTGTAATTAAATAATTTATATTTTTACATATTTGAAAAGTATATATTATACTAATTTTTAGACATATCATTAGAATATATATAAAATAATTTTGGATTAATGTAAAAAAAAATTTAGATATATTTTTCATGAAAGGAACTTTGAATCAAGTGATAAATTTTGTGAAACAATCTTCCAAAGTTATTCAAAGGTGTAAAATTAAGTTTGACTTACACAAATATTGATGATGTTATGAATTGAAGTTCTTATGTTTAATTATCGTCAAGATGAATCAAGTGGAGTATACAAGAAAGGGATTAATCATTGATTAGGTTTTCTATAACTAATTAACTTGAAGGTCACAACAAAAAATATTAATTAATCCTAATTCTAATTTTATTAGATGTCCTAACGGATATAAAAATATAAGTTTAATTTTGATCCATAGTTAAAATAAAAGTTTTTTACGTTTTTGTTCATCTATGTATTGATAGTGACATATCATTAAATTAATAGTTTGACTATGATAAAATTATCTAAAAAGTCAAACTCATATAATAATGTGACAATACACATAATTAAAAATGATAATGTAAAATTAAAAAGTTTACATAGATAATAAATTAAAATTAAATTCAAAACATAATACTAATTGTTTCTACATGCATTTCACAAGAAACTTTAGTCAAAGAGATGTCAGTTGGGGAATGAAATCCCTAAACCAACATAATATAGATTAATGCTAAATCCTCTTAGACAATAAATTTAATAATCCGTCTAATATCTAATATCAAATATCTAATAAAAAGTATCAAATAAAAAGGTAAAAACTTGTAATATCTTGGGAAATCCAATTGATTTAATTTTTGTATTTTTTAATTAAGAAAATTATTAGGTTCATTGTTTAGGAGAATATAAAATTTTTCTTTTATAAAATGTGAGTATAGCTCATATTAATATTTAGTGTGATTTTGGGAGGTGAAAGTCTAATATCACCTCTCACATGTAAACACTAGCTTTTTTTTTTTTGTCAACATATAAACATGATATGAATTGTATAGATAGGAGATACAGTTAGTTAGTTAACTATTGTTTAGTTAGTAATTAATTAGTAAAGCTGATTGTATAAATAGAAAAATAACGGCACTGTAATCTCATAGTTGAAAGAGAATAAGATTTGAGGAGTTTTTCTCTCACTCGACAAGGGATACAAGAAGTGTGTTGTTAACTCGAATAAAGATCGTATCAATTATGCTTTAATTGAGAGGTTGTGCAATGGCAGAAGCAACTCAATTGACATGGGAAGCTTCAACTGATCCAACTCTGAAATCTATTCATAGGTGTCTAAAATCCTTAAAGAATATAGAAGAAATGCTTATACAGATGCTATATGCTGAAGGCAAGATTCTAGAAAATAAAAACCAACGACATCAAGCTTGCTCAACTATTTTATCAACTATAGATCAAGAAGGTAACGAATTGATTCTTTTGACAAAAAGATATATGTTATATTGTCATAGTAGAGGTACAAAAGTTGTAGAGTCTTTGAATGCGAAATTTCTGAAACTTAATGTAGCTGATTCTATTGCACTTCCTGTGGAGTCAGTTACAGATGTGAACAAGACTGTTACTTTGTCCTTCCCTGTATTTGATAATTGTGTTTTCCCTACCACTACCCTAATGTATGCATAGTTTGTACTACGCTCTATATTACTTTCATAATTGTTATTAGGAGTAAATCTTAATCTAACCCGGATAATGATCATTGCAAGTTTGTACTAAACCTGATATTGCCTATATAGTTAGTGTTTTGGGTAGATTTCAATCTAACCCCGATAATGATCATTGGGTAGCCATTAAAAAAATGATGAAGTATTTGTAAAAAACTAAAGATTACATACTTGTGTATAAGAGAGTCAACAACTTAGTGATGGTAGGGTATACTGAGTCAGACCTTGTTGGGTGCCTTGATGACAAGAAGTTAACCTCCAGACATGTTTTTATGTTGGCTGGTGGTACAATTTCTTGAAAAAGTAAAAAGCAAATTCTAGTTGTCTCTTTTACTATGCAAGCTAAATTTGTTACATGTTATACTACGGTCACTCAAGTTGTATGGTTGAGAAATTTAGTGACAGGACTTCACATTGTGGATTTTGTTTCTAGACCTTTGAAAATTTACTATGATAACAGTGCTGCTATGTTTTTCACTAAGAATAACAAGACGTCCAATAGTTCTAAATACTTGGAGTTGAAATATTTGATTATAAGAGATCTTGTGAAGAACAAAGACGTTATTGTTGAGTATATTAATATGGATTATATGCTTACTGTTCGGCCCGCTATCTTTAAAGGACATGTTGAGAATATGGGCATTTTGAATTCCTTCGATGTGCTTGGTTAGTAGGAGCTCTTCATAAATTTATTTTATTGTATTGTAGGCATTCTTGATCTGTGAGAACTCAGGAGATAAGGAATTCAATACATGTGGAATGATAAAAGAATCAGATAGGTTAATATTATGTGCTTTTAGTTTAGTTTGGATGTGAACCATCTTCAAAATGAATTTTCTCACACCCTCGACATTATCATACCTCATAGATGCATGGTCCAGATATCCAATGAAAAAACAATGACTAGTTCCTGGATCTGTCTTTTTCTCTAAGGGATTACATATTCTCACTTCTGCAGGGCAACCCCAAATATAGAGATGATTCAAGCTAGATTTTCTATCAGTCCAAAACTCAAAAGGTGTTTTTGGAACAGATTTATTAGGGACTCAGTTAAGAATATAAAGAATAATCTTTAAAGCTTCACCTCATAAAAATTTCAGCAAGTTAAACCTACTCATCATGTCTTTTAATGTGCGATTACGCCTTTCAACAACACTATTTGGTTCAGGAGTACCAAGCATGGTATATTATGAAACAATTCCACAATCTTGCAAGTATTTAGCATATGGTCTTATATGTTGCCCAGCAACACCATATCTATCATAATACTCACCCCCATGGTCAGATCTCACTATCTTGATGACTTTTTCTAATTGTTTTTCAACTTCAGTTTAAAAATTTTGAATTTATCAAGAGCCTCAAATTTTTCTTTAATCAAATAAATGTAGCCAAATCAAGAATAGTCATCAATGAAAGTAATAAACAATTTGTTGCCACAAATAGTAGGAGTGTAAAGTCCACTAATGACTATGTGGATAATCTCAAGGAGACAACTTCTAGTTGCATCTTTCTTTGTGGACTTAATGAATTTACCTCTAATGCAATCTACACAAATTCCTAAGTTACTAAAATCTAGGGGCGGCAAAATTTTTTCTTTAATTAATCGATCAGTCGTTTCCCTATAAATTTGACCTAAGCATTTGTGCCACAATAGTGAGAATTTTCTTTAATTTTAGACCTTTTAGCAACAACATTATAAATATTATAGGAAGTAGATTGGATGTCAGAAGTCAAAGACAATTTATATAATCCATCTATCAAAAAAACCATAACCAATAATTTGAGAATTCAATAATATATTTATTTTTCCATTACTAAAAGTAAACTGATAACTAAATTTGTCCAAACAAGAAACTGAAACTAAATTCTTTCGAAATGAGGGTACAAAGAAAGTGTCATGTAAGACAATCTCAAATCCAGTGTTAAGATACAGCCTGACATTACCAATATACTCGACAGCAACTTGCAAATCATTTCCCACTCTCAGCTTGCTTTCCCTTAGACTAGGTTTCTTTAGGTTTGTGAACCCCTATAAAGAGACAGCAACATGGGTAGTGGAAAAACTATCAAGCCACCAAGAATCAATAGGGACATTAACTAAGTTATTTTCAAAATACACAAAGGCAAAGTATTTACCTCCAGAATTTTGTTTGTTTGCTAACCAAGCCTTGAACCTACGATAGTCACTCCTCTTATGCTCATTCTTTTTACAGAAGAAATACCAGGGACTCTTCTTGGTGGTAGTGGATTTAGGACCTCCTACATTGCAGTTCTGAGCATTACCATGCCTTTTGGTATCTTGACTTCTACTAGAAGCAGTAGGTTTACCCTTTTTATGAGAAGTGGAACCCTTGCCAGAATGAGATTTTGAATGGAAAGTTAGAAAGGCCAAATCATTCTTTTCTTTCTTGAGTGTTTCTTCCTCAGTTACTCATTTAGTGATCAGGTCATTCAGTGTTCATCTTTTATTTTATTATATTGTACTTATCATTCTTAGTCTGTTATTTCCTATGGATGATGAGTATTATTTCATTTTAATGCAATTGATTATGCATTTATCTCAACTGTTATAATGTATCCACTTTTCAATTGTAAATTTTCTAGGAAACTCAGTGTCATTTGAATCTTTGTGTCTCTTGATTGACACCATTTATGAGTTTTGAGACATGATAATTCTTCAAGAACTATGTAATTTCTTTTATTTCAAGTAGCATGTTACGAAAAGAAATTGTACGGACTGATAATGAAATACTATTACTTTTTTTTGGATCATTTTGAATACTATTTTCTTGTTACACTCCACATTAATGATTGGTCGACGAGGTCTATAACATTTGTAACCATGAATTAGTCTTATATCAATAATGGATATATTGATTGCCATGATTTAATGTTATTTGATCTTTAATTGGACAGAGTCATATTTAGGTGTTGCTTCTTGGATCACAATGTTTTAAATGTGGCCATACTATAAAATAAGTTATATTAGCCCAAGAGTCATCTTTTAAATAAATGTTTTTCAAAATAAAATTAAACAGTTAATTTTTCCTAAGTAGGAGAATATTAGAATAATCTAACTATATCTTGTGGGCTAAAATTAATTAGTATTTTGATTTATAAAAATGGGTTAATGATAGAATCCCTTTTTAAGATGCATAAAACCTAATAATTAATTATATATTTAAATAGGTTTAGAACACCTAATTTGGTTAATGTGGATTATGAAGTGTGGGCCTAACCTAGTAAGCCTATGATAGGAAGGCCTTAAGTTAAAATGTTTTGGCTATGTCTCCTCTACCTTCACTAGTAAGTAAACAGTCGTCACTCTCCTAGTTATCCTATTACCTATTGGAATCATAGAGCAGTGAGTCGTAGAGGAAGACAAAGTCTTTCTTATACTTGGAGGTCAACAGATCAGCCATTAAGAATATTCAGGCTTTGGAATCATATTGCTCACAGGTCAAATTAAATATTGTGTTCTACTATCATACAATCCCTATATGTTATTTCTTACATAAACATCAACAGAAAATCCATCAAAAAGCCAAGAACAACTTACTCTTGATTATACTGTTCAAGAATCAGTGCCAGACCGTGTGGCAATATTGTCGAGAATCTTGGACAGGAAGAGGAAGAGACAGAGATGGAAAAGGAGGCACCGAAATTCTTGCCTAACAACTATGTGAAAAAGCCCAAAAGCATGAACGAAAGAATTCTTGAAAAGAATGAAATCAAAGAAGAGAAAATTATGGGCATGGTTGTTCAGAGCACAAACCCAGCTATTCAGAAAAGAAAATCAACGAGGGATAAACAAGAACAGAAATCTAAAAATAGAAGAGACCTTAGCCTCAAGATGAAAGCAATGAGATTGGAAGCAGAGGCAATCTTGAAGGCTTCTCTGATGGTAGAGATTCAGTCGCCGGAGGTTATGTAAGGCGGAGCGACGCGCGGATTGAGGAATCAATGGGGCCAAGAAGCAGGTTAAGCCACATCAAAGACCAGCCGTCACAAGGGGGTCTGAATAGGAGGCCATGGAAGCTTGTGTTTGACAGTAGAAAGAGCACCAAGATCTCAGGTAAATGGTCAAAGATGTATTGGAATAGTAAGCCATGGAGGGTCGGTTTTTACCGCGGAAAGAACTCCAACTACTCAATATGTCCAACCAAGGAAAGGGAGTTTTTGTCAACTGGAAATTGAACAGAGAGAGATTGTCAAGTGGAAATGGGACCTCAATGCCTCAGGGAGTTTCCAAATCTTGGTCACAAAGCATAATCCGGTCCGTTCTGCAAAACTGCCACAAGAACCTCTGCTGCAACTACAGTTTAAAGATGGCCATCACCAACGGCAGCCTAGTGTATACTACAGTGATTATAGTGTTGATTTTCTCATAAATGGCGACACAAGTAGTCCCGTGGCAGAGGGTGTTTTCTTCTTAGTTTGTTCTGTTTTGTTTTTTTTTTTTTTTTGCTTTAGGCATTCAGCCCAGTGTGCCCACCAAAAAATTAAAAAAAATAGTCTTTTCGGGAGATTTTGCAGCAGATAATGGGTCAGAACTTGGTCTACTTGGGTAGAAAAGAAATGGAGAAATTACAGAGGAAAAAAATATGTAGGTAGTGGGATAATAAGGGAAATGATGCTGGATGGTGGTATCATTGAAGCAGAGGGTCTCAAATTCCCAAGTGGTTTTATTGGCAGTTGCATGCTTTCAGATGATATGGACTAGTTCTCTGACATGGACAAAGCTTTATTGTACAGCCTTGTACAGGAAAAGTGTCACCATCTGTCACCTTTATTCCATCAATAAGGAGATGTTGTAGATGTAGTGCTTGTACGTGCTTCTGGAGGCAAGTTACACTTCTTTCATTTGGTTGCATAAATGACTTTTACTTCTAGAAATTAAAGATGTGGTTATCAAGTGCAACCTTGAGGAGAATGTTAGTGTGAAAAGAGGAATACTGATATAAATTGTATAGAGAGGAGATATAGCTAGTTAATTAATTATTGTTTAGTTAGTAATTAATTAGTAAGAATGATTGTATAAATAAAAAAATAACATTATAATCTTATAATTAAAAATAAATAAATTTTTAAAAAAATTTTCTCATCCGAAAAGAGAATAAAAAATTCATTCTTAATTTAAATAAAGAACGTATCAAAATACAAGCTACAATTGTTAAAATGAGCCAATGCAAAATTGGTCAAATCTACTGTAGACCCATTTAGCAATCTAATAATTAAAAAGAAAATGCTAGGCAACACATAAAATTATACACGAAAGAACGCTACAAAATATTCTCGTCCAGCTACCACGTGTTAAAAAGAGAAAAATCATTCCACTGTTAACACGTTCTCTCTAGCTTAATTATTATCACATGTATTCAGAACCCTACATTTAAGTAAAATGAAATTAGATAATTTTTATGAAAAAACTAAGGAAGAGAATTTTAACTAATTCATAATTTATTATATATATATATATTTATCTTTTATCAAATCATTAACAGTTAATTTTTTATTAATAATTATAAATATTACACTTTATTTTATAAAGTACATTTCTCATTTTAAAAAAGTCAAATTCTTTATTGTAAATACTGCTTCGTGTTAAATAACACTCTTGTAAGTCATTAGGTCTTTCGTTTGGTGGTCATCCACATGGTAATAAATGAGCATTCCTCCTTTCTTAGCTCCAGTTTGATCACCAAGTTTTTTTTTTAAAGTTAATTCTTGTAATTAAAAAAAAATTACGAAAAATGGGGGACCTATGAGCCAATCCAGATCTTTGTCATGAACCAACTCGTGCCAACCACTACGTAAAACCATGGTCGTCCTAGCGTGACCGAGGGTGAAACAGGCTTAAAAATGCAAGGAACCTAATCTTCCCTCGCTTGTAAATTATACATGAAGACTTCTTTTGACGATGTTAATATAGGAGCCCAAAGCAATGTGACTTAAGTTATGTTTGAGTTTTTGAATTATGAAAAGGATTATACACAATTCATTTATAATTTACTTTCAAACATATTTTATCGTATTAAGTGACGTGTTATCCATTGATAATATATTTTCAAATAAGGGTAGCAATTGGATTCATAAATCTATATATTTGGACATAGGAGAAGTTTAAATACATCTAGTTAATGATAGATGAATTGGATATCCATCCATTAAAATAAATGAATGGATGAATTGGATATTATGTATTAAAATAAATCATGGATGTATTTGATAATTTTAATAATTTTTTAGTAAATCTTTAATGGATTATTGATTTACTTTTTATCAATTTATTAATGATTCAATTCAAAATCTATCAAATCATCCATTTGTCACCCCTACATTCAAACATATTTTATCATTCAAGTTATTTAGAAAATAGAAAAATTCTTAGGTAGGCATGTGTTTACACAGACAGTTTGAGGAAAGTTGACTTGGCTCAACTCAAACCGATTAAATAAGTAGAATTGTTATATAAAAATAGGAATAAACTCCAATTGATACGATAAGATAAGTTATTCAAATGAAATAACAAAACTGAAACAACTAAACAATAGATTAAAATAAGTTCATATCTCCTTCACTTTCACCTCTTTCAAAGAGGACGTGCACATGCAGAAGTAGAGTTTGGATTGAGTATGTTGGATCTTTGCTCAAGAAAGATAGTTTTTGCTTAAAGACGAATTTAAGTTCCATTATGAGCAAAGACAACATGGAGGTCTCTAGGTCAATGACAAGGTTAAGGGTTTTGGATGTTGGTGGTAGAAGTGGAGGAGGAGGAGGTAGTTGTTATCCTAGAGTTGAGTGTGAAATTAACTATTTTGACTCTGAAGTTGTTATTATAGAGTTGAGTGTGATGTTAACTATTTTGACTCTAATACTATGTAAAAGTTTCAAGAAAGTTGGTTTGACTCAACTCAAACCATGGCCAAGAGCTTTATTAAATAAGTAGAATTGTTACTAAAAATAAGAATAAATCCCAACTAATACAATAAGTTATTCAAATGAAATTACAAACTTAAACAACTAAACAATAGATTAATTAGATAAATGTGGATTTCCATCACTTTCATGATCAACTCCCTTTAAAGAGTGATATGCATTTATATCATGACTTACAAAATTTTATACATATCATATAGTTCCTATGTAGAGACATGCTTGCCTAATTTTTTTTTTTTATAAATGAAATTATGCATATATAAATTTAAAGCTCGAAGTGCACGATTATCATTGATGCCTCCATAGAATAAATAAGAGAGCAGTACATAAACGAAAGCGATAATAATATAGAGATCATGAATGTGGGGAAAAGAGACGACCCAAAAACAGTCTCAAATCAACTCCATAAAAAATGGGTCAACGAAAAAAGGTTCCTTTTACACATTTACCTTTGTTGCTCCAAAACAAAGGTAGATGTGTACCTAACATATAACCAGACCAAACCAGTAAAGAACGAAGGAATAATGATCAAATAATGACAAATCAGAAAATGGAAAATAAACGTACACTAGATATCTAGCTAGAGCATCGTGACCCTATACTCTTCAAAACTGAGCACCCCATCCCCGTCGAGATCAAACCGAGAGATCATAACTTTACACTCATCTACACTCCTAGACTCACCTAACCTGCTAAGCATCCTCTTGAGACTCTTGGGCGTGATGCAACCACTCCCTTCCATCTCATACATCTTAAAAGCCTCTCTTAGGTCAGTCACTTTCTCTTCCTCTTCCCCTCCCTCCACAAACCTCACAAAATCTTCCAACCCCACCAACCCATCGCCGTCCGCGTCCAGCAACGCCACGGCCGCCTCTGTCTCCTCGGCCGAAAACTCCCCGCCAATGGCCTCCACGCGCTGCCGCAACTCCGACGGGGATATCCTGCCATCTCCGTTCTCATCAAAGTGTTCGAACACACGCTGGTACTGGCTTAGCTTATCCATAATATAGCTTGTAACCAAACTCTATATTTGCGTATGTGCATTAATAATGAACAAACCGTTTCAACCAAATTAAGAGGCATAGGAATATATATATAGAGAAGAAGAAAAGAAAGAAGAAAGAAAGGTGCTAGGAAATGGAGGTCTTGCCGCGTGGCGTGGGTTGACCAATTAACTTGTCCGACAAAGTGTGAGCAGCTTCAAAAGAGATTCGGGCCACTTTTCGTAATTGATGCGTGGAAAGACCGTAACGTAGATAGACGCAGGACATAGACTCGAGCTTTAGAACTTTTTACAGAGAAAAAAAAAAGTGAAAATTATAATTATTTATGAAAAAATTAACAATTTATATTATAATAAATATATGTATAAATATAATAAATTATATAATTCTAAAACTTTATTTTTTTTTATTAATAATTATAATTTTTTCTTGTGTAAATCTCTCGTTTTAAAGAGTCCAAGTCCGAATTTTATCGTCGTGCATGGGGCAGCGCGAGGCGCCGTCGAAGCTTCTTCTGCCACACGCAGCACAACAAAAGAAGAACGAACGCTGAAATTCAAAGTGAGAACACAGACATAAAATGGGAATCTACGTTTATTACCAACATATGACATCAACCCACTCCATCGGAAGTTTCTAGAAAATAGTCCCGGGCCCGGCACAGTTGATTTATAGAAGACCAACGAAAAAAAGTACACATTTGGTTTGGTGTGTACCAACTATTTCACTTTGGTACGTATGTGAAGTATATATTTCGATATATATACCTAATATTTCAAGGAGTCAAGGCTTGTTAGCGTGAAAATATGAATTTAGTTCGTTTTTCCTAGTTCCGACTTGCAAACTTGTTCCGGATAATAATACTACTTACAAAATATTTTTTAATACGATTAAAATTCTTAACATTTTAAGTAAAATTTATGTTATTAAATTATAATTTGTTTATCAATGAACTATATTTTTTTGAGTAAAATATAAATTTAGGTATGATTATGTAAAATTTTGTATCTTATTATTTAATTATGTATAATTAAATTATTAAAGAAAAAGGTGATATACGTATGTGAAGTACTTTTAATACATATATCAAAGATTTCAAGGTTAGGTAGTGTGAAAATATTGACGTACCAGAATGAACATATCTCTTTTAAAATTATTATTTTACAACCGTCAAATGAGACTAAATCGTTTAACGAAACTACATCTTGCAGGCGAAAAAGATTTTACCCCCTTTTTTATTTTAATTGTCAATTAGGTTTTGACGTTGTCCCCCCTTAATTTGGTCTATGTTATTTTAATAGTCGGTCATGTCACGACTCCTGAAAGATTGGAAGACTTCTAATATATACAATTAACACCTGATGTTTTGGCGTGGAGGAATAAATTATTCTTGTCATGAAATATTGGCATTGTGAAAATAAATTACATTCTTAAGTATAATTAGAAGTCGTATCTTATCAGGTTATATTATTATTAATTTTGATTTGAAAAAATTATATCTATAAGATAGTTTAAATAAGATAAATTCTAAAAGGATACTCTAATTAAAAAAAATAAAAGAGAGACGTGGAACACGCATTTGATGAATTTGAATCCTCACAATGTAGGAGGATGTATTTTAGTAAATAAAAAACTAACAGTTAAATTTTTTATAAAAATACAAGTGCATGGGTAGTAAGTTATATATGAAGATGCATGAAAATTTTTGCTGTCTTAATGTTCTGCTCTGCATGATTAGTGATTATCATACACTTTGAAAATTTATATCCAAGTTTTATATTGTTTCGAATGGGTTTACTACGGTATACTATTAAATAGTGCATGAGCATCACTAGGTCATTTATAATATTAAAAATATGGTGTATGAGTACCTTCTTAACAATTAAAATTACATTTTTTAAAAGAATTAATTTACAACATTTACATTGAAAAAAATTTAACAGAATATCATAAGTGAGCTATTTCAAAATGCTGAATATTTTGACCAACACTCAACGACGTGTGTGTGTGTGTGTGTGTGTGTGTGTGTGTGTGTGTAAGTATATTGGTTTGTATTGTATTGTAATAACTCGCATAAGTCACTGCTGACGGCTAACAACCAGAACCTAAAATGAAACATACATGATACGTATATGAGTAAATGCTATATAGACAAAAAAAAAAAAGTATCAGAATTTTTTACAGAACTCAGACAAATCCAGAAAGGTTGTTGGATAAATTAAGTAATAAGAATCATTTACCTATTTAAGAGTTAAGAAATATGTCAAATCATTTATTAAAAATTTTGACAAAATTATTCTGACTGTATAATATTTTCTTACATGTATTAGAGGTTTCATCGACATAACAATAAACTTCATTGATGCCTAATATTCATAATTATCAATAATGATGAATTCAATGGGGTTAAAAATTCAACAAGTTTATCATCAAATTGAGCAATAATAAAACAATAAAAACCACAAATCTACTTGTAAGTTTAGAATCTTCAAATCAGCCTCAATGAGGTACCCCTTCACCTAAAGAAATAGGCATATTAACTTATTAAACAGCCAGTGTAGACAATTGTAACTTTAGATGTAGACGACGACAACAACAACAAAATTCAGGTCTGAAACAAACACTAATCAATTTCCAATGTCTTGAAAACTAGACTCAAAAGATGAGACAAATAATTATGTAGTTTTAGAATATTACATTCAACACTATAAATTTTATTTATATAATATATATGACAATGCACATTTATATTTTTTGTAATGTCTATTTTTTATTAGTCCGAGAGTATGTAAGAATTTCTACAAAAGTCAACTAGATACAAGCCCAAGTCCCATATAAAGAATAGGTAGCGCTAATGCAAAAGCAATTTGACTGTAAAAGCAATTCGACCCAAAAAAAAAAAAAAGATGCAAAAGCAATTTCACAGTTTCTGCTTTATCTATATTAAGTGGCATTGGCTGTAAGTACAGAGAATTCAGCACATGAACACAGTAATGTCAGAAGCAAGTAGAAGATTTTCATTAGTCTAGATTGTGAACCTTGGCTTGGCTCTGAGTATGCAGTGGCCGAGCCGGAACTCAATGGTCAATGGGTGCCTCTTTCGTTAAATATAATCCAGTTTGAATTTCATTTAATAATTAATTTCTTGTATATAATTTTTTTACACATAATAAAAAAATAATATCATAAAATAGTATAACATCAATTTATTAATAAAACTTTTTACACATGATAAAAGGGGATATATCATAAAATAGCACATCATTAACATATTAATGGCATTTTAATCGGTAGAAAAAATATTTTAGTTTAGTCATTGTGAATGAAAAATGTTTTATAGTTGATTGAAAAAGAACATATTTGCAGGAAGATTCTCTTAATTAATTTATTTCAAATTGAATTTACTTTGAACAATTTGATGCATTATGATGACTATTACTTTCATTAGATTGTGAAAACAAAATTAAAAATTTAGTTTTCTTTTAAGAAATTTATCCATATATACATAATCAAAAGAAATAACAAATAATGAAACATAGTCAAATGAAAAACAATTTTAAATTTTTAAATACATAATAAAATTATTAATAAATACATAAATTTTTGTAAATTCTCTTATCAGCAATGTACGTAATTATTACATAATGATAACTTAAGTAACATAAGATTAACTAAGAAAAATATAGATACTTACTAGAGAAGATATAGTGAAAATAGTTAAAATAAGTTTGTTTCTTTTAATCATTTTATTAACTTTTAGTATTTTTTTTATATATTTTGAAATTTTATTTTCTTAAAAGGATTAAAAAAATAAGATATGATTTATTAATCATTTAGACATTGTTTTTTATTTTTTTTAATAAAAGTTTAATGAAATATTCAATACACACTTATAAAAAAATTGAGTAGGGTCACATTTTAACTATAAGGATAAATATTTTAATTTTATATCAAAACTACATAAGTTCAGTGGATTAATGTGGAATTTTTAATAGATATGTTTTGCATGAAAGGAACTTTGAACCAAATGATGAATTTTGTGACACAATCATCCAAAGTTATTTAAAAGTGTAAGGTACACCAGTGTCGATGATGTTGTGAATTGAAGTTCTTATGTTTAATTATCTTTGAAATGAATCAAGTGGAGTATACAAGAAAGGGATTAATCAATGTTGATTAGGTTTTCTATAACTAATTAACCCGAAGGTCACAACAAAAAAAAATTAATTAATCCTAATTCTAATTTTATCAGATGTCCTAAAAGATACAAGAATATAAGAGTTTAATTTTGATTCATGTTCAAGGTAAAGTTTTTTACACTATTATTCATCTATGTATTGATAGTGACACATCATCAAATTAATAGTTTGACTATGATAAAATTACCTAAAAAGTCAAAATCATATAATAATGTGACAATGCATAATTAAATAATGGGGTAAAAAGGTTTACATTGGTAATAGATCAAAATTAAATCCAAAACATAATGCTATTTGTTTCTTCATGCATTTCACAAGAAACTCAGTTAAAGAGAGTTGATTGGGGAAAGACATCCCTAAGCCAACAGAATTGCTTTTATAAAGATTAATGCTAAATTTTCTTAGACAATCAATTTAATAATCCTTCTAATATCTAATATTTAATAAAAAAAAAAGTATCAGATAAAAAGTAGAAACTTGTAATATTTTGGGAACTCAAATTAATTTAATTTTTTATTTAGTAATTAAAAAATTATTAAGTTAATTATTTAAGAGGATATAAAATTTTTCTTTTATAACACGTGAGTATAGCTCATATTAATATTTAGTGTGATTTTGGGAGGCCAAACTCTAATGTCACCTCTCACATATAAACACTAGCTAGAATTTTTAAAATGAGGCAATGCATAATGGGTCAGATCAACAGTTGACCCATTTAGCAATCTAATAATAAAATAGAAAATGGTAGGTAACACAACAAATTATACACGAATGAACACTACAAAATATTCTCATCCAGCTACCACGTGTTAAAAAAAATTTGTTCCACTATTAACATGTTCTCTCTCTAACATAATTATTATTATCACATGTATTTAGATATTTTAAAGTGAGAGATACACTTTAAAAAAAAAGTTAAATTAAATAATTCTTGATAAGAAAATAAAAAAATTTTTTTTTACAAATCCATAGCATGTTATATATGTACTCAAATTTTATCAAATCATTAATAGTTGATTTTTTTTTCAATGATGATAAACATTAATAATATTACACTTTACTCTGTAAAATACATCATTCACTTTAAAGAAGTCAAATTTTTTGATCTAAATAGTAAATACTGCTTAGTGTTAAGTAGCACTCTTATAAGTCATCAGGTCTTAGCTCCAGTTTAAACTCCAAGTTAAGAAAAAAAAAAAAGATAGTTCTTGTAATAAAAAAATCAGGAAAATGGGGACCTATGAGCCAATCTAGATCGTCGTCATGAACCAACTCGTGCCAACCTCTCAGTAAAATCATGGTCGTCCTAGTGTGACGCAAGGTGAAACAGGCCTAAAAATGTAAAGATCCTAATCTTCCCTAGCTCAATGTGACTTAAAGTTAGAATAAAACTTATTTTTAATTTTTAAAAAATATATTATTATCAATTTTCTCATTTTTTAAAAATTAATTTTATTAATTTAATCACTTAAGTTTTAAGCTTATTCACAAATTTATCTTCTTGTTCCTTTTAATTTTATTATTTTAGTTCTTCAAAAGAATCAAATTATTATGAATTTGAAGTTTGAGAGAGAAAATCGATAAAATTAATATTTAAGTGACGAAATTGATAAATGATATATATCTTAAGAATTAAAAATAAGTTTTACTTTTAAAGTTATGTTGGAGTTTTTGAATTATGCATGAAAAGGATTATACATAACTCATTTATAATTTACTTTCAAACATATTTTATCATATTAATTACTTGCTACCCATTGATAATATACTTTCAAACATATTTTACCATACAATTCATTTATAAATGGAATTATGCATATAAATTTGAAGTTCGAAAATGCACGATTATCATTTATGCCTCCAAATAATGAGTGCATGTTTAATTTTGATTGATTTTTAAAGAAAATCATTTTTTTAAAATTTTCTAAATAAGTATTAATAAACTAATTTAAACACACTTAAAAAAAAAAGAGCAGAAAACGAAGCAACAACAATGTAGAGATCATGAATGTGGTAAAAGAGAAGACTGAAAAACAGTTCCAAATGCAACTCCATAAAAAATGGGTCAACGAAAAAAAGGTTCCGTTTACACATTTTCCTTGGTTGCTCCAAAACAAAGGTAGATGTGTACCCAACATATAACCAGACAAAGAACGAAGGAATAATGATCAAATAATGATAAATCAGCAAATGGGAAATAAACGTACACTAGATATCTAGCTAGAGCATCATGACCCTAAACTCTTCAAAACTGAGCACCCCGTCCCCGTCGAGATCAAACCGAGAGATCATAACTTTACACTCATCTACACTCCTAGACTCACCTAACCTGCTAAGCATCCTCTTAAGGCTCTTGGGCGTGATGCAACCACTCCCTTCCATCTCATACATCTTAAAAGCCTCTCTTAGGTCATTCACCTTCTCTTCCTCTTCCCCACCCTCCACAAACCTCACAAAATCGTCCAACCCCACCAAGCCGTCGCCGTCCGCGTCCAGCAGCGCCACTGCTGCCTCCGCCTCCTCTGCCGACAACTCCTCGCCGATGGCCTCCACGCGCTGCGGCAGCTCCGACGGGGATATCGTGCCATCTCCGTTCTCATCAAAGTGTTCGAACACACGCTGGTGCTGGCTTAGCTTATCCATAATATAGCTTGTAACCAAACTCTATATTTGTGTCTGTGCATTAATAATGAACAAACCGTTTCAACCAAATTAAGAGGCATAGGAATATATATATAGAGAAGAAGAAAAGAAGAAGAAAGAAAGGTGCTAGGAAATTGAGGATTTGAAATGGGGAAGGGGTGAATGTGACGAGTGGTTGGCATGCCGCGTGGCGTGGGTTGACCAGTTATATAACTTGTGCGACCAGGTGTGATGTAAGCTTCGAAGATTCGGGGCATTTTCGCAATTAATGCGTGGAAAGATCGAGTTTTATCGTCGTGCGTGGGGCATGAAGGCGCCGTCGAAGATTCTTCTGCCACACACAGCACAACAAAAAGAAGAACCCAGAAACTCAGAGTGAGAACACGGACGTAAATTGGGAATAAGTTTCCAGAAATTGAAGAGTCCTGGGCCCTGGCACAGTTGATTTATAGAAGACCAATGGATAAAAGTACACGTTTGGTTTGGTGTGTACCAACTATTTTGACATGACTTTTGTTATTTACATTTTATTTTTACACCTGTTAATCATACGTGAATTTGTAATTAAATATACATAGAGATTGGTTAAACGACTGATAATTAATTATTACATTAATTATTAATTCGTTTAACTAATTGATATAAATATTTAACAATAAATTTATATATAATTAACTGGTGTAGAAATGATATAATAATTTTGGTGTATAAATAATATTATAAATTTATATATTTTTCTTATAAATTTAGTTACAGTGTGACAATAATATGTGTGAAGTATTCTAATACATATATCAAAGATTTCAAGGCTTGATAGTGTGAAAATATTGACGTACCAAAATGAACATATCTCTTTTAAAAGTATTATATATTTCACAATCGTCAGATGAGACTAAATCCTCTTACGAAACTACATCAGCAAGCGATGTCAACTAGGTTTTGACGTTGTCCCCCCTTAATTTGGTCTTGGGGATTTTAACAGTAGGCCATTACTCCTGAAAGATTGGAAGACGTCCAATACAATTAAGTTGAATTAACACCTGAAGTTTCGGCATGGAGGAATAAATGAGACGCGGAACATGCATCATTAGGTCATTTATAAATTATTAAAAATATGGTGCATGAGTACCTTCTTAACAATTAAAATTACATTTTTTTCAAAAAAAATTTGCAACATTTATGCTGAAATATATAAAACAAATTAACAGATATCATAAGTTATCTATTGCAAAATACTGAATATTTTAACTAACACTCAAAGAGGGGTGTGTGTGTGTGTATGGTTAGAATTAAATATTTTTAAAAGTTACATGACTATATAAAAAAATTACATAATTTTATATTTTAATATTGACTATTTATCATTCATATAAGATCTAATAATTAAATTTTTTTACTTTCACTTTCACAATAAATCATTTCTCTCACTTTATATATAAAGTATTTCCACATTGGTGCGTATGTGAAGTATATTTCCATATATATACCTAATATTTCAAGGAGTCAAGATTCGATAGTGTGAAAGCATAAGTTTAGTTCTTTTTTTCTTTTTTACAAGGTAGAATCTTACTTGAGGTCCTAAAGCTATCCCTTGTTACATAGTATTTTTTAATACTATTTGAATTCCTGATATTGTTGGTACAATTTTGTTATTGGGTTATACCTTGTTTACTAATGAGCCACATGTAAAATTTTGTATATTATCATTAAATTATGTATCAAGAAATTATAAAAAAAAAACAGTTGATCTTTCAAGTTGATTGATACGTATGTGAAGTATTTTGATACATATATATCAAAGATTTCAAGGTTTTATAGTGTGAAAATATTGACGTACCAAAATGAACATATCTCTCTTACCCAATAAAGAAAAAAAAAAGAACAAATCTCTTTTAAAATTATTATTTTACAACCGTCAAATGAGACTAAATCGTTTTACGAAACTACATCTGCAGGCCAAAAAGATTTTACCGCTTTTTTTATATTTTAATTGTCAATTAGGTTTTGACGTTGTCCCCCCTTAATTCGATCTTTGGGATTTTAATAGAGGTCATGTCATGACTCCTGAAAGATGGGAAGACTTCTATTAATATACACAAGAAATAAATTATTCATGTATGAGTGGAGACGTGGAACATGCATTTCATGAATTTAAATCCTCAAAATGTAGGGTGCATTTTAGTAATTTAAAAGAAAAATTAACAGTTAAAATTTTTATATAAATACAAGTGCATGGGTAGTAAGTTATAGATGCATGAAAATTTACTGTCTTAATGTTCTGCATGATTAGTGATTATCATACACGTTGAAAATTTGTGTCCAAGTTTTATGTTGTTTCGAATGGGTTTATGAGCATCACTAGGTCATCTATAATATTAAAAATATGGTGCATGAATACCTTCTTAACAATTAAAATTACATTTTTTTTAAAAGAAATTTCCAACATTTATACTGAAATATTTAAAACAAATTAACATATATCATGAGTGATCTATTTCAAAATACTGAAATTTCTATATATAATTTAATGATTATTAAGATTTACTCTTCTCACCTCTTATTATATATATATATATATATAATACTACTTACATTCATCCTTTTTTTAGAGATTAACCATCTCCATCTTTTTTTTTAAAACAAAAACACCAATCTCTTCTTATTTTAAATAAATTAGACTTCAGTCATTTAAGTAATTTAATACTTACTTAAAAAAAAAAAAAACTCAGCCTGACTCTCTCTCCCAGCACTCTCTCTCTTTGCCAGCCTCTACTGTTAATCCATTCGATCTTCTCAAACCCACTGGAATGAAGATTGCAAATTCAAGTCTCCAATTGACATTAATCAGATAAAATCGATGGATAGTGAGGTGTTGTAATTTCTCTTTTTATAACTCATTCGTTTATGCAACTTTTGTTCTTTGGTTTCGCATGAAACATATGTATGCTTTAGTGTTGTGTTATCCAACTAAAAGAAAAACAAAACTTGACTTTTTTTTTTTTTTTGGTAATACTGACTTTTTTTTTTTTAATTGAACAAGACTTGACTTTTTAAAATCATCATTTCATAATAAAAATAAAATTGCATAACAAACCAAATGACATGTATATATCCGTAGAAGTAGGAATTGGGTGCTTTTTCTTAAGTGAAGTGGGGATAAAGGATTTTTTTTTTTATTTCTTGAGTTTGATAATTTCTATTGGTAGATGTCAAACAAAAGGATGTTGAAGTTTTAGTTACTTTTCTTCTATTTTTGCTTTAATTAATTCTTTAGAAGCCATATGTTTTTGGGAAATATGTCATTGTCTTAGTATCTGGTTTTTGCCATCTCTTTTCCTTTTTTTTTTTTACGTTTATTTTCCTTTCATAATATTCTATTTTCCATTTTAGTGCTTTCTTATTAAATATTAATAGTGTTGAAGTCTTTTTCTTATAGTAATTGATTTTGTTTTTCTCTCCTTCAAATATGAACGATTCAGATTTGAACTAATCACAATGACATTAGAAGAAAGAAATGATACTAGTGACTGGTCTTTAGTGCCTTTTAAAGATTATGGTTCTATATGTGGTTCTATATGTGAAGATGATGAAAATCAAACATCTTTTAACCTTTCAAGAGCCATTAACATGTGAATCTTTGCCTCAAGTTAGTGACAGTAGTGATTGTGTTCCAAATGAAGGCCAAACCTGTAATAGTCATCTAGATGCTTATATTTTTTGATTAAACTACCGTTTTGGTCATTTAAAAATTCAACTTGACATCAATTTAGTTTTTTAAAAATATTTGACATTAATTCGATCCTTCAAAAATATGTATATGGGTGTCTGTGGGTTAGGTTGAGTTGAGTTTGTAATATTTTTACACCTAACTTACTCATTAAGGTAGTAGGTTGGGTTGGAATAATTTTTTTCTAAAATCTGAACCAACCTTGGGCTGGGTTGAACCCGTGAGTCCGACATATATTTAAAAAAAATTCATCTACTAAAATAAATACTGAAATCAATACAAAATCAAAAATTCATTACATATTATAATAAATAACTTAATAAATCTCAATAAAAGATTACATACAAAGTTTCAAATAAGCTAAAAGTTAAATACAATATATAAGTCACAAGTCATAAACATAACATAACAATCTTAATCTTAAATATAAGAAGTACTAACATAAGTTTCAAAAGTCAAATACAATAAGTCACAGAAGATCTGAGATATGTAAAAGAAGAAACATTATGTTTAGTATGCTGAATATTAAAAAATAATATAATTTTTTTATTTAAAAAAAGATGGGTTGGGTTGGGTTGAATGTGTTGAAATTTTTTCAACCCGTAACCTAACCTATCATTATCGGGTTAGAAATTTTTAAACTCAACCCAACCCACGAATCCAATCCAACCTGTCAATTATAGGGTGGGTTGGGTTAGAACGTGCGGATTCGTGAGTTGACCCAACCTAATGGACACCCTTATATATGTGATATCAAATTAATCCTCATAAGATTTAAAGTAACATCAAAATAGTTCTTCATAATGGTTCTTTGAAAGGACCAGTTTGATATTACTTTAAATTTTTGGAAGACTAATTTAATGTCATATATCTTTGAAGGACTATTTTAATGTCATTTTAAATTTTTAGATAACTAATGTGATGTCACCTATTTTTAAAGGACTAAATTGATGTTAAGAGAATCTTTGGATGACTAAAATGGTGGTTTAGTCTAATTTTTACTATCGTTTTGCAAAGAAAAATGGTTTCTCAATTAAGCGTAAATATAGTTACAAATGTAAAAAAAATATGTGTGAGGACAATCTTTTGAGAATTTAAAAGAGGGAATTTGTTTGTCATCGCTGGTATGTCAAACAACACAAAGGTTATAGAATTTGAGAGACAAAGGAAACGAAAATCTTCAAGATGTGTAGTTGTGATGCAAAAATGTTGATTTTAAAAGAAAAATTGACTCTAAGGAAAGATGGATGGTTATATATATTTCAATAATTCCCACAACCATGAGTTAGTGGATGATAAATAGACTCATTTTCTTCCTACTTATCGTGACATTCCACTCATTGATCAAAATATATTATTATTGTCAAAAGTTAGTTGTGTAAGTCTTATAATAAGAGTGCTTGAGTTAAAGAAAGCAGTAGATCTAGGCCATCTACCATTTGTAAAGAAAGATGTGAAGAATTTTATTCAATCTCAAAGTGGTATTGGTGAAGAAAATGATGCTTTAGAGGTTCTCAAATTATGGAAAACTTTGAAAGATAGGGACTATGCTTTCAAATATGATTTTACAGTAAATGAAAGCAACAAGTTGGAGCATATTGTTTGGGCATTTAGATATTCAATTTGAGCATGTGAAACTGTTGGAGATGTGATTGTTTTTGATATCACATATCAAATAAATCGTTATGATATGCCTTTTGGAATATGACTTGAAGTTGATAAGCATGGAAATTCAATTTTCTTTGGTTGTGTTCTATTGCGAGATGAGAAGACTTCTTCTTTCACATGGGTTTTAGGGATAAATGTTTTATTTTTCTTTTAAGTTATGATTATTATTATTATTATTATTATTATATACTTCTTCTAACTTTAAGATCTTAATCAATTCTTTTTTTTTTATCTTTCTTTTTTAAAGTTTTTCATATTTTGTTGAAGGAAAATGCCTACAAACAACTCTTACAGATCAAGATCTTGCACTTGAAGAAGCTATTTCATTTAGAATTGCCGAACACAAAGCATGTATTTTGCATATGGTACATTGTGGCAAAGTTATTGAGTTGGTTTTCTCTTCCACTAGGTTGATATAGTGACTTTAAATGTGAGTTTCATAGGCTATACATTTGAGAATTTGTGGATGATTTTGAACATCAATGAATTTTGATGGCTGCCCAATTTGGTTTAAGTATAGATATATAAGCATATCATTTTATTCTATTCCCATCGTTAATTTTGGGCTTTAGCTTGTTTCAAAGACTTCTTTTTTGCTAGGATGACAACAACTAGTTGTTCAGAATCTATAAGCTCGTATGTAAAAAGATTCTTGGATGCCAAAACAAGTTTGACAAATTTTGTAAGTCAAGGTATGCCTAAACTGTAAGCATATCATATTTGGGGTCAATTGATTTACAAATTTGTTATAGGTTGGCATTGCTGTCAACATTAAAAATCAAGTTAGAGAAAAGGCAAGAATGCATCATAAGTACCTTAATCCCCAAATAAGAACATGTTTTCCCATTGAGGAAGATGCTATAACTGGACTCACACCCTATGCCTTTGACTTACACCAAGTTAAAATAAAGTTACCTACAAAATATGCAGTAACAGAAAATGACAATGGATCTTACATAGTGCGACATCGTATCAAATCTGATAGAAGTCATTTAGTAAGTTGTACAAAGGAAGATGAATCAGTATATTGTTCTTGTAAAGAATTTAAATTTTTTGGAATATTACGCAGACATGCTATTTGAGTGCTATTGATGAACAATGATTCCCAACAAAATATTTTCCATCTCGATGGAGGCGAGAAAATTCATTAATCCTTAAATCTAGTCATATAATTAGCAACAATGATAACTTATCCACTGAGTTTTGATCTCTAGTTCAATGTCTAGAAAGTTAATATTTAAAGATAAGAGATCGAGTTGAAATTGTTACTAGAGAATTCGATAAACTCATTCAATTTGTTAAAATCATGCCTAAAATTCAAGAGCAATCAACTAATTTGTTTTATGATGTTTCATATGACATGGGTGTGATGTTGTCAAAAATCCTGTTATTTCTAAAACAAGATGGGTCGACCAAAAGGATCAAGGCCAAAATCCTATTAATTCTAAAACAAACCCCATTCCTTTTATTTCCATTTGTAGTGAGGAAAACTGCAATATCTTTCTCTAAATGGAAAAACGAATGGAAAAAAATCACATAGTGATTGTGTGATAATGGAATAAATCACAAAGAGATAACAATGTCACTTTTTAAATCAAAATGACTTTGAAATTAAACCCTAATCTATACTATATATTAAATTAAGCTTGTGTAATAAGAGTCTTTCAAATAATGTTTTGCATGAATTCTTAACTTGTAATTGACTGGCTCTTTGCAATTTTGTTCACTAGTAAATACACAAATTTATATTACAAGTTGACTTTTTAAATCTTCATCTAATAATAAAACTTAAATCTTTTATTTTAAATTTGTAAATTCAGATTATAAAATAATAACTAAAAACATGAGCTAGTTTTCTACTGGTACATTGAACTATTCTCTTTCAAGTGGTGGCCACGGGTTCAGAATAATAAATAAAATAAAAAAAGAGAGAGAGAAGCAACAAAACGGTTCCTGGTGCTTCGCACGCTACGTGGCAACGTCTTTGTGTAAAAGCTAACAGCAGTTGACTTTGTGTTCATGTCCACGTGTCCATTCCACAAGCCATCAGCTTCCGAGGCTTGTTGAGGCCACGAACTCAAGTTTCGCACGTGATTCATTCTTCACCAAAAGAAACAAAAGACGGCGACCATCAAATGGCCACAGTGATCCTGCACGCACTTGATTGCACCCAATGTATCTTTTGTTTCACCAATCATGATCAGCCAAGTGGCAAATCCTCACGAGGAGCTCGGCCCCGCCACGCAACCGATGATGATAGAGCAATGGCATAGTCGTAATTAACACCGCTAACAATGGCATTTTTGGAATTCAAATGCGCCCTTTCAAAACCTCAGGTTCCTCCCAGCGTGGTTCCCCTCTTCACTCTCGCGCCGTTGCTCTTCTCTCTCTCTCAGACAGAAAAGCCCTACTGCAACCGCCGCCGTCATGGCCGCAATCACCCGCCTGAGAACGGTTGCGCCGTCGCTCAAAGCCCTCGGATTCGTCTCGAAGCGGGCTTTCGGATCGGCGGCTGCCGTCCAGTACGACTATGACGACGACGAAGAGGAGTACGAGGCGCGCGGGCCAGCTGCCATGGCCGATACGGAGGGTTCTGTGCCGCAGCGTGGAGTGCAGTGGGTGATGATAGGGGAGCCAGGCGCCAGAAGGCACCTCTTCGCCGAGAGGCTCTCGAAGCTTCTCGATGTTCCCCACATTTCCATGGGCAGCCTCGTTCGTCAGGAGCTGAACCCTCGCTCTCCTCTCTACCAGCAGGTATACAGAATTGATCAATTTTTCGGTTTTTTTTTTATTGTTTGCTGCTGCTTGCTTCATGTCGGAAAATTGCGGAAAAGAAAATTTGTGCCGCGAAATTGAGGTCGGATGACTATCCAAGTTTTTGAATTTCTAGTTTCTGCCATCCTTGAGATCGTTTTCTTGATAATTGACTGCAAACCTTCCTTTCATGGTTTTTCCATATGTGCCGGAAGTGTTTCTTTTCATTTTCATTTTCATTTTCTTCTCTCTTTCTTTCTTCTTTTCCTTTTTCTTTCCTCTTCTTCTTTCTTTCCCTCTCCCAGAATTCAGGTTAAAGTTCTCCATTGGGTGTAAAGAGAAGAATATTACCTTTTTGGGGCTAAAATTGAGAGGATTCCATTAATGAAGAAACAAGTAATTAAAAATATGATAATCTCATTAAATCAATAAATAATTACCATAAAACACCTCCATTTCGTGCCAGAATACAAGGTTCTTATCAGAGCCAGAAAATTCGACATGGCCAAAAACTGAGTGTTTGTATCCATTTAACAATGAGGGGATTTCTTAATGTGTTGCAAGACCAAGGGATGCATATCAAGCGTGTCTTTGAATAATTATGGGTTTGTGGTTTTCTTTTTGACATATGAACAACATGCCTGAAGATTGATTTTGAATGCTTAGCCTTTTAGATTGGAGATTTATAAATGTTTCGTTCACGTTGACGTGGTGTTATATGTTACCCTGTTTCTTCCAATTCAGATAGCCAGTGCCTTGGATGAGGAACAACTTGTCCCAGAGGAAATCATATTTGGGTTGCTATCAAAGAGATTGGAGGAAGGGTATTCAAGAGGTGAAACTGGCTTCATTCTGGATGGAATTCCTCGTACAAGAATCCAAGCTGTAAGTTTAATGTGTCCAAAATTCCCAAATCATGAACTGCACAATAATTTGTCAATTCTTGTCACATTCTTGTAGTTTGCTTTTATGCCTCTTGAAATGCTGTTTGCTAATTTATTCTTTAAACGCTAAACTATTTCACAGGAGATTCTCGCTCATATTGCTCATGTTGATCTAGTGGTGAATTTCAAATGTCTAGAAGAGAATTTGATGAAAAAGAATCTAGGAACTCGAAAATTTAATCCTTGTCAAGAATATATTTTTATGGGCAGCTCCAGGACTCCAACCAAGCAATTGCAAGATGAATATGTCCACAATCATGCAGAGGAGGTGATTATCATCTTTCTTTCTGTTTTAGAAGCTGTGCTTAGAATATGCTAATATTTGGTTCCAATATGCTAGTCACTATGCCTTGTGCTTATCGTATTTTTTTTTTCCCTTTTGGTATCATTTTTAGTGCAAGCTGGTGGAAGATTACTACAGGAAGCAGAAGAAACTTCTGAATTTTGAAGTAGCAGGTGCAACTGGAGAAACCTGGCAAGGACTTCTGACTGCATTACATCTCCAGCATATTAATGCTCTTAATTCTTCGCAGAAGTTGACTGCCTGATGATGGGCCATCAATCTTCTGTGGCACGATTCATTTCCCTTATAGCCAGAATTTATTGGAAATTTTTGGCGGATGTCCAATTTTGTGTTTGATTTTTTGTGTTTTTGAAAATTTTGAGAATGTAAGTTTGTTTTGTAGTCCAACTGTCCTAGTAAAAATAGAGAGCAGGGAGATTACGTAGTGTATGACCACTAAATCTTACAAGTGAGGCATGTTGTTTTTTCGTTCTATTATGTCTCTGTACTTTTTATTTTCTAGTTAACTAGTTAGTGTTTTAATCCTATTGCTTTCTTGCCAGAATAAACTGCCAACTTTCAACACAAATAGTTAAAATTTAATCACTGCATTAGCTTAGAAGTATCTCTATCAGAAGCAGCAGTAATT
The DNA here is from genome assembly GCA_019955255.1 of Castanospermum australe. Lineage (NCBI taxonomy): Eukaryota > Viridiplantae > Streptophyta > Magnoliopsida > Fabales > Fabaceae > Castanospermum > Castanospermum australe. The sequence goes on from NSJW01000942.1 coordinate 93,490, forward strand.
TAAAAAAAAAAAAACGCTGAAGCAATTTAATCACTGCTTAATAGAACAAATAAGCGACTATCACATATGAAAGCCGACTTCCTCCAAAAGTGCATGTACCGTTAGTGTATATTTGTTTTTGATTAATTTTTAGGAAAAATTTCAAATACTTTCTTAACAAGATTTTTGAGTGCGAATTAAGTTAATATGAACACACTCACTTGGACATAATGTACGCCAGTTGTATTTTTAGGTATACTAATTCAATTCATAATTGGCATTTTCAAAAGGTCAACGTGCAAACGTCTTAATGCTCTAACAAACTTACAAAATCATTTCATAAAGAGTTATGGTTCTAAAAATCAAATCGGTCATTGAATCGGTCGAGGTACTGATTCAAAATTTAATGGTTTAACCGTGGTCGAATCGGAATATAATTAAATATATATTTATATTTATATATAAATATAAGTATATTTATATATATATATAATTATTTATATATTAATAAAATAAATAAAATTTATAAAACTATAATATAAAATCAATAATAAAATTATTTAAAACATAAAAAAAATAGCGTCATAAAATAAAAAAATATTACATTCAGGTAAGTAACACAACATTAATCTACATAGTAATATAGCATATAAATTAACCAAAATAAATATAATTCACAATTTACAATCCATATGTTATAAACATTATATTAGAGCAGCGGTAATATCTATTTCATCTGGCCTTTTATCTCAAGTTCAAAATAAGGATCTTTTGTTGAAAGTTGTAACTATGTCCCTACTTTATATTAAATATATAATAAGGCTCATTATATAATGAGAGTGCAGTTGGTTCAGTGGTAGAGCCGGCTGCCGTGACCTGTGTTTGAATCTTGCTGTGAGCACATTTGTAAAATATCCCTACTTTATATTAAATATATAATAAGGCCCATTGTACAATGAGAGTGCAGTTGGTTCAGTGGTAGAGCCGGCTGCCTACATGCCCGTGACCCTTGTTTGAATCTGCTGGGAGAACTTTTACAAAATGTGAAATTATTTGCTGAACCAGTCACAGGGGCTGAACCGGACTAGCCAATAGTCTAGTTCCCGGTTGAACTGGTTCGACCGGCCGGTCCAGTTTGCAGAACCCAATAAAAAACTTAATGAATTTCTTTTAAAGGCTTGTGATTTGTCTTAACTTTAATTCCCTGTCTCTTAATTTTTTTTGAAAAAAAAAATTAGTTAATTCATAGGAGCTAGTGCCCTAAGTTACACCTAGATGCTGCCCCCTTTGCCATTACATTCTCTGTCCAGTGGTAGTCAACTAAGAAAGCATGGTAACTTCAGCCAAAAGGTAAGAAGCATAGAAACATGCTCCATATTAAAATAAAAAGACTATTTAACCCATGAAAAGCATGAATTCATACAAGAAAACAAGTAGGCCTAGAAAAGAACAATTTCAAGTAATAATATCCTGAAGCAGTAATTTCGTGACAGCTCTGATTTAGTTTGTTATCCAATCATAAATCCTCTTAACAAACGTCAAACTATGCATGAAGCAGGTAAAAAAATACTGCAACTGTGCAACTGGTTACCTTAAACATTTGAACAACACACCAAAACTATAACTCAAAGATAGCAGCAATCCATCATACACTTGGGTGTAGTAAAGAATACAAATGGCTTCAGTTCCTGTTATGATTGGTTACAAATTAAACATTTTACTATCATTGTTGCAGAATTCCAAGTAACTATATTATGGATTGTTCGACACCAACCATATAACTGTAGTTTGGCACATTTACCAGCTTAAAATTACTCCAAACATTAACAAATTAGATCAGTTCATGTTGAAGAAAATCGTCTGCATGCATATTGACATTAACTTGCCCAAAAAAATCAATTGTAAAGAATGTAAAGTAGGATAAGTTGCAAAGAAAATTCACCAACAAGAAGAAGGAGAAGCAGGACATGGTCATTGCCCCAAAATGAGCTGTTGCAATATGAATACTTCCAGTACCTAGTTTGTAAGAAACAAGTGAACCAGCTGCTGCAATAAGGAGAAGCAGACCATGATCCATCTGATCTTTGAGCAACAACCAAACCAGTGCCTAGTTTGTAAGAGATCAGTGCACCAGCTTTGGCAACTGCTAAAATTTCAAGGCCTTTGGCACTTTTAAGAATGGCTAAAGGGATGGACCTCTCACCATTGGATCTGGCCTCCTATCTGAATAAAAAGTTATTACACACAAAAGTACATTTTGTCATATTCAGAAATCTCATATCTAGATGCATGGTGGATAATTTTGTCATGCAGAAACTTTAGTCCAAAATATTTCTACTAATCTTCTATTATTCAGATACATCAATTATGCAATTACTTGTTGAGTTATTGGTACTTAATAGCATTAGCAACCACCCATTCAAACACATATCATAGAAGCAATACAAGTTATGTTAATATAAGAAGCCACTTGCTTAATGAAAACTGAAATGAAACAGCTGATGTTCACAAACCTGGTTGTAGCTTCTCAAATTATTAGATGATTTATACATCTCATGCTTCATAGATACACAAATAGGAAGATTAAGCCACCCTCTAGCTCAAGTCCAATCCATAACATCATGTTTTGCTACCTGCAAATAATTGCTTATGGTGTTGATAAGAACACCCTGTAAAGGATCAAGCCTATCATAGCAGGCATCACACACCCTATGTGCATTCCTTTCCCGGAACCAAATAGGCAACAAAAACCGCCCTTGTACATGCTTGACAGATAATCTCTCAACAAAAGCAGCAATTATGTCTCCCATAGGTATTCCAAAATCAAATACAGAAAGTAGGATGCAATCCTTTTCTTGAACCTAAGACAAATGGGCATTGCATGGGCATTCCCTTTGGAAATTACAGAAAGTAATCTGCAGACACCAGATATGGCTCCTGTCATATAGTGCATCTTAGTATAAGGCTGAGAAAGCTTATTCAGTAGCTATTCTACAATATGGTTAGTGTCATTAATATGCAGTGTACCCTGAAAATCTCCTCTTTGGGATCAAACCAAGTATAATATGCAGTATATGCATCCTGAAGCCATATATCCTAAACTTCACCAGTATAATATGCATTATAAATACTTGTATTTGCAACAGGGGCAAGCTTGGGGAGGAGGAAGATGAGACTCTCAATTATCTATATAAGTTGTGGAATAATTTGTAAAAAGAAAATGGAAAACTAAAGACAAAAAACACATTAAGTTGCACCACCATATGAAAAAAATTGCAGTTACTGAAATCTATGAAATTGCCAGCTGATGTGTTAGAAATTAAATGTATGTTACAGCTATTGATAAGAAGCAAATTGCAGGTATTTGGCACATTATTGAACGTTGAATGAGTAAACCATCCAACGGTCATAAGCAACCATGATGTTAAACAGTGAATTTATTGAGGAAAGGACATGTTTACCATTAGTAAGTGTAGTGTGTGTGTGCTGCCTGTGTAAGGAGGATTTCGGGTTAACATTGCTGGTCCTATAAGTGAATGACGTTTCATTTCCAACTTTAAGGATGTGGCGTTGTAAAACCTTAGGACTCTGCAAGATGTCTTTTACGTTGGGCTTCCTTCTCTGATATTGTGACTACTGCCAACGAGGTTCTTGCAAATTTGCAATCCATTTAGTCAAAACACAGATTCTGGTTGTGTTTTTTTCCCACTTGATACTTTGGTAATTTCATTTGGCACAGCATTGGTTAGTATAAATTATGATTGATATTTGAATCCACTTCAGATTTTCCGCGTTTCAATTTGGAGGCAAATTGTGCTTGAACTTGCTCTTTCGAATTCAGATTCAAATCCAGCAAAATCAGCAGCTGAATTCTGAAACCTCCCACATCATAAGATGTGGCATTAACAATTCAGAATCTAACTAACCTCTCTTCTATGACCCTATTGTAAATTGCATGCAGAGACTCAATATATAATTATTATATGCATACCATTCTCACCATCTCGTTGTTTTTAATACTTCATGCTGTAAAGCTGTTTCTGTTCTGCTAAACCTAGAGTAATACATAGTCTTTATTCTTTTTACAGTGACATCCAAGAAATGTTACAGGCGGAGTAAAATCTGATTTCGGCAAGGTCACTCGCCATTCATCCACACGTCCCTGAGTAGTCCGTATCTGACAGCAGCTTCATTGCGAATTTCTTTCAATCTCCGGATGGGTTTTGTTGATGCTGCTGAGGGCAAGGGACCACTGGAGAATATTAAAGATAATGGGGAGTTTAATTCTTCGAGCTCATCGTCACTGGTGTATGACTTCCTGACAACAGAAGATCTGCTTCTTCTCAACTGAGATTCACTTCCAATCTCCCCAGTAATGCTGGCAATGGAAGTTGCTGGCGGAGGTGAATAGATAACGGGAGCTGCAATGCATGGGAAGTTGTTGACAGATTCCTGCCCATCCTCGAGATCATCCTGTATCAAATTGTAAACAAAATTTAGAGATCACAAATCAAATCAGTAGGAGTTTCAGCCATAATCAGTTAATCACCAGAATATTGTATATCAAACAGCTATACTTATCATGAGACATGTCAATTTCATTGAGCCTCTATCCAAGACAGTGCCCAGTTCGTTATCCTTCTTATGCATGCCAGGACTTACCCACGTATGTAATGATATATATATATATATATATGAAGTATGTCAAACTAGAAAATCCTAACACAAGTGCAAATTTGGTTATCTAACCTGTGAGTCCAGAGCTTCAAAAACAACAGTGGGAATTGGATCGGGGCAAAACTCATCCGGGACAAAATTGTCTAGAATTTTCCTGATAAGTGGTGCACTAAACATTGGGCATACCTTCACAAACAAGAATCCTTTTATCATGATTGAGGAGTAGAAACTTACAGCAAGTTAACGACTGAATGAAGAAACACACAAGTTCATTAGCTAACCTCTTTCCTGACGGATGCACTTAACAGCATATCCTTGGGAAGCATCAGGAGGTCACTTAGTGCATTAAGAAGATGAAAGGACTTGAAGGATGTATTTTGACTCCCATCACTGTCATCAAGGTCATCTTTATCTTCAAATGAGTCATCATCATCCATTCCAAATAGGTCAGTCAGCCATCTGGACCAGTTCCCAATCTGACAAATGCAGAACACAAATGAAAAGAACATATCAGTTAGGACAAGAAAGGTATCTCCTGACATTATATACAAAATATGCAGTCATCCTCTAATTTCTCAAGAGCTCTTTAGCCAATTCCAGGCCTACTTTTAAAGGCACATGCCGCACATTCAATACATAGAGACAGATATCAGCAGAAAGAAAGGCATAAATTGAACTTATACCTTTAGGTTGGAATTAAATTCCCGAGTGGATAGCCAGATATTAAAATTCACAAAAAAAAACTGAGAGATCTGAGAAGTTACCGCAGTTTTTAGCTGTGCGCCGGCTCCAAAGCTTGATTTCCCAGGTGGAATGGGGAGAACCTTGGGATCACTAATGGGATCAGATACAGGATCAGTTGGGATGTCATCAGCAGATTCACGAAGAATAGCATTGAACATAGCAACATCTAATCTTGCCACACACTGCTCCATTATCTATATTAAGTAACATAAATTCATTCTGATGTCATTACAAAGGCAAAGAAGAGTTCATTGACTAAATTGACAAATTCAGTGATCAATTAATCTTTCTTATTTTTAGAGGGGGGGGGGGGGCACATTTGCAGATGCTTGGCTTCATGCTTAAGCAAGTTGCTCAAATCATACTCTTTCTCACCCCTTCCACAAACGCATCACCCTGCAATTGCAGTTGTCGGGTGATCTCCATTTACACTGCAACATGGCGGCATGCGTTGCTGCCACGATGGACGCAAAGTTGCAGTTTTATATAAAAGAATTTTTTTTTAAATATTTAGTATATCATTTGTCAAAAAAATTTCATGGCTGCTGCAGCCACACCTAGCATTGCAGTAGCCGCAATGCTCACCATAGCAGTAACCGTAACTGTAACTGCAATTTAAAATCATGCTCCCATATGAGAGATTTAAATTGCACACTAAGCTCCAACAAAGATATTAAGCATGAAGACTCCTTCCAAGTCAGCCACCTCGATTCATGAGAATCAAGACAAAGGCACATCTTATAGCTGCCATGATTTATACTACAGGAACAAGGATAGACAAAAAAAAAATGAAATTTCTTTACAATTTAAAAAAAAAAAAGATCCTATTCTTTCTTTCCAGACATTACACTTGACAGAGACGAGTCCAGAGAAGAAATTGATCAACATGTTTTGATTACAAGCTAAATATGTTATTTTTAACTCATTGTCCATAAAATTGATTGTCTTTCCAACTCATTTTTGCCCATTCCTGCTCTTAATTTATAATTTTATTGACAAATGCATAGATTCCCCATTATTCTTTGTTAACAGAGTCACCCGTTTCAAAGCTTTTCCCCTACACATGCCAACTAAACCTACAGAGAAATGACAATTAAAAAGGAAATCACAAAACAGTATTATGACGAAAAACTTAAGTACTTTTTAGCACAAAAAAGAACAGGGGAGGGGGGAACGAACTGGATAGACTAACCAATCTAGGCAGCACAGACAAACAGCCACACTCATGCCCTCCAGCTCGAATAGGACAGAGCCTTTCACAGGCTTCCCTAAAAGCATTCTTCCAAATATCTAGTGATAAGTTCCCCTCTTCTTGATCAATTGAGCTAGAAATCCTTCTATAGCTTTTCCTTGAGGCAGAACCCACATCCTTATGAGTGACCTTTGCTTCAACAGGCTGCATATGTGGAGTCAGAGTCTGGATACAGACAAAGATTGATTCATGTTAGTTGCCAATGGAAGATATTAATAATGACCTAGTATGACAGCTTTAGGATTGTTCAAAGAGAAGATAAGAATAAGGCATGACCTGCCACCAAATAGATTCCACTATGCGAGAGAATATCCAAGTTTCCACCTTTTCCAGTGCTGATATGAATACGTTTGGGTCATCCCAATTACCAAAACCTCCATACTCTAATGCTATATTTTCGTTTTTCCTAGGAGAGAACCCCTTCCATATTAATGGTGGTGTTAACTTGCCATTCCCCTCTCCCTCACTCTTCCTTCTCATACTAGACCCAGCAGGATTTGATGGTGCCACATCTTTGGTGGTCTGGCTTATAATTGTTCTCAACACAATAGAATTAGACAACCAAAATGTCAACCTGTTGCCAGATGCAAGAAGAGGTCGATCAGTTGCACAATTTATGATGAAACCATAATTTCCACCTCATGCAGTAAGAATCAGCAAAACATCAGTTAACCAACCACTAACAACTAATCTAACCCATGTTAAGAACTTCATCCAGGATATCCACTTTATCTGCCAAGTAATCTTGCATCTTCTTTATTTAGTTTAGAATAAGCTCATTCTCATTTTAAAAATATTTTGATAGAGTGATGTATGGCAAGTTCAGCATAAAGAAAATTTTCTTCAAGCCACATAAGCTTCTTGGATTCTAATTAAAGACAATTAAAATTTTTTTCATGTAAAAATATTTGCAAACTTTCATGATGAATCAACTTGTGATGCTTTGTACTCATGGATATCTTCAAACTGTTAGATTGATTAGTGGTAGGATAATGGGAAAATGCTTAAAATAAAATGCAGTAATCAATATAGATCAAATGTACCTTGGGACATCATTTCCACATGCCTTTGCAACAAGTACTAATCCAGAAACAGCACTTTTAGCTGCCGCAGACCTTCTTGCTTGAAGATTTTCTTTACAAGCATGAACGTACAGCCTGGAAAGGCGCCGAGCTGGGGCGTGGACCTTACTCATGGAGCTTCCATGCTCAGCAACTACTGAATATAAAGCAGCCTCAATAGCAGCAGCTTCTCTTAACTCTCCTTCAAGCATCTTTATCTTGTTTTCCAAATGCTCAATTTTTCGGTCGAAAATGGCATTTCTTGCTTCCTCTGGATAAACCATAGCATCTTTTTTGTCACTGCTTTTGATGTTCCCTCCACCGTTTTGTGCATCTCCAACAACACCAATTTCCTTTCCTTCAGCATGATTATTACTACCAAGCAATCCAATACTCCTAGCTGAGTCTGCTGATGACCTCACAGACTTCACATGCTTTAATCTTTCACTTTTCAGAATATTGCCTTTCATACCAATATCTGAGCCACCAAAAGAATATGTACTGCTACTCAATAAGACTCGGTCCTTGGCACCTTGAGCTACCGATTCATCTTCTGCGTGGTTTTGCTTATTGAAATGAGATCTTTCATTTCCATGCTCGTCCTCAACAGAACTATAGTAAAATTTATCACTTCCCCCCTCCGCCACACAATATTTGTCAGCTTCCTCACATCTCCCATTTAATTTGTCATTGATTTCAGAACCACCACAGTTGAAAGAGCCTGGATTCTCACCCATGAAGAGATTACTGTCTAGAGATGCAGTGTTGCTTGAATAGACGTCAAAAGTACCCTTATTACTGTTTGTTTGAATATCTGCAACTATATTTCTACAATTAGCAACCTTTTCAGAAGCCTCCTGATCCAAGTTTTCACTATAACTGCTTCCAGACCTCCTCTTAGAATTTTCCTCCAAGGATGGAGAAGAAGAATCAGCACTAGGGGAAACAACATGCTTTTGGATTGTCACTGAACTATGAGTAGGGGAGTTTGTCATAGAAGTATGACCATTTACTGGACTCCTGACACCAGAGGACACATCCATTGATGACATGTAGTATGAACTCCTCTCCAGCCTCTCATATGTATCTTGCTGAATCATACTCAATTTTTGAACCCTTGTTTCTGATTCCAAGGGATGCTCCTTGTCATTCCTACCAGTGTTTTGAGCTGGTCCATCTGGTCCATTCTGCAATTCAGTAGCAATTACTATATTGTTTGAAGAGGATTTTCTTAATATATTTAGATATACCCAGCAAGCAGACTGCATGCATTACCATGCCACTGATAGTAACATGGAAATAGGATTTCTTACTTTCATAGTATTGATTCGTAAGGACAATTTAATGTGACAGGGTCCAGTCACCCTGTTGATGGCAAGTTCTAAACCTTGTCCAACAAGTACAACGCATCTAAAAGTTGTGATAATATGTCCTATTGCAGTTTGTCTGAACCAAATTCATTTGACCTAAAACAAAAAACAATGATGTAGAAAATGATTTTCAAAATGTTTGTTTGAGGAATGGGGCTGGAGGACCATGCAAAACAATAGTCACACACATTAACTTGGTTATGATCAAAGAAATGCATGCTGCTATCAACAAAAGAATGGAACCAAGGAAAAAATATGAGTACCTCTTCAAGTTCAGGAGGTATACACCCACTAGACTCAAGGGAAGTAGTAACTGCTGCCACAGATGAATGTGAGGAAACATCATCATCACTAAAAGAAGCAATTTCAGCTTCCTCAGCATATTCTTCATTCATCAAAGCTGATACAGAGTCACCACCACCATTATTGTCCTTTGACACCTCTTTTAACAAACTGTCCTTCAGTGAGGAGCTGGTGCGATTTTTTTCAACAGGCTCGATTTTAATGAACAGAAGTGGCTGATCTGTGTTTCTGTAGTTCCTCTTGCAGTTCATTGGTGCACTAATGCTCAAGGTCTCTTTAAGTATGCCACAATCAGCCAAGTCTATGATGGCAGTCCCCAGCAACTGACCTTTAACTGTCTTATCTCTTCTAGGCTCATACAAGTTGAACTCCAAGCAATTCTTTTGGAATACATCAGCATCACCATTTTTTACAGACATATCCCTCAACAGAGTTACAGAAAATCTAAATGACTCATTAAATTCGATTTTTCCTTCACCTATAACAGAACCAAGAGAAGGGGAAACGAGATTGGTAGAACCCGAAGTGCGTTCACCATTCTCCCATTGTATCAATACAGAACGCAAGGATCTGAGAGATTGTGATGGGGGCCAAGGCTTAATCTCCTGAATATGAATGAGGTAATCGATTTGAACGGTGCCACTTCTCCTGTTCTTTCCTTTCACGCCTAGAACCATGGCTGCCAAGATGATGGGTCTTCCCCAGATGAACTTCTTACTTCAATGTAGTTGAATATGTAGAATCACAAACCCTCTGAAGTGAAACAGACTGTGCAGGAAATCAGATAGAGATTTTCATTTTACAAATAATAGAAGTCAGCTAGCAATGGGTGGTTATGGACTCATATTAAATACTCCCTGTTCCAGTTGACTCAAGAAAGACAAGGAGAAGGGAAGGGAGGGGGGAGGCGGCAGAAAGGAGAAAGAAGAAAAGGGGAAGTGAGGAAAAAACCAGAGTAACTTGCCAGTGAAGCCACCCGGATTTGATGATTTATATTGGAACTCCAACAGTTAAGACACCGCACAAAAAGTTGAGAACAATGCAGGGACAAGACTGTTCTAACATTTTCCGGAGACTGAATTATAAGTTAAACTTAAAGCAAGTTTGGTGCAGATAAAGTGAAACCAGCCATGAGAGACCAAAATGCACAACATAATTGCACAGAAATGCAACAGCTAGTGAACTGGACTAACACACAAATGCAGAAAGTTCTTAACTTTTGAGTCAGAAAGGATCAGATCAAGCAAGTGTTACAGAAATGAGAAAACCCAACAAAAAAGTTCACAACTCGAAGCTAAAACCAAGCAGAAAATTGATAATGCGGACCATGGAATCCAGTTACAAGTTAAATACACAATAAAAAAAGTCATCAAATTCATCACTGAGAAAGAATGCTTGAAGCTAAAGAAGAGTGAGTAGCGTAATATAGACCTCACCGGTAAAGGAGTGGCTGGTAGAGGTGGTGGTAGAATCAGAAAGCTGCAAGAGCTAGCTGGAGCTGCAATGGGTCACCATCTTTCTGAGACCAGACTAATATCTGAGTGGCTCTGTGTGCCTCAGAAGCTGCAAGTGAATGAGAATTGAGAATGTCAGAAAAAAATTAAAAATATATTATTATTATTATTATTATTATTATTATTATTATTTTATATATTTAAAAAATATGAAAAAGCTGAACCATATTTAATATGCGAATGATAATGGACAAGAGTCATAACTCAAATGAAAAAAAAAAAAACAAAAACAAAAATGAAAGAATATTTGATCTTTCCATTACAATCCCAAGCAATATTACTTGTACTTTAATCTTCGTCTCTTTTCCAAATTAAAAAGAGATTCTTTTATAAACTTAATTTAAAAAATTGTATAGTTAATTTAATAAAAAATTAATATACTATTAAATAAATGTTATTTTTATTATATTATTTGAAAAATGATAAACCATTAATGTTAGTGATATATAAATTTTTTATTAACTTAATTATGTTGAGTAAACTGAATTTGTAAAAGAATTTATTCAGCATAAAGTACATACTTTACGTGTACCAAAAAAAATACTTTGTAAAAAATAAAAGTTGGCTCATTTTGTTAGGCAAAAATATAATTCAGGCTAAAGCATAACGACGTCGTTTGGGGCAAACTACAGAAAATTATGAAATTATTATGGCTCTCCAAATTCAATTCATGATGGCGATGCCTCGACGGAAATGTAGAGTAGACAATATTATTAATTATTAATAAAAAAGTTGCACTAGTTAGCGAGGAAGTATTCTCACGCGCATTGAGAGAACGTGTGCCTCAAACTCCACAAAGTCCAAAATTTTACTAACTGCGCGTGAACAATACGCCGCACGATCACGGTGTGCGATGCGTCGTATACAGGCTGGGCTGGCTCCGTGCACCGACATAAACAGTCTTAGAACAATGTCTTGCTACTAGGGCTGCTGATGCTCGTGTCTAATTCGGTCTAAATAATTAGATTTCTTTTTTCTGTTTTTTGTGCTGAGCCCGATGCTCTCTTTGGATTAGAGATTTAAGAAAAAAAAAAAGAAAAGAAGAAGTTTTTTATAATTTTTTTTATTAAAAAATTTTATAAAAAAAACTAAATAGTTTTTTAAAATTTGTTGTTATTAATTTTTGTAAATATTTTAAATTTTTTTAATTTAAAATTTTTTAAAAGATTTCAAACGTTTAAATAAAAAAATTTATTTAATTAAATTTTTATTCTTTTTTTTTTCTCTTTAGTTTTTTTTTTTAAAAAAAAATTTCATTTCCTTTAAACTCTTAAATATATCTTAAATCATTAGATTTCAGTCACAATTTAAGATTGATCTTCAATTCACATAGATTTGGTTTGAGTAATTTTGTCTGCTTGATAATTGAATGTATTTTTATATTTTAAAGAAAATCATTAAAATGTAAAATAAATAAATAAAATAATTAAAAAATAAAAACCAAAAAATTGTATTATATCGAGAGAGTCCTAATTCATCAATCTTTTATTCAGTCTCTATTTTTTCATTTTCTTTGTAATTAAACAAAATTTACAATTATGCCAGAGGTATCTAAAAAGTTTCCTTCCGCTCTCTCTTCTCTCTCTCTACTAGTCGGTACTTTAGTGTCTTTCCTTGCACGTATCATATTATTATTATTATTAATTTATAGAAATAAGATTTATAAAATAATTTAAATAGATTAAATATATAAAAGATACTTCAAAAAAAACTTACAATAAATTAAATTTAGCCGAAACTAAACTTTTACTTACATCAAAAACAACTTAAAAAAAGTCGTTACACAAGCTTATATATTCAGATGCATATAAACCATTTAAGTGAAAAACATACGTAAGAAGTCGCATTTAGATGACAACTTAGAATAAATTCCAACATATGTATATAACTTCAGGTAGAAATATGTCTATAAAAAATGTAAACTCAAACTCAACTTGAAATGTTTAAGTCCATTTCTAGGCGGAGTACTAATCCAAAATTTGAGTGAAATCAAACCGTACTTAACTCAAACAACTTGGATTAAGTGAAGTCGGGTCATAAGTACCCCTAGCTACTAAACTAAAGAGTTGCTATGATAATCTTTTTGTTTAGGGTATGATATATAAATAATTTATTAAATATTTATTAGTTGTTATTTCTCACAATAAATATTTAAAGTTAATAAAGTAAAATTAATAATTAATAAATATTTGATACTTAAGATACCATTTCTTAAAAAAAAGATAATTACAAAAATAATACAAGCTAAACTAATTGTTTTTTACACACATCATATAAAATAACTCTCTTACATTATATCACTTAATATGTTTTATGTCAATTATGTAGGTCATTAATTATTATATTACAATTATTAAATTTAATTATTTTAATGTTAATCATTATTATTATTATTTGTATTATTATTATTATTAATAAAAACAATTATATGACGCAAGAGTATTGTATTATATCTATCCTATAAATAAAATCTTGCTAATTTATATAGACCTTAAAAGATATTCGATAGTGATGGTGTGTTTGGTGCGCTGGTGCCCATGCATCTTCACCATCACCGCTTGAACAAGAGCCTGAAATATGACATTGGTTGGGCTCTTCCCACCATTAAAACCAACATTTTTTTTTGTATTATACTATTATTTCTATTTTACTTTTCTCTTTTTCCTTAAGATATTTCTGTTTGGAAAGTGTTGGGTTTTGTCCTTATTGTCTCTCATGCCAAGTCACATATTCTGGATGTCTTGGGAAAAAATTGGTACATGGATTTCTTTGATTTTTTGTTAATTATGAATATTATTTATAGAATTTGACTCATTTAAATTATTTATAAATTTAATTTTTTTGAGTTAGAGATAATAATAATATAATTTTTTCATAAGATGTAACTTTTAAAAATCAATAAAAATAATAGTATGAATTTCTTTAAAATTTGAAGTATAAGATCCAGTATTTATTTATCACTTATTAAAAAAATATAAAATAAAAATAAAACAATCGCATTAGAATAACTTAATGTTAACTTTTTAATAATAATAAATTTCAATTGAATTTGTAATATTTACATTTTTTTTCTTTTAAGAACTAAATGTGTATTAAAATCTATTCATATTTATTTTAATAAATGGAATTATGAAGAAAACTAACAATATTTTGACATTTATTAACGTAAATTGATTCAACTGATTGAAAGGATCCAATAAAATTTTACATTTTCTATAAGCAAGAGTTTGAATTATGCCTTCTATTAGTAATCTCATTTGGTGATCATTTCTCTCCATCAAAGATCTCTTAGTGCCAAAGAACTAACTGAATTTTTTTTTTCCAAGAAGAAAAATCAAAACCTTACATGTAAATTCTCTGAAAGAATCTAGCATCCCAAACTTGTCAGTAACACCTGGACTGCTCTTCTTAAAGAAACTCATCCATGCTACCATTTGTCTTGGAAAACAAAATATCATTTGATCATATTTTTTTAAAAGAAAAGTTTGTTACACAAAAGTTACCTCTTAATGCTTTTTTATCTGTCTTTCCTTCTAAAGAAGAGTGATTTCCATTTTAAGACGAAGTCATCTCTTCAAGAAAATTAAAGCAACTTAACAAGTTACATGGTTTAGGTTAGATTTGTTCAGGTCATTAACAATAAATTCAACAGAAAACCTGTTGAAACTTGAAATTAAGTGAATTCGTTTTCAAGTTAAGGTCACTAACAATAAATTCAACAGAAAAACCTGTTGAAACTTGAAATTAAGTGAATTCGTTTTCAAGTTAATGGAGGTGTCACGTGTACACGAACTCAAGCTTGAAAAGAACCAAAAGCATAAAGTATCGGCTATTTACCACCAAACACTAACGGCCTACAAGCTTAGGTGCACCAGCCCTGGTCATAATAGTACAAGGCCAAGCAAGGTGCAGATATAGCTGCATGCTTATCGAAAATAGTCAATGTGCTATGTATACGATGGAATAATATTATTTGTATATTATTTTTATTATATTATTTTTATATTATTTTTTTAATAAAACGAGAGAAATATATATTTTAACACATTTTTTTATTTTTTTAAAAAATAAATTAATGTAAGTAATGATATGAAAAAAGTAGTGTGCAACAAATATTTTCCAATATAATGGCCACAATCTTAGGGGCACCAGCCTTTTGCACAAATTTTGGACACTATTAGACAGTACCAATAGAATGGAGCTTAACCCTTCTAACTCTTGTTGACAAAAAAAAAAAAAACCTTCTAACTGTTTGAGCACACAAGTCCACTAATATTCACCAAAGAGGATAATGGCATGGGTTGAGATGTCCACTTCCAGATCATGATTCATGACAGACTGAAGTAAGCATTTGACATAAGATGTTTTGCTTTTCTTTAACGCTAGATATTCTCTTTTTCGTTTAACAACATTATACGTTGTCTGAAATTCAAGTAGGATTTGACATCTATCCTTCCCGTTCCTGTTTTAAGGTGTTTGGTTTAGCTTTCAGAAGTCCAAAACTATAGTTAATTTGGACAAAAGCTAAGAGATAAGGTTTTGTTCAAACTATAATTTTGAGCTTTTTAAAAGCTGAACCAAACACACACAAATCATTCGTTGCCCAACTTCTCAGGTCCTGGTAACTGAGTTCTACACTAGGAAACAAAAACAGAAGAGTGAGAAGTTCCTTTGTAAGATTGGGTCAAGAAGCTTTCCTGGGGAAGGAGAAATCCATTTCTTATGTTGTTTTGTGGAAATTCTTTTTAACCTTGGCTTTGGGGTCGGGGGGGGGGGGGGGGGAAGAAAGAAAAAAAGCTTTTTGACTTTTAATGCTATCAGCCATGACATGGTGGAGAATCCTTAATTATAGCAAAAATGAAGATGTCTGGTTAGTTGTTTAATTAGTCGCCAAAATCTGTGTAATATAATATTAGTTAAAGACTTAAAGCACAATGCCTACCATGACGAAGTTCATTGATGATTTATGGAAGAACAATAAAAAAAGAAAAAAAAATAGGAAAAGCAAGTCGTGTATGGAAAACGTAAAAAGCAAGTAGAAAAAGCCCTAAAGAGAAGAAAGAAAAAAGACTCAAAAACCTTACCATAAAGTAAAAGAAACTCAAGAATTTTCATTTAGAGTAAAAGAAATCCTAACAAAGCAAAATTTTACATCTTTCCAAATTCCCTCGTAGCAATAAACTCGTTTTTTCTTTCCAGATTGCCATGTCATGTCACAAATTGCCTCCCTTGTATTAAGTTTATCATCCTTTGTTGATAAAAAAAAATTAATTATGTTTTTAACCGTATATAAATCAACTCAGCTAACTTTATAGAAACACAAGCTAAGAAGAAATATAATTAGAAGAATAACAATAGCTATCCTATAAGAAATTGTTATGCCATAAGACTAACTCTTCGGACATTGTTATAACAAGGAGGCCTTCTTAACAAATGTCTCCTTCAAAGTTTGAACTTTGGTCTTCTCCTTAGGAGAGGCACTTGCTTATTATTATATTTAGCACTTGTTGGTAATACTAAATTATATTTCC
Organism: Castanospermum australe; assembly: GCA_019955255.1. Classification (NCBI taxonomy): domain Eukaryota; kingdom Viridiplantae; phylum Streptophyta; class Magnoliopsida; order Fabales; family Fabaceae; genus Castanospermum; species Castanospermum australe. The sequence goes on from NSJW01000942.1 coordinate 109,921, forward strand.
TTAATAAACTTAACTCTCTTCCTTTCTAGGTTTTCAATGAAGCTCTCTATATGACCTCAAAGACACAATATTCTTAACTTGTTTCATGAATGCACCAAAAACTACTGTAGCCGAGTTTTGATTTGGATGTGGGCAAGCTAGAGAAGATGAGCCATCCCAAGCCCAAACACAGAAGTGTTTGTCCTACTCCTCAATAGCATGCAGAGCCACAAAATGTGTTTTGGCATACCCAACATGTAATAATTCCTCAAATGCAATATGTGATAGGGAAGGTTGTGATTGCGACAATATGTGAGCCTCACATGGGTTGGCTCAAGTCACAGCCATTCTTTTGCATTGAATTGATACTGCGGAACCAATTTAAGGTCAAGCACTGCTCCCGAGAATAGAAGGAATCAAACCCCCTTGGACCATCTATGGCATATGGTATGGTAATGTCACTAACAGCCCTGTCACGCATAGAAGTCGAAGATTAAAGTGATGGGCATGAGTTGGATGTTTCGTTGCTGGTGTAGAGTGGAAGCAAATTTTGGTTGGGTTAGCCACATGATGGTGCCATAGTCTGAGTGACAATATCAGAGCACTCAATGCTAAGCCAAGACTAGAGTCCCCCAAATCAGATTCCACTTTTGTTGCCAAAGATTATGTTAACAAGTATGTTAATATTTTGAATTGATACACTATTGTGTAACATTCTTATTAGCCGATTATATTATTTGAATGATGACTAGAGTTAGGCCGATTAAGGTGGAAAACTGAAGAACACCAGATGAAAACTGAATGCAGAATTTTCAACTTCATTCCATATCTTTTAGCAGACTTCTTCCTGGCAGTAGTTAGCCAAGTTCATGATTTGCTTCATTGCCCTGCATTCCCACTTCTTTTCCAAGGCATATGAATCCTAACTACTACCTAGCTCTGTCCTATCAAAACTCTAGAAGAAATAGAAAAATGGGAGGAAAAACATTTTACAGCTATATATTTGTAATTGCAATGAATACTAATTATAGTTAGTATATAATTAATAAATAAAATAAAATAATTCACATAACTAACATCATACAGTTTAATGATACAATATAACATTTGGAAATTATTTTGATATTTATTTTTCTAAAATATTACTATTTTAATAAATTATTAAATATCTATTAATTATTAGTTATATTTTATAATTAAAATTTTGTTACAAAATATAAAAAATTATAAATATTTAATAATATAATTTTTTTTAGAGAAATGAATATCATAAATTCCAAAACAATTACAATCTAAGACTAGGAATGACAGTATAGGACGACCTGTCCCAAATTAGGCAAAAATGAAGTAGGACTGCTTGACTTATTTTATCAGTGAGTTGAAAAAATTAACCTATTTCATTTTATAGTGGATTGACGGGTTGACGAGTCAATTCATGTAAAATTAAAAAATAGATTGACAGGTCAACCTATTAAAAATTAAATAATAAAATAATAAAATGACAAGTTAGAGGGTTAACCTGCTTAAAAACTAAAAAAAAAAGATAGGTTAAGCGGGTTAACCATCATGAATTGACCTATTAATCCATCAATAATTGAAAAAAAAAAATTAAACTTGACTCGACAGGTCAACTTGTCCTGTCACACCATAATCTGCGAGTTATGCAAAATGAGTTAAAAAAATCCGATTAAAAAAAATAAGTTGCATGTTACAATACAACCTGTCATTTTTTATGGGTTAAACAAGTCTACCGATGTCGGACCCTTTTATATCTCTATAAGTGATTGAGGAATCTCATACAAATACCATATGACTGGGGAGTTCTCACCAAAAAAAAGAAAAATGATAGAGCTTCGGAGCATTGTATTTGTCTACTCTGTTGCTGTTCTTATCCTCATGCGAATCCGGACGCAACTTGGACCACTCACCATTTCTAATGTATTATAAAAGTAAAACAAACAAAATTGCACAGATACTCTTTAATTTTTTTTTTTTTTGGTTGAAGATTCTCCTTGACTTTATAACTCTAATTTTTTATTTTGTTGAAATAATTTAAAGATAAAAATTTAATTTTGAATTATTTACTTTCAATTGTTAAGAGGATACTAAATTGATTCTTAATATTAAAGTAATGTGTATTATTGATTATAGTAATTGATTTTTCTATTTTTTTATTGTGTACTTAATCATTCTTGTCACTTAGCATGTATTTGAAAATATCTTATTTTAAAAAAATTATTTTTTTAAATCGTTCTCAATTTTAATTATAAGCTATTTTAATTATAAAATAAACTAATATAAATATGTTCTTAATTAATTATATTTTTAACATATTATTTATTTGTTGAAAGTGAGATCGCTCAATAAAATTTATATGTCATAAATGACTATAAAGATTCAGAACAATTATATCTCGTATGCTATTTTGTTTAGGGTTTAATACATAGAGAACTTAAATATTACAATTAATAGCACAAGAACTCATTTGTACATTAGATAAAGTTAAAGAAAACTATGTGCATTTTATTCTATTTTATTTTTTTAACTATTACGAGTCTTTAATACAAAATACTCTTGCATAGCCATTGTATTTGTCATAAATACACATATTTAGTCTTAGATTTGCATGTGATTTTATTATATATTTATACATGTACCTGCTACCAAATTTTCTCATAAATGTAAGTAATGCTGAATGAATAAGCATATTATTTAGTTTATGATAATATGAGAAGAGAAATGATAAATGTTACGAAACAGTTTTCGTGAAAAGTATTACGGATGTCGATCTTAAAAAAGAAAAAGAAAGTATTACGAAGGAGTTGGTCTTAATCTCTAAGGATTTTTTTTTTAAATTAAGCATTACCTAATAAATAACTGTGCAAATTGTGCTTTAGTAGATGCTACAGCTTTAGTAAAATCATTTGTAAAACTGTTTTGTGATATATAACACAGCTTATTTTAGAATTTTATTTAGTTAAAATAAATAATTAAACCTTATTTACATTTTGATTTTTATATTTTTTTTATTTAAGTTCCTACACTTTCCTATTTTTATTATATGTTAATCCTTGTCGTGACTTAACAGTGTACGAACGTATTTATTTTTGTCCTACCTGGATAAAGGAAAATTTGTTTAGAAATATATTATAAGTATACTCCAAAAGTGATTCTATTTTATAATATTCAAACAAACTTAAAATTAAAAAAATTACCATCAATTTTATTTTCAATCTAACTTAACCTCATATTCTTTTTAATAATTATAAGTAATTTTTATCAATACCATTCAAATAATATTTATTATACTTGAATCATTTTTTAAATAAAAGTTTTTAAATATAAATTACTTTACTTAAAGTTTTAAACTCACTTTTAATTAAAATTAGATTTTTAAAATTAAATTCATTTAAAATAAAATATGCAAAATTTAATTTAAACACACTATGTATTTTAGAGAATTTAGTCTCTAGTAAATCCAAGCAATTTTTGTGGAAAAGAAAAAACCTACCACAAAATTGTAATTGAAAAATGGAGGATATATAGAAAAATGAATAATAATAATAATAATAATAATAATAAATTGAAAGTAGAAGTAAAAGATACACCAAGGGATGTAGGCTGTACTGTATGTATCAGGAAAATGAGCATTTGATCATGATTAATATATGGATTTGCTGGTAAACAGAACTTTTTCCGGTTTCCAATATAACTAAACCAATCATATAATGAACTAGTTAAAAAGAGCCAAAACAATGACAACTATCAGACACTGACAAAAGTACGCTATTACTTTGAAGTTGCAAGTGAGAGGCTTTCATCCTTCACTGAAATCTGAGCATCTATTATATATTAGACAACCTTTAATTGTTGGGAAGCCACTAAGCAGTGCCAAATGTCACTGGAAATAACAATAATGTACTAAAAGACAGTGCAAAAGAAATGGTTAAGGGTGTTTTAAGACTCTGTTTAAATTACAGTTTACAAATTTTATTTTAGATTAATTTAATTTTATAAATTTAATTTTAATTAAAAATAGGTTCAAATAAAATAATTTATATTTAAAAAATTATATTCAACTGAAAAGTAATAAATATTTACTTTAAATTAAATAAGTTTTTAAGGTTAAAATTATATTTTTAAAATAATACAAATGTAAAAAAAATAAAAAATAAATAAAATTCATTTCATCATTTAAAAGTCTATTTAAATAAGGTAAACGACTGCTCATATATCTCCTTAACTGACATTGGGCCACATTTCAAGCCTGCTTTTACCCACCACCAGCCCAATAGTTTTTTAAAACAATATTTTGTGTTTCCTTCTTGATCCTTTTCCCTTTTACTAGGTGGTGATGGTTATTTCACTGAGAGAGAGCCGAAGGAGGGTTACAAGGCACATGGCTTTTTGTAGTTTATAGACATGTTTCCCAAGTCACTAGAGACGATCTAAATGAGAGTGGGAGTGTGTGACATAAAAAATGATTTCATGACTTTATGTTCATTCAACAGCAACACCAGAAAGCAATTGACACTGAGATTGTGTTTCTATGAAATCGACGAAACTATCTAAAATTTGAGAAGCATTTGTCAAGAAAATTATAGGAATATTTCGTCATGTTTTACTTCAAAACATCTAAGCTGATAGTTATTCATTCGATTCTTTTTCTTTGGGAGTTTAATAAAGGGGCAAAAGCCAAGATTCATTCAGCGCTTTATTCTCTTGTATACATCACACATCACACTCGTAGTTTAGAAGATCTTTTAATCCTTTATTCCTGTCATAGGCAGCATATGATCTTTAATCAGTTGGAGAGAGATGTTGATAAGTTCGATGAGCCCACAAATTAGATTTAGACTCTTTTCTGTTTGAAAAAAAAAAAAAAGAGTATTGTTGTGTTTTTTTGCCGTCTAAAAAGTTAGTATAACTTTTTTTTTTTACACTGTCAACATATCAACTATTAGTCCTATTATGATAGTGTTAAAAAAAATACCAGCCTCTTATATAATCCTATTACGATGGTGTTGAAAAATACTGTTTATTTTCACTAAAGGTCCTATTTAGTATATAATATAAGATTTGATAATATAAGTTTATATTACATGGCTTATTTTATCATATGTTTTGTGTTGCATATGATAGGATAAAGTTATTTGGTTCACCCAGTTTTATCCAATAATTATAAGATAAACTAATCAAGTTTCAAATGACATAATAAAACCTGATAGGATTATGTTATATCAGTTCAAGTTAGATAAAAATACAATATTGCAATCCCAAATTAACCTTAACCCTTGCCCTCGTGTTCTTCTTTTACAATCAGGCTTTATACTATTTTATACTATACTATCAGACCTTATATTATCAAGTCTTATACTATCAGATTTTATCCTATTGATGTACCAAATAGGGCTTAAAGCACAAAATATCATATAATGAAGGCTTAACTTGCCATTCAGATTTAACACTAGACTTCTTCAAAGTGGAATAATTGAGGTGGAATTGTAAATTTTTAGAAATAATAAAAAATTAATTTTGATGTAGTGTCAATATAAATAAAAATGGAGCTAAGATTTTCATTGAGGGAGTTAAATCAATACTTTCTTAAAGGGTCCAAGCTAAAGAATTTGTATTTTTTTTAAAAATAATTACAAGTAAAAATTTTGTTTTTTAAAAAATTTGGGGAGGCCATGGCTTCCCTAAGCTAATACTACTCTCCGCTCCCAAGTGTAAAGTTTATGCAATTTCATCCGATCATGTATTGCTATATTAATAAAAAAGTTTGATTTTATAGTTATTCTTATAATTAAATTCTTTTGATAATATAGTAACATATGATTGAATAATAATAAAAACTAAATACACTGATAATAAGTCAAAATTAAATCTTAAGAATAATATAGTTCTACTCAAGTAAAATCCTTACTACTTTGGTTTTTATGTAATAGTTTTGATCTAAAAATGTGGTTGTATATAAAAAATGTGGTTTTTTTTTTTGAAAAAAAGCAAAATACTGTTTATCATGAATCTAATTTTGTGAAATGACAAACCAATCAATGATTCCAACACTTTTTTTTTTTTGGTTTTCGTTTAACGATCGACAAGTCCAGAGTGTGCACCAACGAGAGAGTACGCTGGAAAGATTCCCCGAATAGCAGCATTCTTCTATATGTGAAAATAGTGAGAAGGTTTCCAATGGCTATCAGATAACAATGAGTGGACTGGCAAGCAAGCCTGTACTTCTTTCTTTTACAGGCATTGCTGGTCCTAGGTCTGGTTGGGTAAACAAGCTGAGGCATAGCGTTTTGACTATTTCCTTCCTTACTTGTCGGCGTAACGACAGCTAATGATTGAATACCTAGCTTATTGATGAATTCGGCGTAAGGAGTGCAAACTTCAACTTATTCCCTATAATATAAGACATGGAACTAGTGATTCCCTTGCGATCTTGTCTGACTACTATAGCAGGATCAGCGCACGGATCAGGCTTTATGACTCGCGGAAAGAGGCTAATTCTATGCCTAAAAGTAAGCATTGGATGAATGCCCGGGCCTTGAGATTACTTACTTTCTTTTCAGTTTTAAGAGGAGGTTGAAGCTATTGGCCTATATGCTTGCTTAAAAAATTCAAGTCGGACTATGTTTTCGATCTATTTTCTTCACCGCCCAATCCTTTCATACGACAACGAAGAGTGGCTTTCTGGCTCAGAACAGAACCTGGTTAACCTCTCTAATTACGTATGTTTGTGTGTTGTTTTCCTGCTCTTCTAGTAAAGAAAGGTGATCCTCCGCTTCGGTCCGACATAAAGTAAAGGGGCCAAGTGAGTTCCCGAACACACAGGTTATCGCTACGCTTAGATTTCTGAAGAACAAGTAGTCCTTTCTTTACTCCCCGAGCTTCGCATCGTCGGCATGCTCTCTTCCAGCTCCCCCTTTTTTGCGAAGGAAGCCCAAGAGAGCGGGGCCTCCGTATCGGTGTCCTATACCCTTAGGCATGGCACGCCACCCGCACGCAGACCCGCCCCTATGAAACCCCCTCATGCCTTAAAGGGAGGGGCTCTCTCTGAACAACAAACGGAGCAGAAGGCGGTGCGGGAAAATCCAAGCGACAGAGCCGATTCTGAAGTACCTCGACACAAAAAAAATAAAATAAAAAAATAGATAGGCCTATCCGCTCATCAAGTAAAGAAAGGCATCGATACATCGAGGACCAGGGCGGTGAAGTGGGGAAGGAAAGTTGACAGTAAGCTAGTAATTGCGTTAAGAAAAAAGCGGTAGAAGGGCGTGAAGGTGTACTTTCTTTCGCGGTTGTTGGGTATTGTATGAGTGGCAAGCCGACTGATAGGGTCACGAAGAGCCCAACGAATTGAGGACCAGAACTGCTTTGCTTAACACACATATAGTTCAGTTCCCTCAATTCATCACCAACATGCTTGATTCCAATCTCGAGGGACTGAACCCGCTCCTCGAGAATGAAGCTTGCTGGCGATACCGGTATCCATCTATAGCCGTTAGTTCATCGGTGTCGGGGGAGTTTGGTATACCCCCAGCCTATTGTCCCTTTCCCCATGGGGCGGGCTCCTATGATAGGGTCTAGGGAAATCTACCTCTTTTCCTTCTTTTCGTTTTCGCTCCTTTTTCTTTTTCGTTCCTTAGGTCTGTCTCCTTCGGCGGATCTTGGGACTCCTTTTGCTGGCTTCGGGCTTTGATCTTTCTCTTATCTGGTGTGGCGTCCTGCTTCATCTTTAGGTGTCCTTATTGGTCTCTATCCGCCAGTGCGTAGCTCCGTAACTTTCCCTCTCCCCAGCGGTAGCCGGAGCTCGCACAACCCAAAAAAGAAAAACAAACAAAGCGTGGTTCATGGTAGGCTCTGATAATGGTTAGGGTAGGGGTTTAGTAAAGGATCTCCAGCATGGAACGATGCTCCTTCTCATGCCCATTTGCCATTGTCTGGAAAACCCGCCTTCTCACGCTAATGAAAGCCCTTCTTACAGAACAACTAGTGCGAGAGCCTTTCCTTCCCCTATACAGAAGGATACTCTATTTTGTCTAACTCTCCAGAAGAGACCAAGTCGTTTACTTAATATTTGTGACTCTTGCCAACAATTGGTTCTTTAACTGACACTTGACTCGAACCGCTTGCCATATCTAAACTAGCTACTGGCAAAGAGGGAATTGATTCAAGATCCCCTTGCGCCCTACAACCCGAAAGTGACTCTCTATCAAAGCACCTGCGGTGGGCTAAGCGCAAGGAGTCTTAGAGTCTCGATACTGGCTAACGGAAAAAGAACGGCAAAGAAGTAGTTGTTCTACAACCCCCAGAACTGTACGCAGCGCTTTTCAAAACAAAAACAAGAAGTCTAAGTCGCTCTGCGAAGATTCAGTTCTTCCCTTTTTATTTATTTATTTATTTGTTAAGTAACTACAGAAAAAGTGAAAAGTAAACATTCATGAGTGGTTTCGTAAAACCATTCATGCCAAGTAACACTCTTGTTTGAAAAAATAATAATTTGTACGCTTTGTACAAGTTGAACTAAATTATCTTTTATCCCAAAACTATACAAGTTAACAAGCCATCAAATGTGCCTAAACACACTTCACATGTTCACTCATCTCCTTTGACCAACATTTTCAACTCGACCAAAAGTATGCTTGGGTCGCATCAACATCATTCAGGTTCTGACCATGGCCATGAACAATGGAATGGAGGGAGGAATACTCGCTATTGTTCCTGGTTATTTTCCATGTCAAAATCTCCACGGGGAGTGCCGAGGTAGTTAAGAGATAATGTGAAATTGCTAACTAAGGAGTTAATGCATGTTTGATAAAGCTTTATTTTTTTAAAAATAATTTATTTTTTTTTTAAAATTCAATCAATAAATTTTTAATTATAAACTATTTTAAGTATTAAAATTAATTAATTTAAATATACATAATTGTCGTGACATGACAAACGCCAAATCCAAGTTAGAAGAATGCAATGGTAATAGTTCTTTCTGTGGTGGGGTTGGTGATGATAATATGCGGAGCATGATTTTGAATGGTTTTACGGCTTGTTCATTTTGAATCCATGGGGTATTTTTGAGTGCTGATGGGTTGAAGTGGTTGCTCCCATTAAATGTAGGGATGGCAAAAATCCCCATGACTGCAGGGATTCTCGACGAGGCCACGACGGAATAAGGGATGAATATCAGTTTAATAAATAGAGATGGGACAGGAATGTGAATCATACTATCCATCATGCGGGTACTTACTATATGTATAATTTTTTTTAATATTTTACACATATTGTGATTTTTTTTTTCTTTGAAATGATATAAGAATATATATTTTATTATTTTATAATGAAATATTTTAGTAAATGAATTCATAATAATAAAAATTGTTAAAAAAATTATATTATTCTAAAAATAAATATTTATGTAAATTGATTATTACAAAATATAATTAAATTCACATAAAAAAATAATTAAACTTGATATGTTATTTGGATTATTTTAATTTTGTAAGTATTTTAAATTGTTAAAAAAATTATAATATATAATTAAAAAATTTATCCATTTATGTTTTTTAATTTGTAATTTTTAAATTTTCATTTTAAATTATTAAATACTCATAGATATGGGTGGGTACTTGCCTCGCCGCCAAAATTATAAATGGGTAACCTGGACGGCAGCAAGGACAGGGAGAACATTCTCCACCCCCCCATGCCCTGTTGACATTCCTAGTTAAATGCATTCATATGGTTGGTTAGAATTTACAAAAGGGATTTATTGCAGGTATTAGCTTTTTTTTCTTTTTTTAATGAAAGAAGAAATACATGAGAAGAAAACTACAAGGAAGCAGGTATTAGATTATAGTAAGCAAAGAATATGAGTTGAGATTGCTGTCGGTAACACATTTGGTTGGGTTTTAGTTTTACAACTAAATCTGAGAAACATGTCTAAGTAAAAAGGTGAATCGAGTTACAACTAGGCAGACTCTTTTTCGTTGGTTAAAGAATTTAACCTAAGATTTAGGCACGTGGAAATAAGAAGCAAAGGAAACTAGAACACTTCTGTTGCAGAATTCAATCTCATGAAAAGCCACTGTTAAATGCATTCTGATAAAGGCAATGAGCCAGATTTCTTCTTTTTTTTTTTTTTCATCTCTTTCCTTCTGGGGGAGGGTTGCAAGGAGGAGAGGGGGGTATTAGATATTCCCAAGGAAATTACCCACTAAACAAGATAACCATGAGCAGCAGCAGCAGCTGCTTTAATAAACTTTCTACATTTTGCATCAACAGAGTATATCCATGATTTTCTGGAGGCCCAGTTTGTGTTTCAGAAGAAAGATCCTTTCTGCGATAAATTACTGCATTTTAATGAACTTCCTTTCCTTAACTCAAGACGGGGATAGTGCATGGATAACAATTCTTACATTGTGTATATATGCTGAACAAAGAGAGTTAATAATATAACGAATATGGAAAATAGCAAGTATACTCTTCTACATCTACAATGAAAGTCATTTATCGGGCACTGTGTTATCTGAAGCAGAGTTGAGGTAGGAAATTACTAGATCAGCTGCTTTGCAACCCGAGGTAATTGATTTGCCAACCGAGACTCCACCCTTGTGGTTACCTACCATGTTCATCATTTATAGCACAAAAATTTAGAATTTAAATTCTTGTACATTCTCTCATCATATTCTGTATAATTTTATCCCTATCAGAATTACATGGAAGAGGTCTCCACTCAACTTTAGCATTCACAACTTTGCACGAATGCACAAGTGGCTTCATCTGACTTCAAGTGGCCCCACTTAAACTTTTTCATGTTTAACTTGGAGCCACCTATAAAGTTGTGATTTGTGAATGCAAGAGAGGAGTAGGTAGCATTATTCTTTACCAACCTAGAAGGCAGCTTACAGTATAAACATAATTTGTCTGCCAGCTATTTATATCCAAAACTAGTCATAAGAAGTTTACCTGCAAAGAAAAATCCCGGGAGATCTCTTTCCATCTTGTCAATTGCTTCAAGAACTGACCCATAGTTATGCCCATACAAAGGAAAGCCTTTACTCCAATAGAAATGGCTGCCATTTGAGTATAATTTATAAGAACATATAAAAGTAGACTTTAAATATTGAAAATAAATTGATGACATACTTGACAAATGTGGGCTCCCCCTCTGCTCCCAACAACTTTCTCAGGTCAGAAGTAACAATTTGCTTAAGCTCATCACTGCAGTAAACAAGTAAATTAGTAAAGAAAAGAGATAAGTCAACAGGAGAGGAATATATATGGTTTCCCAAAATATATGATTACAAAACAGTAAAAGTACGTTGACGCTTGTGCCAGTTCTCTGTTTCGAGTTCCCCCGACAAAGGTGGTATAGAGATATAAATCACTAGGTGCACGATCTGGAAACATCATAGAGGAAAAAAGTGTACCTGTTGAGCAAAATAATTCAGCAGCTACATTAGAAAAAAGTTTTTAAGTTATTTCAGTTTTATTGAGCCATAGACTTTTGGAAGCATTACCCAGGGTTTTAAAACCATTTTGTTGCTCTTTTGAAGGAACAAGAACTCCAAATCCCTCAAGGGGTCTCTTTACATTCTCCTTTTCAAAGGTGGTAATTATGACTGAGAGTGGCATATAGGTCACCTGCAATAAGGGTTGAGATACTGTTGTAAAAAGTGGAACTAACAGAAGGCACAATTTAAGCAAGAATAAGATGCCACCTTATATATGTAAAAAATAAATTTTGAAGTACATTAATGGAAGTCCAAGTCAAGTTGAAATATTGTATACCTCGGGAAGAAAATTAAGTGGAAAGGGGGTTCCCTTTTTCGTGATCTTGATGTCTTTGACATTAGATAGAGGAGCCTATGTTATAACAAAAACCCTCATCAGAAATTGATGATGTTATTAGCTGTAAGAATGTGTGATGAGAATGTTTCCAGAAAAAAAAGTGTAAGCTTGGAAATAGAACTTCAGAGAACAAGGAAATGAAAGGCTCATAAGACATTTTAGAAAATGGAAAAAAATGTAGCAGAACAATCCAATTGTAACTGATTTTGAGCATTGTGAAATACCATGTTCACATTAACATTGGTCTGCAGGAACAATTATGCTAAGGACAAAGATGCATTGTCAGATATATATAGCAATATGAGTTGATAATATATAAGGACATGAAGGTTCCCATTGAACTAAAATTGTTTTTTGGAGCAACCTGTCCTCAGAAAAAAATTTGTCTATATGGTCCAACTTTATCATGGCTATTTGTCTATATGGTCCAAATTTATCATGGCTATCTGGCAAGTAGCTGGTAAGAGGTTTTTCTTTTTTCTCACTCAACAGAAGAAGAGCAGTTGTAATGATGATGCATATAATTTTTCGTTATGAAACTTCTTTTTTATCTTCCTTTTTCTTCTAATTTACTAAGATCTCAAATTCAGGCTTTTCTTACCAGCTGCATCATCACACAGATAAGTCAAATCATTCCTTGACTTCCAGTCACTTTTTATAGTCATATTAACAAGCTCATGCGTAATGTGCAGTGTCTATGTCATTAAGATTGGGGGAACGGGAAAAGGGGCTAAAGAAGGAAAACCATACTAACCGTCATAATCACTGCATCAACAGCTTGCGCATTTTGGCCAGAAGCACAAGTAATGGACCAATTTTGCGATGAGGAACTTCCATCATGACTGTAAGCTAATGTCAAAACCTTTGCATTTAGTTTAAGATCATCTTTGCCAAGCTCCTTGCACAATGTATCGGTCAGTGTCTGCGCTGGATACAATTATAGAAATGAGATGACAGAGATGTATTAAGGAGTTGAATAAGATATTAACAAAATCAACACCTCTAATCAGGCATAGCATATGGGTTCTTTAAGAGGAGAAATATTTGCACAATGATTCGATACCTGCATCCCACCCTGGAAAGAAAATGAACCATGCTTCTGCTTCTTTTTTCTTAGTGCACCCTCAGTTTCTCCAGTTTTTTCCCTTTTGGCAAACAACTTTGATTGCAAAGCCCCGGCTATAATGGAGCCAAACCTGAAACATATAGGGTATCCACCACATATTAACCAAACTACTATAAAAAGGAAATGATACTTTTCATCTCTAGGAAGACTCCCCCACAGTTCCCATAGTCAAATTTCAATCACTTGTAGCCATAAGGCTAAGTTACGCAGAATTCTCAAATGATTTAAGGGTGACTCTTTCTCCCTAAACTTGCTATGGGATAGGATTGTGTTTACAATTGCTGGATCAAGCACTTACTACTAGCCAAAAGCTATAGCCAATAACCAGGCACAACTTTTTCTACTTAAGTGCAGCAACCCAAGTGCCAGAGTCTAATGTTACAATACATGAAAAGAAAAATATATCTATTTGAAAATAGCTACTGTCTACTAAGGAACAGAGTCACAGCTTTGACATAAATCCGTCAAAAATGGGTCAGATACAATGATTCTTGTTCATCAGATCTATTGGGGGAAATAAGGATACAATTTTGTCTTGCCTAATAAATTATCATAACTACTCCTTTTTTATTCTTTAAGAAAAAATAATACATCAATGAATTCACTAATAGTAAAGTGTAGAGAGGGGCTTCGATAATTCACATCATACTGATTTATAGTACAAATATCAATGGGAGAAAAATAAAGTTAAAAAGAAAAATCAAACATCATCAGCCAAATTAATTTAAGAGCACTGCAAGAAAGTTACAAGCAATACCTTTTCTCTAAATTCCATAGCTCTGGAAAAGAGTGGCGCATCTGTTTGAAATAGATGAAAGAAAGTAATCAAAGACAAAAGATTGGGACAATTAAAAGTATTTATGAGCCCTAGCTGGTCAAATTCACAACTTTAAGGGGGTACTTAGTATTTACCACACTCCATAACTGGTCTAAAATAATTAGATAAAAACCATCTAAAATATTCTTAAAACCAGGGCCTTTGACCCTACACAAGTGGATGGAAGTTTGGTGGATGGTGGCGGTGTGTGGATGGGCCGATGGACCTGAAACTTCAAGGTCCTACAGATGGCAGCTTCTAATCCCACCGGTGGGCCAGCTCGCTAATTGGACACTAGGAAGTGCAAGAACAAGCAATGGCAGGCACTGCGGGGAGGAAGAACAAGCTGGAAAAAGGTGAAAACAGCCACTAATTTTGGCTGGAATGGCTCAGGTCTTAGTAAAAAATGAAGATGCAGGAAGGAAAACGACAATTACCAGTGGCAGGAAAAGTAAACACAGACCGGAAACTAAATTGGAGTGAAAACAGAGGACACCAAACAAATAAGTTCCATATTTTGAGAACTTTGCAGCAGAAACAATGACAGAATTGGGTCACAGAGGATGGTACCACTCTTACACCATGTTGAAATTATAGGGAAAAAGATGGAAGGGAGAAAAAGAGAAGATATAGGACTCCGTATAATAATAATATGATGTTATGATAATGTGATGTAAAGAAGCAGAGGAGTTTGAATGGAATTGTGTTCGGCTACACACTTGGTCCCTTATTTATAGCTTGATTGTAGTCAATCAATGGTGTAATCAAGGGGCTAATTACAAGCTAACCTACAGCCTAATAATCAGTAGCTAATCAACATAATTGCAGTTGACCTAGTCATTTACAGATGTGCCTAACAATTCTAAGATGATGATACAAAACAATAACGTAATAATTTATACTAATATTCTAGGTCAAGTGCTAGTGTAATATAACTAGTACAAGCCCAACCCAATAACACTCCTAACATAGTAAGACTCCTAAAATAATAAAAATCCTAATATCCTAACAGGAGGATTCCGCTCCAGCGACAGACACCAAAGGATTGAAAAAACAGCACGCTACCATAAAAGAGAATCCAAAAACAGACTTCCTATTGTAACCAAAAAGAGAAATCCATATAAACTTGAAACTGTTTAAAACCATAATTTATTTCTCTGATAATTGATTCTGAACTAGATATTATATGAGTGTAGTAAGTTAACATACTGAACCATAAACAAATAACAGCAAGAGAAGGAAATATGAGTGGAGAGAAATTTATAAGAAATTCTTTCTTTCACTGTGGAGGGAAGCAACGACAGAAACAAAAAGGTTAAAAGGAGGGAAAAAATGTGGTAGAGATGGAAAAACTAATGGGAGATGCAAGGTTCCAAAAATAATGATTAATCCGTGTTCAAAGAATTGTTAATGGTTAATGGTCAATGGTTAACCAAACACTAACTAGATTAACCTTAAATCTTGAACAGTTAATTTTTTTCCCTAGCTGGAAATCTTTTAGCTAGGAAGATCTGTGTTCGAGTATAGCATTTTTAGAACCAGATTAGACTCAGATAACAACCATTCTTTATTTATTTGTTTGAAAAAGAAAATTTTAATTGCCTATAAAACACAACACTCAGTAGAGCCAAAAAAACTGTTTAAACCAACACTACTGTACCTAATTATACAGTATTTGGAGTTCGTAAAACACTAAGATGTCATGAATTTTTTTAATTTTATAATGTCCCAAAATATAAAGATACAAAGCTTGATAGAGACGCTATTATGATTACAAGATGCAATTTTCTAAAAGCACAGTTAACTATCCAAAGTAGTCAGCTCTGAAAGCCTTTCCCTCTTCAACCTACTTTGTCCATGAAGAATATTGGTTTAGATCATGATTAACATGTTGTAATGATTATCCAATCTGAATACAACCAAAATTCATATTTAAAAGCATGAAACATGAAATACTGTAGAAATATTTCAAATTTTGAGAATTGACTCACAGAAAGAGATTCAGGATCTGCTGCGCTTGTACCCCCAACAAAAGGATCAATGAGATAGTCCACAACCTTCAAATAATTTTGTTACAAGAAGGCATTAAAACTTCAATCGAAATAATAAACACTATGCTCCAAGATGGATGCACTGTGAACTGTAAGCATATTAGTCTTGAGAAGAAAAATGTCAAATGAGTCATGGTAATGCAATGTGACATATACCTCTTTCCCAAAATGACGTTCACAGAACCTGCCAACACTGCAAAAAAGAAAACAGCAGGAATGCTAAGGATATCACTTTTGTCATGTAGTAATATATAAAATAGACAGAGAGCAAGGCTTTTTGGAACTTAATGCCATTAATTGAGGTTTAATGCACCTTTCCTCAGAATGTTCATCACAGACATTAGAGGGGTCACTTCTTTTCCACAGAAATGGTTCAAAAATGATTTGGATCTGCAAATATAGAAAGTTAAGTGGGATAGCTATCTTTTTTAAGCTGGATAAATGATTAGTTATTATGAGCCATATTTAGAACAGTTAATAAATACCACTAACCAAATTAAAAAGAAGGAAAAAAGGAAAGGAACAGACAGTGAGAAAAGATAATCTCTCATTTACCTTCCATATAAATCACTCCCTCATTTAAATGATGTCCGTAACTTTTTATTATTTTAAAGTTTGGTATCAACTTCCCTAAGTGTAACTCATGTAGTTACTGGCCATTTGGCATGCAACATCTTTGAGTGTTCCCAGGAATAGACCCTTGTAAATGTTAGATTCCTAAGCATTCTTAGCAGAAATATGTTCCTGGGAAAGAAATTTTTCCACATACAAACTATTTACAAGAATAAAGGAGACATACAAAATTGTACTACAAAGGGATCAAGCTCATGAGCCATACTATGAAACTGTGGGAAGGAATGATTGAGAGAAGATTAAGACAAGAAACTTGCATATTCGAAAACCAATTTGGTTTTACGCCAAGGTGGTAAGCTTTGAAGGCTATATTCCTATTGCAGGATTTGATGAAAAATTATAAAAGGACATAAAAAGACCTACACTTGTTTTGTTTAAGCCTATGATAGGGTGCCATGAGAAGTTTTGTTTAAGGCTCTAGAGAAGAAAGGAGAGGATATGTGTAATGGGGCAATGAATGGTGTGCAAACACATGGAGATGTAACAAAAGAGTTTTGCAGACAAACTTACCTTAGTATTGGACAAACTTACCTGGCACATCCAAAAGCTAGTGCCTCAATGCATGCTTTTTGCAGACAACTACAAGACCAGCGATATTTTATGGTGGTTGGGTAATAAAGTGCCAACAAGGACAAAGTGTAGCAGAGATGAGAATGTTGAGGTGGATGGGTGAACATACAGGAAAAGATAAGATTAGGAAAGAATGTATTTGAGAGAAAGTTGGAGTAGCACCTATTGAGGAGAAGATGATAGAAACTTGCCTAAGGTGGTTTGGTCATGTGAGAAGAAGACCAACAAGGGCTCCAATAAGAATTGGATCAAATGGATAGTCCAATAAGAAAGGGTGGAGGAAGGCTGAAGCAAACTCTAGGAGAAAGCATTAGAAAAGAACTTGCTCTAAATGGTTTTAATGAAAATTGGGGATTTGATCAAGCTCAATGACGTTGATTGATCCATATAGCCGACCCCACCAAGTCCGATCAGGCTTGGTTGTTTTTGTTGTTTTATGGAAATATGATTCCCACCTAGAGGATTGGGTACATGAGATTCCTCGAAATAAGAATAAAAATATGAATGTTTCCTTTGCCTCATCAGTATATATACCCAACAACTGTTGACATTCATTGTCACTGTACTTCTGTGATCGGTTGACGTCCTTCCCTTTCCCCCTCTGTAAAACTTGCTCACAGCAGTTTTCAGGTTGCCAATCTTCTTCTATGCAATCCTAATTTCTCTGTTTTTATTTATTTCTGGGAGCTAGTGGCGATTAGGTTTTTTGTATTTGTTGCTTAAAAACTGAACCAAATTGCAATTGCTTGTTTATAAAAATTTTCATTTTGAATACAGAGATGGCTTGGTTACCTTTTTCTACAAAAAAACAACTTGTAACATGTTGTGATCTACCTAAATATTTTAAACCAGTAATTGTTGTCTACAATGAACCAATATAAAAAACTAATAGGTGTAGGAGACAAAATGCTCAAAAGTAAGAAACTTAATTTACTTGGTATTAGGACTTAGAGTTTAGACATCATATGGTTGGATGCTATAATATTTATTTTTTAATTTCTTTTTGTGCTACTGATCAATTTTGCATTTTCTTTTCTTTTTTTAACCATGTTTCTAACAATTTTTTTCAGAATATAAAATACTTTTTATGATGCCTTGTACTTGCTAAGTATAATTAGTTGAATTATTTTTAAAAATAAAGGAAGCATAGTTAAATATAATTATGATGAAGGAAAAAATTGCAAAAGAAAATACATTACACTTTTTTTTAATATACTATACACAAGAACTTAATAGGAATTTAATTAAGAAATCAGCGAATATTGATGTTTAACTAAACATAGAAATCACAAATTCCTAGATATGCTTATTTACATTCACATGGCCAAAAAAATCAAAAAACAAACCTGGGAACCTTATTCCCGGATATCATAATCCCATTCAGGGTGTAAATTTTAGATGCTGTGTACCAAATGGCTCTGGAAAGGTAATCCTACCTTTTCACAAGCCATTGGATACCAATAAGCTTTCACCAACTTTTAGTATAATTTCATACTGACTCTAACGGTTGTAACATATTATATAATATAAGCAGTGGCTTTGTCAAGTAATAGATTTCCCTATAGTACCCATCATTACAAAATGCAACAGGAACACTAACAAGAAAAAAAAAAGGTAACAAGACAAAAGGAAAAGAAAGTCATTGTCCTTGTTGGCTATAATGTTAATCTCAGAGTACCAAAACAGAGCTCATAATAAATTAGATAGGACATGCGAAAAATATGGCAAGAAGTTCTTGAGAGGGTCAATTGTTCATATTTTAGCCATAACTTCGACAAGGTAACTTCCTTTGCACAAAAAAGGAGGGCCATGGCCCTGTAAACTGTTTTCTCGCCTCAGCAAAAAGGTATGACTAGAAGTAGTAAACTCTAATTTACAAGATGGAGTGAGAACTCTCATAATGGTCTATATTATTAAGAGCTATTTACACAACTGAACCAGAAGTTAAAAAAAAAACCCACAACCAATAAACATATGCAATGAGGCAGAAGCAGTCATATTCCTAGCTATTTGTTATGTTAAAAACTATGTTAGGCAATTGACATTATATGATCCAAATATGTCGTACAAGGGTCATAATCTTCATCTGTCATTTCATGCATGATGGCAAACTCAGTATTTAATGCTTGAAAATAGATGTCATTTTAGAAAATGCACATCCCTAAGACTGAATTCAGACTTCAAATTCATGATTTACCCAAATTATCATCATAAACTACTTTTTGCAGATGAGGGAATGTGTGTCTTACAGTTACCTATGAAATTGAGAACAAAAAGATACTTGCACATACTATGTGAGGTATGTTCACAATCAGAATCCCTCAGAAAAAGTTATTGTGGGGCTCGAAATGTTATCCAATGGTTTGCAGAAGAGTGTGTGAGTGTGAGCATATGTAAGTAACTTTTCTCAAATAATAAACATTGCAATATAATGAAAGAGAAATTTCAGAAAGCTCAGAAGTTTTAAGTTCCTAAAACATGCTGTGAGAAAGAAACCTTAGATTGTGCAGAAAGGAGTTTGCTCTTCAGTAGTGCAGCAGGATTTGTGGGTACCTGATGTAAAAGGTTACCACATTTCATATTTATTGTCAGACAAAGATAGTTGAAAAGCAGGAAAACATATTTAGAAAGTCCAATTAATTAAAACTAGAAAAAGAAAATCAACAGTTTAAAGAAAAAAGTTATAAGCAAGCCATACCAGAAGTGGTGTCCCATTTCTCACAATATAGCGCTTATGCTGTGAAATTGGCTGTAACAGTAAATGCACACTCAATCTTAATCATAACAAAAGTAAAGGTTTAACCTCCCAATAGATCAATCACCAATATTCTTCAACTTCCAATTTCAACAACAATATTCACATTATAATTCACAGAATTAAGGCTCTAGCAGCTCAAAAGTTTTAGAAAGAGGTCAGCTGTGCAAGATAAATGAAGGAAAATGGCTTTATATTATCAGGAAAACATGGTCTCAGATGTTAAGTTTTCTAAGCTCAGAAATCCTCACAAATTGTTGCTTTTCTTCAAGTCCAAGATCATGAATCAAACCTTTAACCTCCATGTCACTTTCAGTCTGCACAAAGTGAACAAGGCAGTGTGTGAATAGTAAGAACTTCTGCAGAAGCATGTATAGAAAAAATTCAACTTGTTACAAATCCTACTCTAAAGTCGAATGCACTTTAAAATAAACAGCAACATGAATAATTATTGATGAAAATCAATGGTTTGGATTTTGATAGAGTACATGTCATTAGATAATACGATCCATAGATTTGTAACGATCCACACCCTGAATTTTTCATCAACATTTACTTACATGTACTTTACAATTAAAGGATCTAAATACAATTGCTACTAGTAAATTTACCATTGTATTTGCTCCCTCATCCCAAATGAGACCATCCTGTGAAACACTTCTTAACCTCCCTCCGGCGCTTCCTTCAGCTTCAAATACAGTGACATTCAGACCATGTGATTTCAATTTGTAAGCCGCAGCAAGCCCACTTGGCACCAAAATACATAGTCAGCCAGAGTTCATGTCAGAAATATTTAGTATCTCAAATACATGAATGGTTGAAATGTTTCGCAGAGAAGATGCAGGCACCCAATTCCCTTTGTGAAATATAATAACATACAACCAATCATCTTAGTTCAGGCATATAATAATAATGAAACAACCTGAAATGACATTTCATCATTCCTTTTGAATTCATTACCATAGGCATATACAATGCGCAACACAATGCTATTAGTTCCTGCACTCGTGCTTTTAATTCATCAATCATCGTAACCAATGTCAGTGATATTCAAAAACTTCCCAGCACATGAAGGACATGGTTTCACGTTACAATGATATGAAGTATAAACCCAGCTAACCCAACCCAACCATACCTACCCAAACTGTCAGTCCGGCAAACTTAACATCAAATAATGTGTTTGTTATTGCCCATAAGTTCAAGGGTAAGCAGTAACTAGATAAAATATAGAGCAAAGGAAGTGCCAAATTGAAGATATCAAGATGTAAGCCACCTTACCTTACCCCAGCACCAACAACAGCTACTCTTTTTACAGATCCTGCAAACCCACAAGGCCATGAATTATTATCATCAGTATCAATCAGCTCAAGACTATAATTATTATTTCCTCAGAAAAATAAAGAAACTTCAAACAATACCCAGAAAATGAGCATGAAGCTTGAAGCAAACCGCAAATAGCCAAGTACCAAGCCATGGTTTTGAAAAGTCAGAATTTTGGACAAACATCTTACTAAGCATGAATTACAAAAATTATAATCCCTGAATTGTCACACATTTGAGAATTGAGATACATAACTGAATATGAAGTTTTGAACCCAAAGACATAATTTTTCAAGTAATAATAATTATAAAAATAGGGATAAATTAGAGAAATCAGAAATGTGTGTGTCTGAGAAAGGAGGTGGCTTACTTGGCTTGTCTTCTTTTACAGCGGAGGCCATCCTCTGTGTGTTCTTGGTCGCTGCTGACACTGCCGATATTGTTTCAGCCAACGCGCGGGGGTTGTTGAATGCGGCAGATATAATTGGCGAGACCCAGATGTCTGCAAAACGATGTCGTCTCTTTATTTTATAAATTATGCACACGTTTTTTTCTTTTCTCTTTTTTTTGGTTGAAACACGAAACAAGAAACTAATCAGAAAAAAACCAGCGGGGTATAGACACCCCTACATCATCAACAAACAACAAAGGAAAAAGCTTCGAGGGAGGGGACTCCCATTCTGCCAATTAGACTCCAATTATGCACCCGTTATTATCAAATTTAATTACTTCGTTGGCACTTGCAATTTTATTCAATTTTTAAATTAATATTTATAATTTAAAAAATTTACCTGATGTTTTTGACTGAATGTTATTTTGTAAACTTCCTTTTTAATATTCTATCTCAGTACTAAAGATGACAAGTTGGTGAAATTTATGTGTCTTGCTTCATTTTGCCGCCCAAAACTATACTTCTCTAATTACGTTGGACTGATTTTTCATCTAGGGATTGTAACATTTTCAAGGTTCTGAAAATCGAACCGGTCACTGAATCAGTCGAGGTACTGATTCAAAATTTAATGGTTCAACCGTGGTCGAACCGGAATATAATTAAATATATATTTATATTTTATATATAAATATAAATATAAATATATATATATAATTATTTATATACTAATAAAATAAATAAAAATTATAAAAATACAATATAAATTAATAATGAAATTATTTAAAACATAAAAAAAAATAATATCATAAAATAAAAAAATATTACATTTATATAAATAACACAATATTAATCTACATAACAATGTAGCATGTTTGCTCTCTCATTTACAGTCACTGAATGCTCTTAAATATCTTCGTGACTCACCCTTTCTCTCTCTCTCTCATTATCACAGGAAAAATAGTATGAAAAAAAAAGTCCTTTAATTAGATAAGACTTTATGTCAGATAACATGTCTGTTCGTATTAATTCATTATATAGAAAGGAGAGAAAATGGGTGGGACCGTGGGAGTGGTGTGTAAGTTCAATCATGATTTTATGTCAGGAAGCCCAATTATATGAAATCTGAATCATGGCTTTTGCCCTCGAAATAATACAACTCTGCTTTTCTTTGTCCTCCCCGTATTTACTCCCGGATCAAATTATAAGTTTAAAAGTAAAAACCACTTTATTGTTGTCATCTTCGTCTTCTTCTTCTTCCTCGTCGCCTTCTTCTTCACCCAGCTAATCGCAACTCTCCACGGTGTGTGAAGCGTGACTGTCGCCGAAGGCACGAACGTGGTCCTTGAGGGACCTCTTATGCTTGAAATCGGAGCCACAGATGCAGAACCAGAGCTTCCCGCAGTTCTTCTCATGCGTCCTCCAATCCCCTTGCACGGCACAGCAAATGGCTTCCCGCATTTCTGCACCCGAATGGCTTCGCCCCGTGCTTCCTCTTGTAGTGCGTCTGAAGGGTCC
This sequence comes from Castanospermum australe, assembly GCA_019955255.1. Classification (NCBI taxonomy): domain Eukaryota; kingdom Viridiplantae; phylum Streptophyta; class Magnoliopsida; order Fabales; family Fabaceae; genus Castanospermum; species Castanospermum australe. The sequence continues at coordinate 132,931 of NSJW01000942.1, forward strand.
GGAAGTCCTTCAGGGGCTTTGACCTTGGATAAGAACCGGCAACCATACGGACCGATGCCGGGTTGACCGGTTCAGTAGATTCGGAACCGATTCACCAGTTTTTGACCCCATCAGTTCTAGGAGATCTCCCGAACTGGCCGGTCCAGTCATGTTTTCAAAACTTTGAGCATTTCTCTTTGATTTTGAATTTTACATACATCTCTTTCCTCTCCTTTCTCATCTCCTCTCCCTCTTTTTCATCTTCTAGCTCTTGAGCTCTCTTTTTGCCACCAATTTTTTTTAAACTTAAATCAAGCATCTTTACTGGATGCTTCCCATCACTTTTTTTTTTTTCACTCCAATGATCTCTTTCTTCTTTTTCGTTCAAATCTTTTGCCACCACTTTATTATTATTTTTTATACTTAAATCAGGCATATTTCACTAACATTTCGTTCGTTCCTCTTTCTCTCATAGGATTTTAATGCAGGCACTTAGGCAATATGAGGTTTCACTTTGCTTGTATTCGTCCGACACATTCTTCCCATTTGAAAAGGTGTTGTGTTCTTCATATTCTTCATAATTTGTTTGTTTGAATAATCTTTTGATGGGTGCTAAATTTCTTTTGAGAAATAACCAAAAGGTAATAATTTCTCTTCTCCAATTTCGTAAACTTTATGGTTCATTCAGCTAAAATTGTCTCTGCTGTGAGTATTTGTAGAAAACCAAATGGGGTGCACATGTTGATTGTTGTTCGGGAAAGAGAGGGAGGGAGAGATGGTGTGTACGGTTGTAGGCCATGAGTGACTTTCTCTATGATGTTTAGCCTCATCCATGAACTTTTTTCTAACTTTTTCATAAGGATTTTAGTTTTATGTTTGCTATGATTGCTTTGAAACATTGTTGTCTATATTGTATAATTCTGAAGAGTGAGTTTCTCAGCTCAAAGCTTTGATCTAGACATGTTCATGTTCTTTCTAATAAAGCAAAAACGTTCTTCTAGAAGGGGTTTAGTGAAGATATCTACCCATTAATTGTCCATAACTAAAGTTCAAAATTACCTTTCTGAACATGATCTCTATTAAAATGATGTCTTATATTAATATATTTTGATCTTGAGTGTTGGATAGGATTTTTAGATAGATTGATTGTACTTATGTTATCACAAAATATAAGAATTTTAGAATACCTCAGAGAATAATTTTTTAATTGATGTTTCATCCATAGTAGCTGTAAGCAGCAACTTGTTGCTTATATGCACTAAGCTTCAATTTTTAATAGAACGATGGAGTTTTGCTTCTTACATATGATTAGGAGACTAGTGCTTTGCCTAAGAACTGAGATCCTTCACTAGTACTCTTTCTTTCCACTAGAAATGAGGCTCCAAAGCCCTCCATAAAAGGAAAAGCAATTACTGATAAAGCTACTAAGGAAGAGGTTCAAAGAAAGAAAAAGAAAAAGGAAAGAAAGATCGTGATCAAGAAACTAGTCACTGAACAGCTCTTTGACAAAGACAAAGAAGAAATTCCAGTCTCCTAGACTGATAAATTTCCCAAGAAGTCACCACCCAAATTAGAAAGAACTCTTATTGATATCAGGGATAAGACTGAAGAAGAAAAATATTTTGAGAAGGATTTTGCTTCTGAAGAATGGAAAGGTGATCTTTTGATCAATAGAAAGATGACTCTTCTGATGAAAAGACAGATGAAGAGAATAATGGACAAAATGATGAAGTTTCCAAAGGTGAAGGAGAGAAAAATGGACAGTTTATTGAAGAAGCTAAAGAATCTTTTAATGATGAAGAAATTACTGAGAAATAATAAGAGAAAGAAGAAGAAAAAAAAACAAGAAGATAAAGGGTTAGAAGAATTTGTGGCTAATCTTGTTGTTGACACTGTTGTTGAAACTATATTCACATATGCCATGTCAAAAGCACACGAATCACTTCACCAACCAAATCAGCCATTTTCAATTAAATTAAATGAGAGGATTGAGCCTTTTATGACACTTAAGGACAAAAAACTCTCGAATCTACCCACATGGAAGTACTTCATGGAATTGATAGCTTTACCCCGAACTTTGCTACTAGAACCACTGTTTTGATTGAGAAGAATGACTCTTCCCATGGTTATTTTGAACTATCCACTACACTACCTGCTGTATCTGAGCCTATTGATTTTCTGAAAAAAGTTTTTATAGTTCCTGCTATTGTTCCCCCTACCACTAAAGATTCTCTTGCTAAGGAAATTCCTTTTGTTCAGCCCACTGTTGAGAGAACTGGAGAACCATCAAGACCAACACTTAAAAGGTCTTGATATTGTGCCATAATACCCCTTACACTTCCAAAGAATGAAGGAGTTGCACAAGTTAAACTTCAAAGTCAAGCACCTCAAGTCATGTCAGGAGAAGCTCAGAAGGGGAATGAAGGTTGTAATCCATGCAATCCAAGAGAGCTTAAATGAATTCAAACACCGGTTCAGAATCTCCAGAATGTGGTGGATTACGAAGTATGAGACTAAGATGCAACCCTTTACTTCTCGAACTTACAGGTCAAAACCTTTCCCTACTCGCAGACCTGAACCCTCTAATCCAATTCTTATTTCTCCTCTGACATTTCTGATATAGATGATGAGTCAACCAACTCTTATACACGTCCTTGATGGCCTGCAATTCTGTTCTTGCATTTTGTGGTTGTCTTTTTTTTTTCCAGACTTTTTGTGATGACAGCAAGGGGAGAAGAATATAGTAGTTTTAATTCTCTTTGGACCCCTTATTGAGTAGAATCATCTCTTGATGATGAAGTTTTAGGAGATGAGAAAGGCACTGAAGACTTGCCTACGGGCAGGATAAGGATAATGTGGTCTTCTGGTGGTGTTTGGATATAGAAAAGATGAGAGTGTTTAAGTTTATCAGTTTTTAGTTCATAACGGTTGTTTATGACCATTCTCAGCACCATTCTCTTTAGCGTTACTATTGTACAAAGCTTTGGACAAAGGCAGTCACAGCAAAGCTAGAGGACAAGAAAATGGCCATAACTACCTATGACATGTCAGGCATATCTAATGCACCAAATGGCTAGTTTTTTGACCACATTATAAAAGAAGATGAAGAATCATTCAAAAGAGACTTGCAATGAATCATTGACATCTGTAACCATTCTAAAGTACTTTACACTTTCTATTCATACTCTATTATATTTCTCAAAAATATTATGATTGTAGAGAACTGTTAGCTATGTATATTCTGATTGTATACACTTTTTGAGTAATTTGAGAATAACTTACAAACTTATATCACTTATTGGTGTACCCTTGACTCAATAGTGACTATTTTATGTTAGCTTGAAGATGATAAGTATGTAAAGACTACTTGTGTTTTAGCTTGGAGATATTAGGGAGAAATAAAGAATACTAAAATCTCAGTAATTAATTGAGGATTGGACATAGGTGCATTATTTGGCCAAACTAATATAAATCCTATATGCTAAGTTTCTCTGACCCTTTTCTTTCTTGTTCTCTTATCTTATTGCTATGATATTTATATATGTTTAGTAAAAAGTATTATAGTTTGTGAAAATATCTTTTAGTATGAATTTTCAATCTTCTATTAGAGATACCAAATGTTGTTTCTGTGCTTACCTTTCTAAGCTTTTTTCTTACTGATCTATCGACTAACCTTTTTGATCTTGCAAGTATTACTTGAGAAAGATTGATTAAATTTTTCATAAAGAAGATTGATTAAAAGTCGCCTTTGCTCTTTAGCTAGCGTATCCATAGAGATGCTGTCAAAGTTAAAGATGATTACAGAGCATGTCATACAGCCACATTGTTTGCTCAATCAAAGATGACAACTGATGTTATCATACAGTTGTTAAAGGAACACCAAGCCGATTGTGATGTTGACAATTTTGTTGGTTTGTACATATTACTTGCATTTGGTGAGTTTTTCTTTCCAAAGACATCCCGAACACTGAATTATGGTTTCATTCAGTTGTTGGATGAATTGGATTCCCTCAATAATTATAGATAGGGTGAGGTTGTATATTATTTCTTAGTTGACGGAGTTTCCTGAGCCCACACTACTTTGCGCAAGGGTTCGAATGATGTCCAAATACACTTGATTAGATGTGCTGCAGTTTTGCAAGTACTGACATTTTTTAAAGTATCTTCCATTTATATAAACATATTGCTTGTTTGTGATATAAGTGAACTGTCCTCACCTCGTTATATTTGTAGGTCTGGGCTTTTGAGCACATGAGTTTATGTAAAAGGCCAGATGTTTCTCTCCCACGATCATTCCCACTCATCTTCTATTGGTCCAAAGTTCAGTACACAAGCCAGAAAGTCATTGAAGCCATTGAGAACACAAAGGTTATTGTTGTGTGAATGTTTTGTTAATCAAATGTCTCATTTCATTTGTGTTTGTAGTTGATTTTTGTCAAATTGACTTGCATCATATGGTTGTGTTAATAACAGATTGTGGATTAGTTGGCTGTATTTTCTGAGGAGTGAACTATGATGCTATTAAAGAAGTATTGGAGGAGGCCAAATGTGGGCAAGGAGTTAAAGGAAGTTATGATTTTGATGTGAAGGAGGCATTTGTTGAACACCAACAGTTGCTTTGAGAGAATAAAGAACTACATAAGCGCCTCTTAGCTAAGGACAATTGTTTGTTAGAAGAGAAGAAACAACTGCATAAGTGCATGTCCTATCTGGAAAACAAGGTGAAACTTATAAAATAACTGTTAAGTGAGCGTACAAAGCAAACTCATGCTCTTATTGCTCCACCTTCTCCAACCCCAACCCCAGCTCCACCTTTTCCTACCATAGCTGCTACTGGTCTTAGGCCTCCTCCTTCTTCTCCTAAAGCAGCTGGTGCTTCTCTTACCCATCCTCCAGATACTCTGACTTCTCCCACTATGTTGGACGTAGCTCCCATTGCAACGGTGCCTATAACAAGATTGGCAATTGAAGGTCCCCTTACTCGCACCGAAACTAGAGGATTCCAATTACTAGGTGCCAAGACTTTTATCCTATGTGGTTGATGTACATTAAGCATGCTAAATTAAGAGTAACTTGGTAAATGTTTTAGTTAAATTTGTATTCAAGTGTCGTATTGCAAAAAATAACTTATTGTTAATGAATTTTAGAATTACATTAACCTTCTTTGGACTTTTTGTACACTAACTAGTCCACTTAGCTTATTAATAGGGTGTATAATTTAGTAAGTTTCATTCAGTTTAATAGAACAGATTTGTTGAAGTATACCAACAAATCATTTGATGGTTGTTTGGTGATAAATGTGTGTAGGCATTAGTTGTCTTCTGTCTTTTGTGACTGTTTGTGGTTGTGACTAATAACATTTAGTAATAGTGCTTGTATGATGTCTGCATAGGATTCAGGTGGGGTTTTAGACCAACAATGGAAAAGATGCTGCAAAAGTTGTTTAACTATTGCACTTGTAAGCCAAGCAAAAGTCATCCACCAAATAAGTATGTATCTAACTCATATATGGTATGTTGACATATTTCACAATGTTGGTTGATAGTGTATATTGGTATAATTGTGGTTGTGGTTTTTTTGTTAGGATGATTGTTCACTATAATGGACAGTTTATCAATCGTTTTGATGCTTATACCATGGCCAGCAGGAAGTAGGTTGGTGCTCTGGTTAGTATAAACCTAAACATTGTTTGTTACATTCATTAATGTTTGGATGTGGCAAGTATTGAAGGTGCACTTCAAGTGGCTAACGTGTAAAAAAGTAGTTAATGTAGTGTGAAGAGTGGTTAATAAAGCAAAAATAAGGCGAGATGTGCAAGTGTTGAAAGGTGGAGGTGAAGTGGTTAACAACGTGTAAAAAAGTAGTTAATGTAGTGTGAAGAGTGATTAATGAAGCACCAGGACATGCAGAACCACGTTTTTGAACCCTTTTCTTCCCTTGAACCTCTATGAGCTAATCTTTGTTGGTAACCATGGCCTTTTTCCCTCTACAACATGCATATTTGACATTCTTACTAGAAAAAAAAATGTTTTCTTAATACCATCAATAACCACTATTTAAACCACTTAAAAAATGATATTTTAACAGAATAAGAACTAACCGATAAGCCAGATATTTGCTGTTGGTGGGAAAGAACTTGCTAGTTAAGAGCAGAAGAAGCTATCGAATGAACACTGGAATGGGGGCAGCGAACAGAGATGAATGGAGAGCATGAATCTGAAATGAAGAAAGAGGAAGAGATAATGACCTTCTGAGCTCCAAAATCATATTTTATATCCCCTGCTTATCTGACGTGGCTATGGTGTTTAGTGTTTGCAAACCTGGTGTCTTAAAAAGTTACTTATGTGGACATTTGGTGTAAAAATGATAGAGCATTTTGGTGTGCAAGAAACATCTTCGGTTTATAAAATGGGTACTAGTACCTTATTGATATGCCATAATATTATTGATTTATTTTTTATTTAATTTTTTAATAATTACCAATAACCTATTGATTCAATAAATTAAATCTCTTTATCAATATTTATATCTTTATACACAAAAATTATTTTATTTAGAAAAAGACCCAATAAGAATTGTTAGCTGGCTGTCGAAATGGTGTTGTCTTCTATCTTGTGGCATATCTTGCCAAAAAAAAAAGAGGCTAAAGCTGGGATGAAGAAGATTCAGATTTTGGGAATGTTTGCTACGGGGAATGCAGTAAAATTTCTGGAACAAAATTTACGAGGTGAACAATTAATTTTTAATGCTCTTTGGCTGTACAATGTAAAAAGTTTCCTCTCATCTACATTGCTGTCAACCACTGCATGCTCTCTCTTGCGGGACCATGACTTTTCTCAAGCTCTCTCCTTTGCTTGTGTCCCTTCACCTCACTCCCAATGGTTGTGTAGAAGCACCTGTGCCTTTCACTGCCACCCATGGTGTTGCTGCTGCATTTATCTTTTCCAGGCTTGGCTCCGGTCTCATCACCGCGCCTCGCCACCCTCAACTTCTCCCTTTTTCTTACATCAACTCTCAAGCCACCCTTGGCTTCGACTTCACCACCGCCACTATTGAATGTATTTTGTGTTATTTTTCCATTACTTCTTTCTTTGTTGAACCTAAAAGATTCTAGATTTGGAACTGGTATGCCACTGGAGTGGCGGCGCTTTCGACGTGATCGACAAAGGATTAGAAGTAGAAGGTTCATCTCCGTTTCCATCGCAGTCTCTGCTATCACCACGAGAGAGACTAGGGTTTCGGTTCTATGTGTTTGATGCTATTAGAGTCAGAATAGGTGAAGCTTCTTTCGGCTCCCTTGATTCTTCTGTTTTAGAATTGGCTTCCTTAATTAGAGTCAAAATTGGCTATTGGAATTGGTATTCACTTGATGAAAAACGGTGTCCTCTATTGTCGTTGGTGAAAGAGAATTGGAAAGTAATTAGAAACATAAGAAGGGTATAGGAGTATTGCTATTCTCAGTTTCTGTTCATCAGCATCCTTATGATTTGGGTTGTTAAGTAAATAAAATAAATTTTATGTATAAAATTAAAAATATTAATAACTTTGTACAATTTACTTGTTAATCAAGTAAATCGGTTATTATTAAAAAAAAATTAATCAATACTGTTTTAACATATAAAAACAATACTGATACTTTTACAAAAAAAAAATATTGAAAAAATCTCTTCCGTTTATGAGAAAATTAAAAATTTTTTGTGGTGTAATAATCGAGTCATATGAAGACCCGAACATCCACTGGGTTTTAGAACACCTGTTCCAAATTTATGTTTGGATTTCGATTGAGTTGGACTGGACCATCCGTACTCCGATTGCCCATAATTGTTATTGTTCGTTTCACTTTTATAGCCTGTACCAACAACCACTTCACTTACTTGTTTTTATTGGGCAACATTGGGGTTATTGGGCTTTGCTAGCTTTAAATTTAATGATCCAAATTGGGTTGAGAATTGTATTTCATTATCATTTCTCTTGAACTTTCATGTCTGGCCCTTGGGTCTTGTGGCTTTGTAACTTAACTCTGATGATTAAAAAAAAAACGAACTCTCATGTCTTGCGTCAATGTGCGTAGTAGCACCGGCTTCACGACAGTAGCAGCCGTGGCGGAGAAGTTTGTAATTTGTGAGGTTAGCTTTTGATGGTTTCATCAATTAATAACTAAGTTGCCTCATCCTCCCAGTTTACAACATAAGCAAGGTCTAATTTTACTTATTGTCTATCACAATATATAAAGAAAAGAAGGAAGATGGTGTTTGGGTAAATAGTACGGGTTCTAAATTGTGATTATGGTTGTGATTATATTTTGACTTTAAATATTATAAATAATTATGAAAAAATATGATTGATGCGACTATAATTATGTAATTGCAGTTGCAGCCCACATTTTTAAATACCAGCAAGTAGTAATTGGTCATCTTGGTACTGGTAAAGCAACTTACTATAATAGCATGTCTCACTTCCTCAATCTTATTAGAAAGTAAGGGAGACTTTTTCTTCATGCTCTTATGTTTGGATTGGTGGAGCATAAGAAGGATGGAAATAAAATGTTTATTTTAAAATTTTAAAATATTTGTATTTGAGAATATTAAAAAAGTATTAATTAATTTTTTTAACTTTATCCTTATTTTTTAATGGAGAGTGAATTAGTGAAATAAATAAAAAGAAAAAATATTAATAAAATAAGAGAAAGGATAATTTAATAATATTAAACTATATTTATTTATAATAAAGATTATTTAATAACTTTCTTAATATTTGTGTGAAAAAATAAAAATAGATGAAAGAAATAAATGTTTAAAATAAATCTTATTTTTCTTTCTTTATTTTTTTATTTTCATCAATTCAAACATAACAGGAGAGATACTTAAGAAAAAACTCATTTTTTTATTTTAAATTTTGATTTTGTATACAATGGCTTTGTTCTGTTGTTGAGAAAACATGGGAAATAAAACTAGAAGCTTCGTTTGACTGTTAACATACTAGATGGTTAAAAATACATGTGGCGATATTCTTTCCTTTACTCTTGTGTTTTCAAGACCTATAAGAGAATGCGTTATTGGGTTAGTTGGATGAAAATTTGGGTTTCTGCTAATTTGGCTTTTGTAGTTGAGTTATATATTTAGTTTTTGGCACGCAGTAATGTTGCTGTTATCAATTTGGATCCAGCTAATGATTCATTGCCGTATCCTTCCCTCTGTCTCGATTTTGAACATTGTTATACTCCAAAGTGTCACTTTAAGCTGTAGAGTTAGATATATATTGTTATTCTAAAATATGAAATAAATAAGAGATGACAATACTCCTAAAGTTGGGTAAAGTTGGATTCTATAGATTCTCAATGTTGGGTACTCCCTTGGTAGTAGTAGCTCATAACAATAAATGCTCTTCAGAAGAAGAAAAACAATACTATAGCGATCTGGTCATTGGTAAATTTGCTTCATTTGCAATGATTACAATGGGCTAGGATCCAAGTTGTTCTGATGAAAAATGTGCCTATGTGGGTGGATCAAATTCCCCGGTTGTTGTTTAGCATCTAAACTTCTGCCTGTAAGTTTTGAATATCGACCTACAAATTTAAATGAAGAGTAGGAAATTGTGGTGAAGCCTGGTTTAAATGGGTCAGATGGAATTTGTTTTGTCAGTATACTTCATGATCATGAATTCATTCTGACTACTTTTGATAGGACGAGACTGTCATTTTGGGTACAACTTTTAAAATATACTGATTCTTCTAATGTTTCCATAAGGAACCCTATGAGAAACAGATTGATAAATGTTTAGGATATTGAATGTTTTCATCCTCTCGCCCCCTCTTAAAGATTCAGGTTGATTATGTTCTTTTGTTCTCTATTTCATCTATGAAATAGGTGCTTGTTTCTACTCTGAATTATTTTATGGATGAATTATCTTGATTATGTTTGCAGAAAGCTCACAAAGGAATTGTGTGATGTTGTTGAAACTTTAGTCTTGTGAATTTTACAACCTTAGATATTCAGGTACACCAAATATGCCCAGGTTTTTCTGGTCATGTCAAATGTTTAGAATTCTAAGTTGGAATTTCCTTTTCAGGACAAAGAGAGTGTAGGGAATTTAGTGAAGCTGATAGACAAAAGCAATGGGTATATATTTGCCAGCATAAAAGTGAGGGCAGTTGAATTTAGAAAAATTCCAGTTGGTCCTGTTGATTGGTATTCAAAGATCCTCGCTCTGCTAAGTATAGATAGTTCGATAATTACTTGGATATTGGCTGCATTTTGGAATTTGCTATATGAATGAATGATAGCCTTATCCAAGAATCAAGACACTCCTCCACAAGTAACATGTTCTCAAATATATAATTCATTTTCTACGGCATCATCTTGGTGATGTATTGGAGCACATGATCTGAAAAGAATAAATCAAATAAGGCACCGTTTCCTTCTCTCCAAGAAGTCAATAATATCAACAAAGCCACGTCGAAAACTTCTACATGATTTGATTTCAAACCTTTTTGTTTTTGACTCCGTGGCCTGCTTTTGCCTGGATCCAGTCATAGTCTTCTTTTCATGTCTTCCCCTTTCTGTTTCAATCCAAATGCTGAACCTTTTTGTTTGCTGCACTTTCCATCAGCAAGAAGATGAACCATGTTTTGCAAGTGCTGGTTGTTCTAACCCCAGAAAATGCAAAAGAAAGGGTGGCAAGAATAAGAATCCATACCCCACACGCGGCCTAGACAAGTTTTTTGCACTTGTGGCTCGTCTCGACAAGAAAAGACAGAAGCTTTATTTGCAGATGAGCCCCCGGGACATATCCTTTGTTTGCTTTGCGTATTCCAGCACCCATGATTTTGTCCCCATTGTGGTCAACGTAAAAAACAAAGACCAGAAACACAAAAGCGAAGAGCTCAAACCCAAGTTAAAATCTGACGATGATATCAAGAGCTTTTCTCTTGGAATGTGATCAAGTACAGGGAAATGTGGAGGAGGCCATCCTTCTATTTGTCAATGATATCAATCTTGATGTTCTTGATTGTGCTTGGGCAATCGGTTGCAACACTGTGCGCCTTTATTATGTGGTATAGAGTCCCCACCTGGAAGGATACTTTAAAACTAAGTAATATTGTGTTTGGTTTGATTTTTGAAAAGCTTGAAATCATGGCTTGGGTAAAAGCTTATCTTTTGTAACTTTTACCTAGATCATGATTTTGGAATTTTAAAAGCGAAACCAAGCACAGATCAAATCGATGAAAAAGAAACATTACGTTAGAGGGTTAATTAAAAAACATATGGTGATTGAAAAACATATCATCACATTTCTTAAAAGCATCATCATTTTTTAATTTTTAGTTTCAAAGGAGTTTTTCTTTACTTTGCATCGCACTGACAAGAAGTACATTGCAATAATTATATTAACAAATTATTTTAAGATATATATATATATATACATATATATATATATATATATATATATATATCTTAAAATAATTTGTTCTTTTGTTTGTAAAAATCTAAATACTATACATATATTTATGTAAAAAATTAAAAAATTATATGTTATATATCTATATATATATATATATATATATATATATATATGTTCTTTTGTTTGTAAAATCTAAATACTATACATATATTTATGTAAGAAATTATATTGTTATATATATATTATATATATATATATATATATATATATATATATATATATATATATATATATATATAATTTCTTACATAAATATATGTATAGTATTTTAGATTTTACAAATAAAAAGAACAATCCTTTGCCTATTTGACATTATTCAAATTTATTTTCCCATATCAAGTACCAATTGTCTACTTGAAAACAAATACGACTCCCCCTTAAAAAAATAGTTATGGGCAAAATTAAAAGAAAACCAAAAAATCTCGTTTAATTTGTTTCGTTTTTAAAATGGTAAGATCGATCAAATGAAAAAAAGAAGACTCGGATATCTTTGACCCATATTTGCAAACACTTAATTAACAATATGTATTAAAATGTTAGTAATACTTATAATAAAGTTTATTTTGCAATGTTTTTATGAAGGAGGTCTTGCAAGAATTATGTGCATTCTGTGCTATCTGACCAACAAGATGATCAGAATTATATTTAATTTTTTCCCTTGGTCATCTCCACGGTGTCATTTCCACATGGTTGCCCAACAATACAAAGACAACAGGAAGCAACACGTTCTGTGCCCTAATCTTTGCCATTGAAGCTTCACAATTGATGTGTTTCGCGGTGTTAACGAAGTTCTCCTCTCTTTTCTTAGGTAAGTGTTTATGTAAACGATTTTTATTTGCAAGAGCATCTTCTTCTCCTAATGATCTAGAATCTAAATTTGCTATTTTTCCATTCCTTCAAATTGTTTCAATTTGCAATGGAAAAAAAATTTGTCGTAACAAAAAAATATAATAAAAATTTACTAGATTTAAGAGATTATTACTGTTCTAAATATTGAATACTATTTCAATTATTTTATAAGAAAGGAGGCTGGAATTTTTATTCAATGCTCTTTTGAAGACTAATTATCGAGATTTGGATTGAAGATATCAAAGTGTTTCTTTTTCTTTTTTAAAGATAAAGATTTACGTCTTTTTTTTTTTTTTGGTTAAACTATGGTGTAGCAACTGAAGTCTTCGAGATTTACATGAAAAGTTTCACATGCATGTGGACTTTTAATCTTTAAGGCTATATTTGGATAAGGGATTAGTGAGGAAAATGATAAAAGTGATAAATTTATTGTAAACTTCTTCTTTATTTAAAAATTTTATAGAAAGAGGGAAAGAAAATTAAATCAAGATTTTTTAATAATTCTCTAAAACTTTCTCTTATTACTTTTTGTAAGCATTTTAAAGTTCATCTAATTTAGAGGACTTTAGAGGATTTAAAACATCCAAATAAAGGAAAGGAAACATATTATTAACCTTTCATTATCCTCCTTTCTCTTCTTTTTCTTCATTTTTTTTAAATATCTTTTATTTCTTTTTTATCCAAACTTACAAACATAGCCTAAAGTACACAAAGAAAACAAAAGAAAATGATAAGTACCATTGCTTACAAGAGATATATAAATATTTCATAAGTACAATACCTATGATAAGCATATATTCATATTATATGTCCAGTTTCACAATTAATAAATATTATGCAAGATTAAATATTTTCTATGGCACCTTATGCATGAAGCGTTAGTCCTGAAATCTAATATCATGCAGAAAGGAATTTACACTCCTGATATGAAATGTTCAATTCAAAGATTTAAATTGTAAACTGCATCACCTGATACGGTTCATATCGGATCGCATTAGTCCACATCAACCCGTGATTGTTGAATGTGACTATGATCGTAACATAACCACAATTATAATTGTAATTTAAAACCTTGGACTTCTATGTGCCATGAGGCGATGAAAGCATCCCTGCACCTTTTTACAAGTTGCTCATATAATGCACCAGTTTGGAATTTGTCAGCTTTGAATCGTGTAATTCCACTTTCAGCTTGCCCAATGCTTGAATGGTGGAATCAAGTGAAAAGCAACATAGAACGTACCAGTCAAAACCAAGGTCTGCTAGAACTTGTGGCTTTTATTATCTGGAATATATGGAAAAGCAGGAACGAGAGGATATTTAACAACACTTGTAGATATCCCTTTGAGGTCTCTCACTTAGCTATCAGGAGTTGGCAAGAATATATATATGGACAGTAATTGTTGATTGTGTTTAATTCAATTGTATTGTCCTTCCATTGCTGGAAGTGACGTTCGGCTTGATCCCTTTTTGTATCTTGGAGGTGTAGCTCCTTTCTTTCTAAGAAATGAAAATTTATATCTTTCTGGCAAAAAAAAAAAGAAAAAATTATGCAATTCACACATAATTGTAAATGTGTTCATTAACAATTTTTCATAGGAATAGTTTTTCCTCAGCTATTTCTGTAGAAAGATGAAAGTGTACTTTGTACGGGTATGCTCATATTCATAAAATTTGTAGAATTCATATAAAATATAGAGTAAACTCTTTTTTTAGTTATCTAAAAATATAAGTGTCATCTCTTTGATTCTCTAAAGAATTTTGACAATATTAGTTTATGAATCTAGAAAGTGACATCAAAATCGTCTTTTTATATATAGATAGAGACTAAATTGATATAATTTCAATGATTAAGTGACTAAATTGATGATAATTTTGTAAATTAAGGAACTAAATTCATAACAGTTTTCAATGATTGAAAGACTAACTTGTGTTTAATTTTTTAAGAGGACTAAAATAAGATCACTTTCTTAATTCAGATACTCAATTGATGACAAAATATTTTGAAGGACCAAAATAATGACACTTATAGTTTTATTGGACTAAAAATTGAGTTTACTTTATATTTATTCTAGGTTCCACACATGATTAACTGTGTTAATTAACCATTGACAGTGCGTCCACAAAAATGCAGGTAGAGTATACCAAATTTTGTTTATGTTGGGAAGTTTGGAGTAGAAGAGAAAGGAAGAAAGAAAAATAAAAAAAAAGAGAATGGAGGAGAACAGAAAGTTAATTAATAAATTCTCTTCTCTTTGTTTAAATGTTTTAAAATTTTTAAAATCTTCTAAATTGGCAAACTTCAAAATATTTACAAAAATTAATAAAAAAGAATTTGAAATATTACTTAAAAATTTTCATTTCCTTCCTCTACTTTTATAAAACATTCAAACTAAGGAAGGCTTTCCATAAACCTCCTCCTTTTCTCATTTTCCCTTCCAAATTCTCCATCTAAACATAACCTAAGATTCACCTTGAGGGAAAGTATTAGGGTTAGCTTATCATAGTTAATTGTGACAATTAATTTGTTATAGTGCTTCTGTTATATGTAACCATCTTCCTCTGTATATATAATTTCTAAATTAATAGAATAGCTATCTCTCTAATATGGTATAAGTGATTTTCCTCACGCTCCACTGAAGCTTATATAAAGCTTCTCATTTTCTTTTGTTTTCTTTGAGTTTCTTTAATGATTAGAAGTCCACCTATGAACTTTCCATGTACATCTCGAAGACTTCGGTGGCTGTTGCATAGTTTAACAAAAACAAAAAAAAAACGATGTAACATTTTATCTAATAAAATAAAAAAAGATAAAGAAACACTTTGATATCTTCAATCAAAATCTTGATGATCAGTCTTCGCAAGACGTTGACTAAAATTCCAACCTCCTTTCTTATAAAATGATTGAAATACTCTTTGATATTTAGAGCAATAATAATCTCTTAAATCTAGGAATTAATTTTTATTGTAATTTTTTGTTATGAAACTTTTGTTTTATTGCAAATAGAAACAATTTGAAGAAATGGAAAAAATAGCAAATTCCGATTCTAGATCTCTAGGAGAAGAAGATGCTTTTGCAAATAAAAATCGTTTACATAAACACTTAACAAAGAAAAGAGAAGAGACTTAAGTTCACGCCGCGAAACACTTCAATTTTGAAGCTTCCAGGTAAAATGTAATAATTTGAAAAGAAAAAAAAAAGAAAAGAAAAGTATGGTGTAAGGACTCATAAGCACTAGAAGTGAGCTAATGATGAGCAATTTGGGTAATATGTAGGACTTCATAAGTTCAAATTTCAGTGCTACCATTAAAAAAAGACTTATAATTTGTAGGACTGGCTCAAGCATAAGACAACTAGAATCCTTATTTGAGGCCCCCAAAATTTTAGGCCTCTTAATTTAGTGATATATATTATATTTATAATTTATATAATTATTATATTAATTTATTATAAATTAAGGCCTCTAAATTTTCAATTTAATGCCTAATAAATCTTATTCTCTCTTACTCATTTACATTTTTGTGAACTGCTCTTTTAGTACTGTCCCTCTTTATTTCTCATTTTTCCAATATAGTAATGTTCAATTTTTTTCCTTATAAAATCAAGTGTTAAAAGATAAATCGTACAATAGAATATATATAATATTTCAATTGACATATTTAATCACATAGAAATACTTAGTTTTTTTTCAAATGCATATATTGCCTATAAAAAGTTTTGGGTTCTTGTAACTATCGCTTTGATTAAAAGAAGTTTTTAAAAATTAAAATTAATAAATCATACTTAACATCAAAAAGGTCTTAAGAAAGATTAAATAGATTAGTCACATTACCAATTGAAAAGGAAATATTATAAGCAAATGATTATAAAAATTTAATTAATAACTTTATATCTCAAAAAATTAGAAAAAAATTTTAAATAAAAATTTATATTTGTTTTACTAAATAAATTAAAGTTCCCATATTAAAATTTAACTTTTGGCCACCAATTCTCTTTAATCACCTCTAATAATTTGTGAGACTAAACTGGGCACCGCCTAAAATGGATTTCGAAATCTTGCCTCTTTCTTTTTGAAATAAGCTCATTGGTGCTACTTAATCAAATCCACTCCTCCAATAGGTGTTCGTCATATACAGGGCGTGGGTGCATCTTGTGTAGTTTTAAACTGTTTATTAATTAGCTTTGTACCAAGAAAAAAAGTTTTATCAATTAGCTGCTGAGTACGACATTGAAGGAGATGAGAGGAGCATCACCACTTGATTTTTAATTAAGGACCTTAATTACAAAACAATTAACTACTAGTCCACGTACAACTAACATTGGGCGGCCGTGTGGATTACCATCTGAGCCCTAACCCTTCTATAATTTGAATTTTCAACCGGATCAGATTCTTTCTTGTAAAATAATATGAAAGTCTCACGAGAGAGAAAGATACAAAAAATTTTGAATATAAATATGTATTTTACAATCCATCATAGTAGGTCCTAACACAATAAACTATGTCTATCCCCATCATAGTAGGTCCTGATAATAAAGGAGATCATAATCATTATCATTATCTTATCTCAATTTTAGAAATAAGTTAACATTAGCATTATTTTAGGAACAGTTGTTAATCTTATCATCTTTCTATCTTTTGTAACTATCTTTATTATATAATAAAATCATATGCTAATTATTTGGTTAAGCCTAGTCATAAATTTATAAATAGTATCAGAACCGCAATGGCTAACGCTATATTCAACTCTAGGATGATAATCTCTTCTTACCTTCACTTCCACTGCCAACATTAGCATAGATGAAGAACTTGACTGAAAGCTAAGATCTTTGTGGATTTATCACCAGAGAAACATAGGGATAATATCTAGGATCGCCTCACCTATGACTTACATGTCCCTTGTAGTGAGACTTGATCAATCTAACTCAAACTATTCTTACTGACGCAAATTTGATTGGCTGACCATGCATGGATAATCAGTCATTCAACGAAGCAACCCTTAGTTTTGTCATCGATGTAAAGATCTCTAGTGAGACATGTTTAGCATTTCAAGATCCCTTTGCTCACCTCTTAATGGAACATGAAGTTCTTTGAACAAAGATCCAACACACTCGATGCACACTGAGACTATGCATGACATCATCCAATTTGAAGGGAGGTGATAACAAAGGAGATCATAATCATTATCATTATTTTATCTCAATTTTATAAATAAGTTAGGATTAATATTATTTTAGAAATAATTGTTAATCTTATCTTCTCCCTATTTTTTGTAATTATCTTCATTATATAATAAAGTCATAGGGCAACTACTTGATTGAGCCTACTTATAAACTTATACAAATTCAGCGTAATAAAATTTATATCTATCTCTCTCCAATAGATTAATTGTATTACAGTCAAGCACATCACCAAGAAACATAGACGTGTTTACAAAAGCAAAATCCTATTCCTAACCCAGAAACACAAATAAAAGGGGAATGAATCACCAGCTTTTCTGGTAGCCATGTTTTCCTGGAGAATTGTCGACGGACCCGCCACTTGTTGGAGAAAGTAACCCTTTAGTCACCATCTTTTTTTCACTCAACCCTCCAACATATTGCTTCTTCTTCATTGCTTGTTTGGTTTTGAGGCATCCTTCATCAATGTGGGGACTATATACCACATAATCAATGTGCATAGTATTGCAACTGATCACCTAAACACAATCAAGAACATCAAGATTGATATCATGACTAGTGGTAGATATAAGGATGGCTGCCTCCACATATCCCAATACTTGATCACATTCCAAGAGAAGCTCTTGTTGTCAATATCAGATTCCAACTTTGGTTTGAGATCTTCGCTCTTGTGTTTGTGGTCCTTGTTTCTCCCTTTGACGACGAAGGGGATGAAATCATGGGTGTTGGAGTACGTAAAGCGAACAAAGGATATGTCCTGACGGCTTATATGTGAGTAAAGCTTCTGCCTTTTCTCATCGGAATGAGCCACAAGTGTAGAAAACTTGTCTAGATGACGCACCAGAGTATGGATTCTTTTTCCTACGATCCTTTCATTTGGATTTTACGGGGCTAGAACAATCAGGACCTGCAAAACACGGTACATCTTCTTCTTGATGGAAACTACAACAAATGAAAAGTTTATTGAAACAGAGAGGGGAAGACTTGAAGAGAAGACTGTGACTAGATCCAAGCAGAAGCATGCCTCAGAGTCAAAACAAAAGGTTTGAAATCAAATCGTGTAGAAGTTTTCGACTTGGTTTTGTTGATACAATAATGTTACTTGCACATTAATTTCCTTCCACTAATTTTACACCATACTCCACGTCACCCATTTTTTCCCTTTCCCGTCCATATTTCTTCTCCAACCCATCTTCTCTCTCTTCACCCAACATAAGTAGTTAACACAGTATAAATTTGTCATTAATTTATTATAATAAGCAGTTAAATAGTTTTTATGTGTTAAAACATGACTAACATTAGTGGTTAATACTATATAAATTTATGGTTAATTTAGTATCACTAGTAGTTAAATAACTTCAATCATTTTTTTGTCCTCTTTTAAAATGACATGTGTTGAAACATGACCTACGTAAGTGGTTAACATTATATAAATTTGTAATTAATTTAATATAACAAGTGGTTAAATAACCTCAATCAAGTTTTTTTGTCTACTTTTGGAAGGTCATGTGTTGAAACATGACCAAGATTATTAGTGCTTGGTTAACACTATAAATAAAAAACTTCCATCCTGTTTTTTTTTTGTGTACTTTTAAAAGGTCATGTGTGAAACTGTAAGACAAATGGTTAATATTGTGTAAATTTGTTATTAATTTAGTATAACAAATGATTAAATAACTTTCATCATATTTGTTTGGTCCACTTTTGAAAGCCATGTGTTAAAGCGTGAGGCCTACTTTTGCTTGGATCCAGTCATAGTCTTCTCTTCAAGTGCTTCCCTTCTCTGCTTCAATCCAAATGCTGAACCTTCTTGTTTGCTGCACTTTCCATCAGGAAAAAGAAGAACCGTGTTTTGCAAGTGTTGGTTGTTCTAGCCCAAGAAAATGCAAAAGAACAGGTGGGAAGAATAAGAATCTATACTCCACACGTGGCCTAGACAAGTTTTTTGCACTTGTGGCTCATCTCGACGAGAAAAGACAGAAGCTTTACTTGTAGATTAGCCCCCAAGACATATCCTTTGTTTGCTTTGCATACTCCAGCACCCATGATTTCGTCCCCATTGTGGTCAAGGTGAAAAACAAAGACCAGAAATACAAGAACGAAAAGCTCAAACCCAAGCTAAAATCTGATGATGATACCAAGAGCTTTTCTCTTGGAATGTGATCAAGTACAGGGAAATGTGGAGGAGGCTATCTTTCTATTTGTCAATGATATCAATCTTGATGTTCTTGATTATGCTTGTGCGATTGGTTGCAACACTGTGCACCTTGATTATGTGGTATATAGTCCCACATTGAAGGATACCTCAAAACCAAGCAATAGTGTATTTGATTTGGTTTTTGGAAAGTCCCAAACCATAGTTTAAGTGAAAGCTTATCTCTTATAACTTTTGCTCAAACTATGATTTTGGAATTTCAAAAGTCAAACTAAATATATCCCAAGTCGATGAAAAATAAGCATTATGTTAGAGGGTTGATTGAAAAACAGATGATGACTAAAAAGCATATCATCACATCCCTTAAAAGCATCATTATTTTTTAATTTTTATTTTCAAAGGAGTTTTTCTTTGCTTCATGTCGCGCTGACGAGAGAGATATTATGACAGTTATATTATCAAACTATTTTAAAATTATATATATAAAACAATATCAATTTTTTTTTACATAAATATATGTATAGTATTATGATTTTTCAAATAAAAAGAACAATCCTTTGCCTATTTGACATGATTCAAATTGATTTTCCCATATCAAGTACCAATTGTCTACTTGAAACAAATACGACTCCCCCTTAAAAACAAATAGATATGGGCAAAATTAAAAGAAAATAAAAAAATCTCATTAATTTGTTTCGATTTTTCAAATGGGGAGATTGATCAAATGAAAAAAAGGAGACTTGGATATCATTGATCCATATTTGCTAACACTTAATTAACAATATGTATTAAAATGTTGGTAATACTTATAATAAAGTTTGTTTTGCAGTGTTTTTATGAAGGAGGTGTTGCAAGAATTATGTGCGTTCTATGCTATCTGACCAAAAAGATTATCAGAATTATATTTAATATTTTCGCTTTGTCATCTCCACGGTGTCATTTCCACATAGCTCCCCAACAATACAAAGACAATAGGAAGCAACACGTTCTGCGCCCTAACCTCTGCCATGAAAGCTTCACAATTGAAGTGTTTCGCAGTGTGAACCAAGGTCTCTTCTCTTTTCTTAGGTAAATGTTTACGTAAACGATTTTTATTTGCAAGAGCATCTTCTTCTCCGGTAGATCTAGAATCTGAATTTGCTATTTTTCCCATTTCTTCAAATTGTTTCAGTTTGCAATGAAAAAAAGTGTCCTGACAAAAAAATACAATAAAAATTTACAGATTCAGGAGATTATTACTGCTCTAAATATCGAAGACTATTTCAATTATTTGATAAGAAAGGAGACTGGAACGCTCTTGCAAAAACTGATCATCAAGATTTTGCTTGAAGATATCAAAGTGTTTCTTTTTTATTTTAGAAAAAGAATAACGTCTTGTTTTTTTTTTTCTGTTAAATTATACAACAGCCATGTCTTCGGGATGTACATGGATTGTTTTACATGTGGACTTATAAGCATTAAAGAAACATAAAGGAAACCAAAGAAAATGAGAAGCTTCAATGAAGCGTGAGGAAAATCACTGACACCATATTAGAGAGATAATTTTTTAGATTGAAAAGTGGGTATTCTGTTAATTTAGAAAGTGTATATACAGAGGAAGATGATTACATATAATAGAAGCACTATAACAAACTAACTGTGACAATTAACTTTAATCAACAACTCTAATACTCCCCCTCACGATAGGAATCTAATACTATGTTTAAATAGAGAATTAGGAAGACAAAATAAGAGAAGGAGGAAATTTATAGAGTGCCTCCCCTAATTTATAAGTTTTATAAAAGTATAAGAAAGAAATTAAATGAATATTTTTAAGTAATCCTCTAAAATTCTTTCTTATTAATTTTTATGAATATTTTAAAATTTTTTAATTTAAAAGATTTTAAAAATTTTAAAATATTCAAATAAGAGAGAAGAGTTTTATTCTCTTACATTCCCTTTTCCTTCATTTTTTTTTTAAAATCTCTTTCTCTCTGCATAAACAAAATTTGGTAGACTCTAAATACATTTTCGTGGACACGATATTAATGGTTCACACAGTTAATTATGTGTGGAGCTTGGGATAAATCTAATATGAATTCTACAAATAGTTTCAAGTATCAGCGTACCCATACAAAATACACTTTCATCTTACTACAGCAGAGAAAAAACTAAATGTCCCAATGAAAAATTCTTCTGCGCTAATAATGAACACATTTACGATTATATCCTCTTTCTCTCTCTCTCTCTCTCTCTCTATATATATATATATATATAAAGAGGTCTCATTGTATCCATTCAATTTAGGATATGTTTGAAAAATTGAAAATAAAGGAAAAGGAAGAAAATCAAAGAAAATTTAAAAAAATTAATGAAATGAAAAAGAATGGAAGACTAATTAATAATTTTTTTTTTCTTATTTAGAATGTTCATAAAAATTAATAAAGAATTTTTTAAGATTCCTTAAAAATCTCCATTGATCCCCCTCTTTTTATTTCTCCTTTCAAATCCCCATCCAAACATATCTTTCAACATTTCAATCAATGTTCCTTCTAGAAGACATTATATGCTGCCATTCAATCTAAGGTTTCAATTAATGTTAATTCTAGAAGACATTCTAGAAGACAATACATTGTGTATATATAACTTAGCTTGATAATTACTCTGATAACATTTGGCAACATTTTAGAATTTTCTATATCAATAAGTGAATGATAACCTTATCCAAGAATCAAGACCCTCCTCCACAAGTAACATGTTCTCAAATTTATAATCCATTTTCTACGGCATCATGTTGGTAATATATTGGAGTATATGGTCTGAAAAGAATAAATTAAACAAGGGCACCATTTCCTTCTTGCGAAGTCAATAATATCAGCAAAGCCACGTCTTCAAACCTTTTTGTTTTGACTCTGAGGAGTGCTTCTGCTTGGATCCAGTCACAGTCTCTCTCTTCAAGTCTCCCCCTCTATGTGTCAATCCAATCTACCATACCTTCCAAATGCTGAACCTTTTTGTTTGCTCCACTTTCCATCAAGAAGAAGAAGAAGAACCGTGTTTTGCAAGTGCTGGTTCTTGTAGCCCCAGAAAATGCAAGAGAAAGGATGGTAGGAATAAGAATCCATACTCCACTCTTGGCCTGGACAAGTTTTCTGCACTTGTGGCTCATCTCGACAAGAAAAGGCAGAACCTTTACTCGCAGATGAGCCCCCGGGACATATCCTTTGTTCGCTTTGCCTACTCCAGAGCACTCATGATTTCGTCCCCATCGTGGTCAAAGTGAGAAACAAGAACCACAAACACAAGAGCGAAGAGCTCAAACCCAAGTTAAAATCTGACAATGATAACAAGAGCTTCTCTTGGAATGTGATCGAGTGCAGGGAAATGTGGAGGAGGCCATCCTTCTATTTGCCACTGGTCATGATATCAATCTTGATGTTCTTGATTGTGTTTGGGCGATCGGTTGCAACACTGTGCACCTTGATTATGTGGTATATAGTCCCCACATTGATGAAGGATACCACAAAACCAAACAAGTTGATGAGTGCAAAAAAGATTGGGACTCAAGGTGGCGATTCCATGAACAAGTCTCAAGGAAAACATGGCCACCAGAAAAGCTGGCGATTCATTCCCCTTATTCGTGGTTTCTAGGTTAGGAATAGGATTTTGCTTTTGTAAACATGTGCATGTTTTCTTAGTGATGTGCTTGAGACGGGTTGAAAATTCAATCCTTCTCTTGACGTGTAAGGAGGAGGGAAAAGGGAAATGATGAATGACACAAATAATATTTTTACCAAATAATTCACGAGTCAATGTTATTCGTCTAATTTTATATAAGTTCCTCTTGATTTTCATTCAAGAGAAAAGATAAAAATTTCACTTACTTATAGTGCCACGTCATTTTTTACAATTCGTCTGCTATATGTCATTATGGAAAGTTGAAATTATGGTAAGGTTAGCGCTCAGATGGTAATCCACGCCATGTTACTTGCATGTGGAGTAGTGGTTAATTGTTATGTAATTAAGGTTCTTAATTGAAAATCAAGTGGCGATGCTTCTCTCATCTCCTTCAATGTTGGACTCAGCAGCTAATTAATAATTTTTTTTTTGATACAAAGCTAATTAATAAAAAATTTAAAACTACACAAGATGCACCCACGCCTTATGTATCATGAATGCTTGTTGGAGGAGTGGATTTGATTAAGCAGCACCAATAAGCTTATTTCAAAAAGAAAAAGGCAAAAATTCCAAAATCCATTTTTGGTGTTGTGCAGTTTAATCCAACAAATTAAATTATAATTCCTGATATCACACGTTTCTTTTCTTTTCTTTTCTTTTTTCAAATTATTGCATTTTCTAACTTCGATAAAACAACACTGTAAACGATTAAACTTATTTTAATAATATTAAATTTAGCTTTGAATTTGCTTAAAGTAACATTAAAATTTTATTGCATAAATTTATATATAATTCAATACTTCTACATATTTTTCATATTTTATTTTTTTAAAGTATTATTTATATAAATATTATCTTTTTATTCCCCAAAAAAATTGAATAGGATATTCAAAATTTCCAGCCAATGTCATCTTCCGGCATGAATGTTCTTTATTTTGAGAGAATATTTTTCGTCTAGCTTTTCTTTTTTTTTTTTCATATGATCCATTAATTCATTCTTTTTGAAATAACACCATATGCTAATATTATACTGATGATTGTACCTGGATTTTTTTCCCTTTTTTTTTTATCTTAACTGGTATTTGGTGGGTAAATTTAAGATTATGTTTAGACTGAGAAAATAAAGAAAAAAAGAAAAAAAAGTTTATTTAGAATATTTAAAATTTAAAATTTTAAAATAAATCTTCCTTTTTCTCTCACTTCTTATTCGTTTTCCTCCAACCCAATCATAATTAGAAACATGTTAGAAAACATTTTATGTGTCATTATCGATCACAAAATAAATAAGATATATGCCTGTTTACTCCATCTACTGGGGGACCCCACCCATACATAGTTTTTCTTGCCAAAAAAGTTTAAATAATAAACAAGTTATTGCACAATTAAGACAGAAGCACCTAATTAATAAGAATAAAGGGCAGAGGTAGGAGATTCTTCAGAGGAGGCCAAAGGGGAAAAAATTATTTGGAAATCAAACTAAATAATTTTTTATTATTTTTTAAAAATACATGTAAAATCATAAATTTTTAAAAAAATTTGGAGTGCAAGGGCCCTCCTAAGAGACAATCATCCTTTACTCCTATCAACAATTATTAATAAGAATGAAATTCAAAATCTTTAAATCAACACAACTCAGTTCTACTAATGAAGCCAACTATTGTTCACGCTCCGTTGCTTATAATCTTATCCTTATGATTAGAAAACATAACATTCAATTTGCAGTTCCTTATCTTAAACATCCAAATAATTCCTCGCCCATGGATTTAAGTTCTTTTTTCCCCTCTTTCCTTTTACTTTAGGGTGGATCCACACTGGGTTAGACAATCTTTTCTATTGCTTTCATATAAGCTCAAAAGATGTGTTTAAAATCATAAAAATTAAAATTAAATTGAATTCAGTTAAATTGAGTTCAGTTTAATTAAAGTAAATTGAATTGAAACTCAATTTTTATGTTTGGAACAAGTTTTAAAAATTATTGTTTGAATTGATTTAAAAATTAATTTTTAGGTTTAGAATACACTAAAAAGAAATTGAATTTATTTTATTTTAAAAAATTTATATTTTTACACTTATAATGATATGATTATTATATCTTTATTAAGGATATAATAATAAATTTATATAAAATCTACCCAAATCCTCTCATTTTTAAGATAATTTCTAAACTAACATAACTAAAATCAATTAAATTTTCAAATTATATTAATTCTCATTTTATAATTTTTTAAACAAAAAATTTAATTTACAAATGAAATCAAATTATAAAGTTTATCATTCTAATCACACTCAAATAGTACAAGAGGTCCTCCAACCGATAAATCTAGAAGCCTTAATGCAAAATCACAATGATTTTACTGCTAAAATTCGTATTTCCGTTCCAACACAAAGAAGAAAAAAAAAGAAAAGAATAAAAGTATTTCGTTGATCTTTCACTCTAAGCAAAGTAAATGCTAATGGCTGTGGCAAAAGTTTAACAGGATATGTTAGGGCTTGCCGTAAGGGAGGTTTCTCTGGTATTCTTTTTTTTACTAAGAGTATCCATACTTTTTTTTCTGTGTCATGATATAATAAATTTGTTTAAAATTCATTTTTATAATTTACTTATTCATCTAATAAATTATATATATTTATTAATATTTCTTACTAATAATGTTATGCCAAATCAATAAAAATACCAGTACCAATGTAATAAAGAAAGTACTGAAAAAATCTCCCAATGAATTACTAACCGAAAATGTGTCGTTACCCAGGATACAAATATAGTTGTAACAACTAACAAATAACAACGCAATTAATGTTATATAAATACCATTTATTTACTAAAAAATTATGCATAATTAATATTTTAAATTATTTAATATCGCATGTGAACTTTTATAATTCCTTTATCTCTTTTAAATAATATTTTTCACTAAAACACAAAAAAAATATTCGTATAACATTATTCTTAACCAAGAAGTGGGCGTCAAAAATTGAACGCGGAATGATGCAACAAACATCATAATCAATCCCAAAACGCGTAAAGCATATTTTCTGTTTCTTTTTTAATAATTTGTTGATATCAACATAGTACATTGCTCATTTACGACAGAAATTAAGGGAAGAGAGAAGCTCCAGCGAAAAAGGAGAAGAAAGAAAAAAAAATTTCAGAAGAAAAGGAAAATACAGATTGTGGAGGCGAGAAAAGAGAGAGAGGGAGAAAGAGAGAGAGAGAAGGGAGGGAGACGGAGACATGGGGCTGTGCTTCGGTTGCTTCGACGGAGGCAACAAGCGCATGACGAAGGAGGAGGAGAGATTAGCTTCTGAAGAAGCGCAAGCCAGAGCTATGGAAGCCGCCCAGAAAAGGCATCTTAATTTCTTTTTTTGTTTTCGGATTTTTTTTTTTTTTTTTTGGTTTTGGGGCACTATTTCTTGAATTATGATCATGCTTGTGAGTCTTTTATGTTAGGCATTGAATTAGTCCAAATGTTTCCACGGGGTGGGTTTTATTTGGAAACCCACATATATTGAAATCTTGAATTTGACCACCATGCTCGTGGATGGAAATTAATCTATTGATGTTCATAAATATTCATGTTGTTCTGTGTATAATGCATTTGCCATCACGTGTGTATGACAATCACAAGGGCAACTTAGGTCTATGGTGACCTACATTCCAAGTTATGGCTAGGATAACAGGAAATTAAGGGCACCTTGCTTGTATCATAAATACCTGTCCTAACATGTCCATGCATTAGAAGATGCAAACAAGGCCCATGGTAATTACTGATTAGGAAATGAAGCATAATTGAAGAAACTTGCTGACATGAAAAAGAAAATAATTCTCAGAATGGCTTTTTATCGATGACAGTATAGGTATTAATTTAATAGACTAACTTATATTTGTTGATTGTAATTGCAGGCAAGAGCAATTTGACAATTCTCCAACAGCAAATTCACAACAAGAAGAAATGGCGAAGCAGTCTTCAAACTCCAGCACAAGCGAACCGGGTCTAAAGGTTTAATGAATTCAAGATGCCACTTATTTTTGGGCTAGTATTAATGATATATACTGTGGTTAAATATGCTAATGTATCATCATATAATTCTAGAGAGATTCAGTGCATCTTGATTAGGAGTTTATTGAACTTCTTTTAATAAGAGTAGTTAATGGCGGTTGGAGCAGTTGCTATCGCGCCACTGTGTAGCGGAGCAAAGCAGAGCCTCCCCACTCCCAAACGTTCGTGGAGGAGTGTTTCACTGTTGTGGCTCTAAGCCACGAGCAGCCATAGCGACTGCTCCACGCATCTGGTAGAGCCCATGGTCTTTTTAGCTAAAACCCTTTGTCCATCGGAGAGCCTACCGTATTTTCAGTTAGAACCCATCATCCATCCAGCCAAAACGTTGTTCCTCTATTCATCTTTTGAGAAATTCTTAAGTGTTCAAGAAATAAGATATTTTTCTTACTTTATGCGATTTAATGATTATCAGCTTTTTAGGATATTTTGCTATCTCCTTAAATTAAATTTTTTTAAAGATAATTATGATTCACAAAATTAATATGACTACCATTAAATGGTACAAAGTAAACACCTAAGAGTTTTTCTCATCTTCCTCTATTCGCATAGACAACAACCAATTTATGTCTATTGTCTTCATATTATGTCTTTCTATCTTCCGAGCAACTAACCATGCAACCAACCAACTTGTGTCTTTCTATCTTCCTCTCATCTGCACTCTATTCTTTGTCTAGCTATCTTCCAAACAGCTAGCCCTCTTTTCGTTTTGTCTTATCTTCATTGCAAGCAAATAGCCAGTCCTCTACTTATCAAAGAAAAAATGTCTTCTTTTTTTTCTTTCTATCTTCCAACTACTTTGTCTTTCTATCTTTTCCTTCCTCTTTTATCTTGAAGTAATAAATGCTTTTCTTTTTATTTTGATTCAGTTATGCTAGATAGAGTTTTATTATCGGAACTTTAAGATTTTTTTTAGAACACTTTGACTAAAATAATTGAAAATGCATCTTAAATTTTGAGCAGTGAAACTTTGTTTATGCCTTTGATTTATTTGTTGATGGTATAATATTTATAGCTATTAAGATTATTAATTATGTGTGTTTTTATAAATTTTGAAGTTTTTTCATTGTATTCACCGTTTTTGCTACAGCGGCTACTTCGTGATCTGCTATTCTATTATAGTATTTTTTTAGGGTGGCGGCTCTCAGCCATGTTCCACCATTAACTATACTTTTTAATTTTTGTAGAAACTTTATTAACCTTTAATTTGATGCTTTGTTGCCCATGCATTTTGGCTAACAATCTTCTAATTGATTTATACCGTATGGATTTTTATTATACATTGCTAATAATATGTTTGACTCTTTCATTTGTGGATGCAGTGACAGGTGGGTTAAGGTTAGGCAATTTATCTGTCCGAGTCAACTGTTATTACATGTAAGGTGAATGATCTTCTATCTGATGAATTTTAGGTGGACTTTTTTTTTTGGTTATTTATTTTTGTTTAGTTTATGTTTCATGGAAATGAACCCATACTTATTTAATGACAGAATTCACTTTAAGACATATAGCGTTAGCATCTATATAAATACATACATAGTTGATGATAAAAGATTGAGCGCATCACATTGAAAATTTCTCACATTAGGGTATTTACAAGCATGCATGGCCTAGATTGTTTTGAATTTACACATAGCTTGTGCTTAAAATTTTTGGACTAAATTCAAAATATTTTCAAGAATCCTAGCAAACTAACTAGTTAAAAACCAAAAAGACTTTTTTACCTTCTTTTCTTCTTTATGTAAACCAGATTTGCATAAAAAAAACGTTTGATGTTTACAACAATGCCACTCATAGTCATATATAAAAGTTGTAATAGCAATTGTCAAGCCAAAAGCAATTTTGTATTGAGCATATATCTAAGTAAAATATTAATGATAACCCTATCCATAATTCTCTTGGGCATTTTGTTCAATCTTAGCACATGCAGTATCTGCATAATACTACATGCCTGCACCACTCTTTCACATGAATAAGTCATTAAAATGAAAAGGGTATGGTAACAAGATGTTATTTTTTTAAAAAAAGAAAATGGCTAGATTCATGCAATTCATGTCAATAGAGAAATTCCTTTATTTCTTGATCAAAACTATCATTTAGAAATCTACTTCTAAACTAGACAAAACCAAACTGACTTATTTACATAATGTAGCCAACCCAGTTGGATTGGGTTAACTTCATTGGTTTATTTCTTCAGCTTATGTAGTTAGGACCACTCCTAAAGTTATTATGTTTGTAACATATTGAATTGTGTGTTAACATAGAAATTTATGCCTTCTATTGTGCACATTAAGCAAAACGAAAATGTCTCACTCATAGTTTGGAAGATCATTTGCCTCATTGGTTTTCCCTTTATTGTCTTGCAGTATGATTGTATGAAGTATAGATCCAGTCAAATTCTCTGCACTACCTGCTTCCTTTGTTCCTAAGATGAACAAATGGGTCTCTACTACAATTGAATCATCAGTCAAATTTAATGGTTTCCAGACCAACAAATATTATGTTTGATTGCAAAGAATTCATGGTGCATGTAAAGGAAATGAGGATAAGTTGAGAATGTAGTTTTTTTTTCTTCTTTATATTGCAACAACTTCATTTTCTTTTTGTAAAAATTGAATGTATCAAACTGTTTACTGACTCCACCTTTGGTGAAATACTTGCATACTGTCAAAATATATAATACTTTGAGCTAGTGAGAATATGATAGAAATAAAATGTCCATCAAATTTAATTTTAAAGTGGAAGGACCATAATGAGTAATATCCTTATGCTATGTTTGGATGAGGTTAGGAAAGAAAAATGAGGAAAGGAAGAAGTTTATGATAAATGTCTTCTTTGTTTAGAAGTTTTATAAAAGAAAGAGAAAGAAGTGAGGATTTTTAAAAAATGTTCCAAAACCTTTCTTGACTATTTTTGTAAACATTTTAAAGTTTTTCTTATTTAGAAGATTTCTTGGAGGATTTAAAACATTCAAATAAAGGAAAGAGAGTTTATTAATTAGCCTTCCATTCTCTTTCCTTTCCTTTCTCTTCATTTTTTTTAAATTATTTTTCTTTTCATTTCCTTCCTACTCCTAAACATAGTCTTAGAATGTAGAAGAATTGCTCCCAACTTTGAGCATCTCTGGTAAGTTGTACTAAAAAGAAAAAAACTTTTAGCATACTCCATTTGGAGCTGATGGTGATAACTCTGCTGTATTTGTTTTGTGTGAGTATTATTATTGGATAACAATGGGATATTGAAATGTATTAAGTACTAACTACAGTATTTCCTTTTTTTTTTCTTTCGCCATCTTTAGCTATTCTAAGGATTAAATAACATTTAACCTATCAAAGAAACAAAATTATATAATCAAACGATTAAAAATCTGATTTAATCCAATCTTGCGAATCCTTCCTATCAAATGAACTTTAAATGGATGACCCAGCTTGATCTTGGAAATGCATGAGAACTACGTACTCAATACTCAATTACCAATTCTTGGTGTTCCTTTATGAAAGCATTGAAGTAGAAACAAAACCTATTGAAAATGTTGGCTCCTACCGGAGAATTAATAACGGGATGATATCGTGATAATTGAAGTTGAAACTATCAGTTTTCCTTACTGCCCATGAGACTCAGTAAAACTTGGAATGCTATGCTTTAGGATAACACGGTTGCCCTATTTTTATCATATACTGAAGTGCTAACTCTGCCCTTATATGCTACTTGCTTTCTCTTTTCCGGCTTCACACCTTCAACAATCCTTTAATTTGAACCATAGTTAAGACCTCTCTATGATGGATTAACTAAACAACTTGAATTTAGCAATTGAAATAGTGATGAACATTAGAGTAATTTCCTTTCACAGTACAGATAAAGTATCTGAAAGACACAAAACGAAGTAACAATCAAGGATAGTATTGTGGCAGTTTCAACTATCTAGAACCTGTCATTGTTAGATAGCATTTTATAAAGGCATGGCTTTACGGCTCCCACATTACTTCTACTTGTGAAATGTGAAGGACATTTGATTAGAATTATATGAAGAATATCTAAAGATAAGTAGCTAGATTTAGCTACTCATTTTGAACAAATAAATGCCCAAGAGCAATGGTAACTGTGGGATAAGTATTTTTGCCATTTAACTGCTACTCGTGTGTTTTCTATCATGCTCTTGGTTGAGCTCACTTTCCCTCACCCTCAACCTAATACATTACAGGTCTTCTCCCAAAGTCTCAATCACTCAAATTTTTTGCACTGGAGAAAAAAGCTTCAGTTTATATGCAACTTGTAAGAAATATGATGCTTGTTGTAATGGACCTTCCATTTTTTAAACCAATCCAAGGTTGAACCCATGACGATTGGTAGGTTCTAACTGCAAAGCATTCATTAAAAAGCGTCCTGCAATTGGAAGTGATTGCATACCAAGTTTTAGCAACAGTTCCATAGTTGAAATGATACTGGGAATGTAATCCGGTTCTATTACAATGAGATTGAAAAGGAAACAAGGGCCTCCTTGTATAAAGATTGAGCTTCAAACAACATCCCTACAATTGTGCACAGCCATTGAATTGCAGATTAGTGATTTGTACACACAATGCAGAAACATGTAGTATTTCAACAATAAAAACCTGAGCAGACAGGTTCCTTACCATTAATTTGCCAACTTCTTGGAGAAAAAAATTCTATCAACTAGGCTTTCCATTTCCAACTGCCTTTCTACTAATGCCTGCTAAGAGAGGTGAAAGAGTTAAAAGGAATATTCTTCTCAAGAATTCAGGAGATTAATCTAATCATTACTCTATCAATAATAAAAAATTGTCCATTATCATTAATTCCCAATCTTCCACTCTGAGCATAGGAACATCTTCGATAATCAAAAATGAAAATTATTGCATATTAAACCAAGAAAGGGGGAGGATGAGGAAGTTTCTTTTAATTGATTTTGAAAAACCTAAGCAGTATTAGTTTTAATTAACTAGTCTACATGTAAGGCTCTTATTTTTTAGCAGCTTCCAGTAGACAAGTGGCATTGCTTCTTTTCAATCAACTTTAATATCAGTGTTTTTTCACTTTTTTCCCCTAAAAATAATACACATCTCATGCCTGAATGCTTTTCTTGAAAATGTAAAAATATTTATTCTCAATAATGTAAAAGAAAATTATGGCAACTATTCGAGCTTATGTAAAAATTGTTTGAAAATCTCAATTAGGGTCCTCCAGTTAGGGCAAAATCCTGATCTTCCATGCTAGAAATTTCACCAAGAAATAATCATTACTAACATTTATAATTGTTAAAATACCATTACGTGTCCACAATCAAAGACAATTTCCGAGGCTTGAAGATGCGGGTTTCCACTTTTCTGGAGATACAAAATTTAAGATTAGCTTGTTTTAATTTCCTCCTGCATATCCAGCAGCTCTTTCTTTCTCTTTACCTTCTAAATATTTTCTCCCTCCTCACTTGAATCCTCATAGCAGTCCCCCCAATCACTTTATGACACACTCTCACCTTCACTATCAGATTGCTAGCCAGTCAGAATATCCTTATAGGACTTCCTTTCAGATACGCAGAACTTTTGCTCGCCAACTATATTCTCATAAGAAGTTGATCCTGAGAATTCTCGTCTAAAGTTCTCCACTCCACTCTTTATATTTTGTGTGCTTCTCTGGAGGATGTCTTCTTCCTCTAAATAAGGGAGAAATTCTTATGTAGGCATGTGCTTAAATAGACACTCAAGTCAATATTAAGCATATGTAAATTTTTGTGAGTCATGTTTTATAAATGCACTTTTCTCATATCATAGTTTGGTTCAATTATAAGAGTTTTGTCATTTTTAAAGATGCTTTATGATTTTACTATGTGCATTTCTAGTATACCTCTTATATTACCAGTAATATGTATACAAGAGGTATTTGGCATTGGAAGGAAGATTTTTTAATATGTGAGTTCAATGATGAGTATAAGCCTATAAGGTTGATGACGGGTAGGATGAAGAATAAATATGAGAAGTATAAGGGAAATCCCAATCGCATGACTTGAAGTAAAAATTGTTTCTTCAAAACAAGTTAGAGTATGTTAATTGGTTTCTTCAAAACTTCTTTGATTTGGAAAAGGCAACTGACTTGAAGTCAAAATTGTTTTCTTGTTAAAGTCACTTTATGAGCAATATAGGGGACTCAATATGATCAGCAAGAAGCACAATTTGATGAAGATGATGATGACATTGATCCCCATTGTATGGGTTTATATTTGCAAATAATCGGGTGCAAATCGGAAGGTAAATCCGAACTTGAGAAGTATTTGAAGGAATATTGTGAACTCTACAACAAGTATGCATAGTTGGATATTCTAAATTGTTGGAAGGTGAATTCAAGTCAATTTCCTATCCTCGCAAACATAGATTTGGAGGTGTTGGCCATACTTGTCTCCACCGTCGCCTCTAAGTCTGCTTTTAGTATGGGAGGAAGGTTGCTTGATCCTTATCGTAGTTCCTCAATACCTAAAATTGTGGAAGCACTTGTTTACACACAAGATTGGATAAAAGCAACACCCTTCTTGTTGCTTTCAAATGAGGACTCTTGAGAGATTTGGGCAAGGTAAGTTAATGTTGGTGATCCACATATTTTGATTATGTTGTTACATTATGTTTTGATATGTCATGAGATGTTTCTGTTCTTTTTGCAAAGATGGTTTCTCAACAAGAAATTGCTATTAATATTGATGATTGAAAGGATTTAATTTACTTGTATTTGTTGTTTGTCTTTTATTTGGGTTTTAAGATCATTGTGAATCGGATTGAGTTTTAATTACATGCTTAGATCATGTATTTTTCTAACTAATATCATATATTGCAAGAGGTTGCTGCTAGATTGTGGTTAATATCTTATATTGGTAGTTTGTTCAACTTTCTGACTTTGATCTATATGAAGTAAGTCCTCTAGTTCTGCTTGCAGTAGAGAGGCATCATATTGGTACTGTCATTTGTCCCCTCCTCCCCCCAATTACACTTTAACTCCTATTTATGTTTGCTAGTAACATGTGTTGTTCTCTTATGTGCTTATTATTAATATTTTACTTATTACTAAAGATTTTGGAGATTACAATTTCTTTTGTTTGTATGACTTGAATTATATGTCCGTGCTTGCCAACATCATATTTAGTTTTGTTGCAATTGGATGAACAAGGCTTTTTGGAATTTTCCTTATAGCTAGTTTAATCTGAACTTTTAAGTTTAGTACTTTAGTTTTGAGTTTTGACTTGTAGAATATATGTAAGCTACTTGTAGTTTATTTCTCTTTAATTTTGTTTTTTATTTGCATAGTTCACACACAAATTCTTGTTCTTGCCGCATTCAATTGAATATCTAATTTAACTTTGATTCTGCACATTTGTGGGCATCACTCTAATTTAACACTAATTCTGCACATTCTGCTAAGTTGTATCTCTGATTACCTGTTTATTTATTTTAAGAAACCTACAAACTGACCTTTGTAGGTAACTGAGTCTTTGAATAAGGACAACGAAGAGAACAAGAACTAGCAAATAGGAAATCTGCAGTGATACCATGGCATATGACATAAAAACACAAGATCGGATAATCATGAGAGAAGATGGCTTATATACATAAGATGGGAAAATCGACATTAATAGAAAACCTGCCAACAAGAAAAAGACTCGAAATTGGAAAGCCTGTGGCTTTATCCATGGTAATTTGTGGCAGGAAAGAATGTTGTGAAAGATTGGCATACTATGGCATGAGTACAAACCTAGTGAACTTGCATGGAAATGCAATTGCTGCAAAAAATGTGACAACTTGGTTAGGGACATGCTACCTCACACCCTTGCTTGGAGGCTTTATAGTTGATGAAGATTCTAGGCAATTTCCAGTTTCTAAACTATCTATGTCACTGTAAGTTTAGTTTAAGAGATAATCTTTCTTGTTTGTTGAAGTCCATGGTAAGATAAAGGCATTTAATCTGCACTCTTCTCAATCTGAGCTCATATAATGTCTATGAGATTCCTAGTTGACAAGGATCAATGTTTTGGTTAGCCAATAAAGATTAATGTTTTTGCTTATTATATTAACGTTGTCTTTCTTCACGTATTATATTACTCTCTTACCAGCATAATCCAAAATCTCAGTCTCAAATTTATATTATAGTTTTTATTTTTCATTTTTTGAGTTGTCAAGTCAACTGGATTACTTGCATAATTGTGTTGCTTTCAACTCATTTAAACCAACATTACCAGTTTCATTATGTTTTGACAATAATATGGTTTTAATCTCAGCTTAGTTTATCTTACAATCCTCATTTTATCTTTTTACATGCTTCATTTATTCCATTTGAAATTTTCGAGTAATTCCAATTCTAGTTATATGTAAACTATGTAACACTTAAGTCTGTTTTTCCAATAGGTGTGTGGCTTTGAGTAAATGAAAATCTAATATTAAATTAACTTTCTCTTGATGGTTCCTAATTGGAATCAATTTAAGAAGATCATAATTTGATTGGGTTAAAACAAGTTATCTTATTCATAACAAAAAGACTAATCATTAAAATAATTATGTTCTAAAAATTAGACTAAATCAGTCAATCGGACTAGTTTAATTAGAAATCGATCCATTAGACTGTCCGATTCAGATACCAAAATCAGTGTGCTTGAAAACCGATAATTGCACCACTGAACTGACATGAAACTAAATGATTCTTCAGAAGAAATTAATTAGTTATCTATCTAGCTAGGATGACGATGACTTGCACTGTGGATTTGAAATGGATACTATAGAATTAGAATATAATACCTGGAGGAGAGGCTAAGAGCGATGGGATGGGGCAGATGCTAAGGCAACAATGTAAGAAAAAGACCTTCTTGTTCTTCCTGCATTTCTCGTGGACTACACACCCACCAAATATGGGGCCACACCGATAATTCTTACAAGGTCTTCTCAACAGATTAGGTTCCACTTGTTCAGCACAAATGAGCAATACAATAATAGATTCAACTAACTTTGCCCCAAAGAAAATATTAAAAATTTATAGGGTCCGTAAACTTCGTTAGAAGATGTCAAAAATCTCTTTACCAATCACGTATTGCCATGCATTCCTGGAGCGCATGCTAAACCGGTCCCGGTTTGACTGGTTCCGGTTCAGTCATGGAGATAGATTTCCAAAACAGTAAAGTCTCGAACTCGGGTCCTAAAGTTAGCCTCCACGCAGCCTAAAGCCTACACGGTTTTACATATCGTAGCAGAAGGCTCAAGTGCTTAACTTATATTCAAAAATGTTTTGGCCAAGCATGGAACCCATGTTATTTTGCCACTAAACCATTACTATTTATTTGTTTTTAGGTTCATATTATATTGTATATAATTATATTGAATTGTGTGTTTTATTTTCAAAACAAACACATGTGTGATATATGTGGATAAAAAAGTAAATAAATCATTTTTAAATATAAATAAATTTATATACACCAATCAAAATAAAAAAAATTAGAATATTTAAAATAAATACGTAGATTTAGCAAAAAAATATATATATTTTTAACTAATATACATATTAAACTTTTAATACATATAAATATAAATACATATTTAAATATATATCGATTCGATCATGATTTAATTAAAATTGAACTATTGAACCGTAAATCAGTCCCTTTACTAATTCAATAACCAGTTTGGTTTTCATAACCTTACAAAATATACCCACTTTGGGATAAACTTACACAACTTAGTCCTTTAATTAATCAAGATATGTTATCTAATTGGGTACACTAAATATTCTTCATGAAGCTAATAGTAAAACATTTGAAGTTAATCAAGATGAACCCTTCTGATCTTTACTTAAAAGGGTACTAAGTTGTTTATTTAACACGTATAAGAAACCTACCCCAAATAGTTTATGAAAAATTTGTTTCTTAATCATTGAGTTGTTGTATTTAGTTGAAGCATATTTAAACTGTCATGTGAGTAATCATTAGTAACTTATACGCTTGGAAGCTTCACATTGGTAGGCTGCACATTACTCAAACTAGTCTAGATTTCCTCCAAAATAAGTTCAAGTAATCTAACAAGGCATGAAAGTAAATTAGCACATATGTTGCATAATTCTATATAGTCCTTTAACACGAGGTTCAGTTTTTATTTATAACCGATCCCAAACAAACAGAACGGCACCTATTTACTTAAAACCCTATATTCAATTGAGAACACCTTAACAATTAATTGGATCATTCTTGCTTAATCTAGTTAGCACTAACAAAAAGAATCAACTACTAGCATCACATATCAGACTTAAATCTTCTTAATTCAAGTTCATATCCAATTATGGATTTCACACCATTCCTTGTACATACACCTTTTATCTACATCATTTTCAGGATTTTACCTTATAAACAACAGTGACTATATAAAAATTACAAAGTAAACTGCATTAAACATAGACTTTGTGAGCCTCTCAGTTCTCTAAGGAAGTTCTCTGTTCCAAACATGATAAGTCCTTATATATATACAGTCCATCTGCAATTCCATACTTTACACATTTACATCACAAAATACATTCCAACACCCAAGTAGCTAGACAACTAATACGTTAAAACAGAATCGGGGTTCCTCGCTGCCCTGTCTTCTTTTGCTCTCTCAAGGCCTCGGTTGTAGTGGTTAAAACAAGAAAACCATATACACAAAATTAGCTTATACACTCAATAGATAGTTACATATAAATTAGACAAAGTTTTCAAGCATAAAACAGAATTTATAGCACTATAAGACAGCAACTGAGCTTCTTGGTTCAAGTTTGAATCTGCGTAAAACTCATACAACATTCAACTAGAAAATCAATTCTCACTCTCAGTGTATCTAGGAAATCAGTACTCACACTCCAAGTTTATTTACGGGCAAGTCTAGAGAGTTTCTCACCAAAAGGGGACTCCCAACTGGTCGGCTAGAGGGAGAGGCAGCTAAAGTAAGGGCTTTAGGCCTTGTACTTTTTCTAATGTTATATTAATTATATTTTTTATAATTTTTAAAAAATTAATATATATTTTTTTAGTGATAAAAATAAAATATATCTATAAAGTTACTTATGATATAAGTCAATATAATTAATAAAAGGTCATAAATACTCTCTCACTTTTCTAGTTTAATGTCTAATTAATCTCTTCTATGATATATTTTCTCTTTTTAATTTTTAACATTCACTCGCTCATTCTTTACATTTCTTCTCAACAAAACTCTCTCATTTACTTTACTCTTGTATATTAAAGTAATTTCAATAAATTATACTACTCACACAAAGTAATATTATATACAATCAACTTCAATAATCAGATTTGATGAATTATTAGAAAGTTTAATTTATAATTTTACATTTCAAAAAAATAAAAAAATAAAATAAAAAATTATATATGTCTAATAAATAAAAAATACTTTATAATTGGCTTTAGGCCACTAAACATGTTGAGCCGCCCCTGCTCATATGCAAGGCATGTATCTACTGATTTTCCAAGTCAGAAAGGTGATCTTTGAAACAATCACGTAGAACAAGCTATAATACCAATAAATCACAGCAGAATATGAATCAAATACAGCAGTTCTTGGTACGAAATTACAGCAAATCTTAAGAGTAATTATGCAGTAACATTAGCAAAGAATTAGTAATTATCTACCTCCAAGAAACAAGCAATTTCAGCAACTGTTTACTGCTATCTGACCAGCACCTCTTTTCCCTTTGACTCTAAATTCAATAAGCATAAAATCCTTCACAATCTTGCTCATTCTCTTGTCCTCATAGAACCTAATTCTTGCTCTAATGTGGACATGCAGCCCTATTTTTCTCTTTCCCTCTCTCGATTTCTCTCAATGGCAGAAGAAGACTAAAGAAGATGAAAGAAAATGAAATTTCTCTCTCTTTCCACTACTAACTTGGTATTTACATTTCTATTTTTAACTTAAACTTCATCAACCTTTAATTGTCATGACATGTGTAATCTAAATTGGAAAATTTAAATTAGACTAAAACAACTTAAATAAATTAATTACATTATTCTTAAGAAAAAGATTTATGAATCATGATCTTTCTACTCCATATTTTATCATCCTATTATCTTTTAGTAGACTAGTTCTTAAGTAAACCTCTCTTAAATTTTATTTTATAATTAATCCTCCTTTTTCCTTCCTAAAACCCTTATTAAAAAGATTAATCCTAAGTTAACTCTCTAATCCCTCTTTTAGCATTAATATGAAAATAAAACATGAATTGGGGAACTCTGAACTCACATGAAAATAAATATAAGAATGTATAAATACTAGCAAAAATTGGTAGTTAGTGCTCCATAAAATTTATCTATGCAAACCATTCTAAATAACATGAAAAATAGTTATGAGGATGTTTAAAGCTGCCTTACAGAGCCTTTTAGTGAGGAATAAAAGGATAAACTAAGCAAGCATTCATAATTTTATCTGTCAATGAATTCATAGGAGGTTTAGTGATTGATGTTTATTTGCTTTGCAGGGAATGATACTTTTAACGTTTTCTGCTACTGCACCTGGACTAAAGCCTTCATGTGATGCTAATGGTTACCATCCAAATTATTTCACGTCTAGTTTCATGATTACACACATTCGCCTCTTCCTCATAAGTTTAAATATTCTTCAAAAATGCATGGTGCATTTATGTAAAATACAGGAAAGTAAGACGTCTGTCTGCGTGATTGTTCACAATTGCATTATATGTTCTATTAGAAAAAAAAAAAAAAAGGATTTGTTTAAGGAATAAAAAATAGAATCTATTAATCCCTCCGTCTTTTTTTATCAGTCGTTTAAAGTTTTTATATAAAGATTAAAAAGTTATTAAATAATTTATAGTTCAAAATAACTAAATTATTCTTTCTCTCACTTTATTAATATTTTCTCTCTTTCTGAATTTTACTTACTCCACTCATTTTCTTTCCATTAAGAGATAAGGATAAAGTTGAAAAAAGTTAATTAATGCTTCTTTCATATTCTCAAATAAATATATATTTTATAATATATGCAACTAAATTATAAAAGTAATATCAATAAATTTTATAATATATGTATTTTATTGTACTTAAAAACTAATAACATTTTTATGAGATATTGGAGGACACTAACATGACAACCAAAAACTTGTATTTATGAATATTTAACTTTATAAGATTCAACAATGAAATAGAACATAAATCAATAATTGAACCATAAAGAATTGAGATTAAAAATGAAATCTTTTTGTTGTATATCGGCACAAAAGAGAATTGCAACGATACTTTCACATTAGCCACAAAGGGTTTGCATCTTGTAAGACAGAAGTGCAGGAATTTGAGAAAGAAATAAATAAGGAGAAACAAAAGGAATAGATGCAGATGGCCAAGAGGAAAAGCATCACAAACAACCGCAACAAAAGGAATAGATGCAGATGGCCAAAAGGAAGAAAATCACAAACAACTGCAATTCAAAGTATAAATCTGTTGTCTAACATTTTGTGATCAGTAATTAGTGGTTGGTTTCATTTTATTACAACTATTGCATATTAGTCTCTAACGTATGCAATGGATAGCCTTAGTTTTTATTTCTTATTAACCAAAGGATATAATTACGAGGTATTTGCACTATTTTGAAATATTTCTACTATAATTGATAGGTAAAGTCTGCTAGTATCAAAATAAGAAATTGTGCATGCACTAATTAAAATTTGTAAGATTTAGAACAGGTGTACTGATAATTTTATAATAATATATTCATATAATTTATATTAAAAATATATAAAAGTGAAGATAATTTATAAAATCTTAATTCTCTCATCTATTTTCTATTTGATGAGTTTAGAAAAACATTTTAAAATTTTTTGAAATTTAAAATGGAAGGGATTTGATTTACATCAATTTAATTTCCTTTATTTACAAAATTATTTGTTTGGATAATTATTTGTGCAATTGAAATTTTAATATAAAACATAACAAGCATCGTACTATATGCGATTACATGTATAATCAAATGATAAATTAACAAAACAACATGAATAAAAAGGAAATTAATAAAATCCATATCCAATAAATTATATAATTTAAATAATAATTTTTTTATAGTATATGCTTTTATGATAATGGAAACTTTGATAATGGAATATGGAAATATAATTTCTTCAAATACTTACTTTCTTGATTTTAATCATCAATATAATCTATAAAAGTAAGGTCTTGATTGACAAGTGGGACACACACAATAAAACACCTCTCCTTTTTATTTTCTTGACACATGAAACTCAATTAGATAACACTTTTCACAAATCTTCAATTCAATATTTTAATTTTAATATTTTATTAAATTAATTATTGTTAAAACTATTAGAATTTAGGTAGGAAAAAGAAGAAAAGAGAATGAAGATTAAATAGTAATATATGATATATGTGTTTTATGTCTTACAAAAGATAAAGCATTAATCCCTATTTATATTCTAGCAATCCTAATAAAAAAAAATATAATCCTAATCAAATAAGGAAATACAGGAAACATAATGAAATTAGGAGTTCTCAATGAGAGAACTAATTGACTCCATAATATATTATAAA
Organism: Castanospermum australe; assembly: GCA_019955255.1. Lineage (NCBI taxonomy): Eukaryota > Viridiplantae > Streptophyta > Magnoliopsida > Fabales > Fabaceae > Castanospermum > Castanospermum australe. The sequence goes on from NSJW01000942.1 coordinate 174,840, forward strand.
GATCTTTTTAAAATATTTTAAAGATATTATAAATATCCTAAAGATATTCTAAATATATTCTAGCGCTTCCCCTCAAGTTAAAGCTTCCTAAGCTTTAAACTTGTTATAAATAAATATTTTAAATAAATAACATAAATATAAAGTAGGCTCTATAACTGAAAGATAACTCATGATGCTAGAGATGTTAGAGAGATAACTCATCAAGACAAACCTTTTGCACCAGAATAAGAGGATTCAAATTATGATTGGGTTGAATCAAGTGTTTTAGGCATACTTGAAGACATTATGACAAGAACAAATTTTTGGGTTATGCTTGACCAAACGGCAAAACCAGATGACTTGAAAAACTCTAAAGATCTGTTTAACCAAATGGCAGACTCAGACAACTTAAGTAGAAATACCATTGGGATGATTTATCAGTGGGAAATAAGTTACCATCGGAATGATTGTTGATGGGAAAATAACATGACAAATATAAGTATTGAAAATATGTCATCACTAGTATAACTCATCAGTGAAAAAGAGGTTACCATCAGAATGATTATCAATGAGAAGAGAATAACATGATAAACACTAGTATTAAAAAGATGTCACCACTAGTATGACTCATCAGTGAGAAAGAAATCATCATTGGAATGATCGTCGATGGAAAGAGAACAACATCACAAACACTAATATTGAAAAGAAGTCACCATCGAAATTATCGTTGATAATAAGAAAATAACATTACAAACACAAGTATTTAATATATGTCACCACTAATATGGCTCATCGGTGAGAAAGAAGTCATCATCGAAATGATCATCAATGAAAACAGAATAACATGATAAATACTAGTATTAAAGAAAAATAACCACTGGTATGACTCATCAGCGAGAAAGAAATCATCATTGAAATGATCATCGATGGAAAGAGAACAATATCACGAACACTAATATTGAAAAGAAGTCACCACTAATATGACTAATCAATCAATTGGGAAAGAATAAGTTGGGAAAATAAAACAATAAGGGAGAATTTATAAAAGAGTTCTATAGAACTCGACACAACGGAAAGCATGAACACATTCAAAGTGGATAATACTGCTAAGAAGAGAGAGATCGAAAGTTTGGAATATCTAAGTGAGTTGCGGCAATGGATGTGATAAAGACACAGCAAATCTCATCAAGACTCATCGAAAAGGTGAGAGTTCGCCCGTTGGTGTTGCTCAGCATTGTCGACAACTACAATAGGGTCGCTAAGGACACCCGCAAGCTTGTCGTCGGCGTCTTGCTTGGCTCCACTTTCAAGGGCGCCATTAACGTCACCAACAGCTACGCTGTGCCCTTTGAAGAAGATGGCGAGGATCCTAGCATCTGGTTTCTTGACCATAATTACCATGAATCAATGTTTTCCATGTTTAAGAGAATTAATGCAAAGAAGCATGTTATGGGGGTGGTATAGCACTCGTCCAAAACTGTGAGAAAATGACCTCAACATTCATGGGTTATTCCAAAACTATGTTTCAAATCCTGTTTTGGTTATCATTGATGTCGAACCTAAGGAGCTGCGAATTGCATCAAAAGCATACTATGTTGTTGAATAGATGTCATCATTGTTATGACTCATAAGTAGGAAAGAAATTATCATTAGAATGATTGTTAATACTAATATTGAAAAAAAATCATCATTGATATAACTGATCAATAGGAAATAAATCACCATCAGAATAATTACTAATGAGAAGAGAATGGGTTAAGAAAACAAAAAAATAAAGAAGAATTTATAAAGTAATTCTATAAAACTCGACACAGCAGAAAGCATGGACATCCTTAAGGTAGATGGTACTGCAAAGGCACTGTACCTCTATTCTTTTTAGTTTTTTTTAGACTAAACTACCAATTTGATCCCCTAAAGATTAACTTGACATCAATTTGGTCCTCTAAAGATATATGACATCAATTTAGTCTTCAAAAAATTTAAAATGACATCAATTTAGTCCTTCCGTCAACCTTCGTGTATTGATCGTCACAGATATGCCTTTGTGACACATTATTTGCCATTGTGGTACGCTCATTGATAACATAGACCACATTTCGATGTACTACGTGGACCAAAACAATTGAGTTGTATTTTATTTTGTGTCTTCAAAGGGGAATCGTTAATTAGCGTTACAGAGACATTTGGGGCCATTTTTGCTACATTTGGGACCACCATCGTCATCGAAGGAAAGAATCAACTACAAAATTACGACTGTAGAATGATTCTTAACGGAGATTAGAAAAGTAACCCCTTGTTTGGAAGGATTCAACGTTAGTGTTTCGTGTCATTTTCTTTGTTGTTGGTATTTTTGAAACCTTAACAATTGATATGGTCCTATTCTCGATTTTGGTTGGTTCTGTTTGTAGCATTCCCACATGGTTTTCTGTCTCATGGTCGTGTTTGTGTGCTTGCAGTGATATTGTATTATAAGTATATTTTATTGTATGTATAGTTAGGTCTGATGGTAGTGGTCCCATATGTGCCCAATGTTGATTGTGTTTAAGTGTTATAATGTATGTGTCTGTGTTTAAGGGTTATAGTGTACGTGTATATGTGCCTAGCATGTGTTTCTATACCATCCCCATTCCTAAATTAGTTTGTATTTATTATGTATGTTGTAGAATGTCAAGACACATTTGGGTGGTGCTTCATCACAGTGGCTATTTTCAGAATAAGACTCAATTGGAATATGTGAATGGTGAGGAAGTTGGATGGGATTATGTGGATCCAGATTTGTTGTCATTAATAACCATAGGTCAAATATTAAATGAACACAATGACCTAACATTTGAGAAGTGCTTTTATACAGTCCCAAAAATGACTTTGGCTGAAGGGTTAAAAGAAATTAAAGGAAATGAAGGTATAATTAACATGATCAATGAAAATGCAAATGAGGATGAAATTCACATTTATTTTGAGCACCCTAAATTGGATAAGGATGTAGATGTAGATGTTGTGTGTGATGCAATAGATTTGTCTGATTTCGAGATTTATGAGATGGATGTAGCACCTCATGAGACTGAGCCCAATGCCCCCACTAATCCTATTGATATTGAACCTAATGTGACTGAGCCCATTACAGCCACTAATCCCAATGAGAGTGATAGTGAAGAGACCTAAGAACTACCTGCAAGGAAGCCAAAAAGCAAAAGGAATACAATTTGCAGGTTTAGGGATAGGGCTAGAAAGGCTAAGGTCATTAAAAGTGAAGTGATTCTAAATATGAGTGTGAAAGTGAAACAAGTGAATCTAAAAATGAAAGGGATGCAGATTATTATACTAATGAACTATTGTCACTAGCTAGTTCATCACAATCTGATGGAGAAAAGGATTTATTTCCTCAATTTAATAGCAACTTTGAGTTTGGGAATGTTGTGTTGGAGCTTGAAATGGAGTTTGGTACCCTAAAGCAATTTAAGGAAGCTATTAGGGACTATAATATCCACCTGGGAAGGGAAGTAAAGTGGGTTAAAAATGATGCCAAAAGGGTAAGGGTTGTATGTGTGGCTGATGAGTGCCCATGAAAAATATTTTGCAGCATTAACAATAGGACAAAATCTTTCCAAGTGAAAAAATTTGTTGATACACATACCTATGACAGAAGTTTTTAAGAACAACAAACAAGCTATAAGAAAGTGGGTTGCTAATAAGTTAGTTAATGAGATAAGGTCACACCCCACATTAGATGGTCTAGGTGCATATGAACACATGAAGAAGAATTATAATGTGCTGATTGGTGATGCTAAAGTATTCAGGGCAATAAAAGAGGCAACGAAAAATTTTGAGGGCTCAGAGATTGAGCAATATGAAAAACTTTAGGACTATACAAATGAACTAATTTCAACCAATCCAGGGTCCACAGTTCTCTTGAATGTAGAAATGCCAAGTCTTGATTGATGCTTGTAAGAGAGGATTCAAGGCAAGTTGTAGGCCTATGATTGGGATGGATGGATGCCACCTCAAAGGCTATTATGGGGAACAGTTACTGTTGGTAGTTTCTCAGGATGGAGATAATGTATTTTATATAATTGCATATGCAATCGTAGATGTAGAGAACAAAAGTATGTCTTTGACTATACTTTCACTTTTGTTTACTGCTGCACCTTACATAATGTTTGTATGTTTCTTAATTTATTTGACTATTTTATATAGACACATGGTCATGGCTCATTACCTTACTCTTGGAGGACATTGGTGATCCTACAGAGTGTGGTTATGAGTTCATAACAGATCAGCAGAAGGTGAAATGTGAAGATTGATTTTTTTTTTTTTTAGTATTGGTTAAATATTGAACTTTTTGGTAGATGTCATGATCAAAATTACTTGTGTGATGTAAGGGTTAGTTCCAGCAATGGAAGAACTAATGCCTGGAGTTCCAATTAGATTTTGTACAAGACATGTTTGGGCAAACTTTAACAAGCATTAGAAAGGCAAGGAGTATAGAAATTTATTCTGATCTTGTGCAAAATCTACAACTAAGCAGGAATTTAATTCCAATATGGACTATGTTAAAAGACTCAACGAGAAGGCTTGGGAGTGGTTATCTTGGATTCAACCATCAATGTGGTCCAGATCTAGCTTTTCTACTTCCACCAAGAATCCTACCTTGTTAAACAATATGTGTAACCAGTTCAATTCAAAGATAGGGAAGTTCAGATCCAACCCTATCATCACAATGGTAGAAGAAACAAGATGTTACATTATAAGAAAGATGAATAAGCAGAGGTTATTATTGCAAGGATACACTAGTCCAATCTGTCGAGAACAACAAAAGAGATTGAAAAAGAATAAAAAAGACAATTTTAAGTGGACATCACAGTGGGTGGGAGATCCAAAGGGTAATCAATTTGAAGCATTCTGCAGGCCTAAGAAAATGAAAATGGATTTGGAGACACAAACATATTCATGCAGAGAATGGGACTTGTGTGGTGTCTCATGTGAGCATGCATGTGCAAACATTGGATACAAAAACACAAATCCATAACAGTATGTCCATCCATTATTGTCTAAGTTCAAGAATGATTTAGCTTATTTGCCTTTCATTCAAGCTATCCCTAGCCAAGAGCATTGGGAGAAGATTGGGTTTGATCCTATCCAACCTCCAGCTATCAAGAGACCTCCTGGTAGGCCTAAGAAAAGAAGAAGAAAGAATCAAAATGATGAAAAATAGGATCCATATAAATTGAAGGGAAAATATAAACTAATTGTGTACAAAAAATGTGATGAAGTGGGACATAATGTTAACACATATAAGGGGGCACATGGGGAAAAGAAAAAACAGAGGCAAAGACCCCAAATGGAGCCAACAGATGAAGATATAGGTGCAGGATTGGAAACAGAAGACTCCTTCAATATTTTGTAGTATGATGTGCAGCTGTCTAGTCCCCTCCACCTTCTCAACCTTTAAGTAGTCAACAAAGTCAAGTAGTTATTCAGAAAAGTCAGGTATTAACAATGTTAATTGGTTTTAACTTGTATTCAATTGGCCAATATCAATTTTTAACATAAATTTTGGTTTTAGCATGAAGTACCACTTACTATCCAGCTATCTAGTCCACCACCCTCTCAGCCTTCAGTTACTGTATATAGTAGTCAACACAGTCAAGTACTAACAAGTATAATTAGTTTGCATTTGTATTTAATTGGCCTGTATAAATATCTAATATATTTGTTGGTTTTAGGATTAAAATGCACCTAATGTCCAGCTGTCTAGTTCACCACCCCCTCAACCTCGACTTGCTACATCTAGATCATGGAGATATAGGGTAGGTGTAACCCCTGTCATAGGGCTGCAAAGAGCCACAAATACAGTAAGGGCTCTACCATCTCAATTGCCAGCAAATGTTAGGCCATTATGATTCACTTGGAGGGGTGAACAATGTGTGACAAAAGATACTTTGTTAGTTGCTTCAACTACAACTAGGATAAGATATTTGACAGGATACAACAGGATGATGGGCAACCAAAGAGTTTCTGACTCTGTCCTTGATCAAAGTCAGCAATAGTATTTTGGAATGTGCTGGTCTTTGTTAGTTTTTTTTTTATGTATTTTGCAAATGTATGTACTGGACACCAAAAATGAAATGTACTAATCCTTGTTTTTAATTGGCTTAAGACCATATTTTGTATAGGATATCATGTTGGAATGTATAGGTCCATGTTTTATGGGTTAACCATAGAAGCATTATACTGGTCCTTCTTTTTTTGTTGATTAAGGACCACAATTCTGTATAGGGCAACATATGGAATATATAAGTTCATTTGATCTGATTTATTATGAAAGCAATGTAATGGTACTTGTTTCTTGTTGGTTAATGACCACAATTATGTGTAAAGACAACATTTGGAATGTTTGGCCCATTTGATTTGGTTTATTAATGCCATGATGCTTCCTTTATCTCAGGCAATTATTTTCATTGAGCTTTTGATATTTACACTTCACAGTTATTTTATTTGTTCCTTTTCTGGAAGTTAGTCACTAAAGGTTGAATAGTTTGCTCCCTTTTTTGCTTCATTATGCAGAGTACTACCAATTTGGTCATACAAATTTTGATCAAGATTACCATTTGATGTCAAGATAATCAATGGCATAAAGTACATTATTACCAATTGTATTATGCAGAAAGCATGTTAATTTCTAAAGCACACCATATTGTATTATGCAGAGTTACAAGATTAAACCCGATATTTCGAGGACCAAATTGATGTCCAGTTAATCTTTAAGGGACCAAATTGGTAGTTTAGTTTGATAAATTAACACATTTCTAAAATACAAAATTGGTCCACATTACAACAATTATTCAACCCAAAACAGAATACAAAATGTAACAACTAAGGCATAATTGCCCTAATCCAAAGTGCAAAAAATACAACTGCCAGAACCCCCAAAAAACAGCAACCAATTTTCAGCTTAACAACTTCATTCTCCAATATGGCAACCTTTTTTCTTAATTTGTTGCTCATCTTCCTCTAAATATCATTCAACTTGTAGATTCATCAACCTAACGGAAAAAGCCACAATCAAAGTCTTCACTATTGTACAATGGGCATCACAAAAACCTCCTTCTAAGGTTGGCTTTGGTGTGTGAAGTCAGCAACACTGCTTTCCTTCTACAATCGCAGATAACTGGACTTTGGTTCTTTCGATGCTCTTCATTTGTAGCGCAGGCCCATTGTTGTACGTGAGAGTAACAACAACTTTGAGATAGTGTACTCATTGCTGACAGAGGAGCGTGCGATTTAAGAGTATTTACGATTCAAATAGGTTTTGAATGTCATCTAATGGATTTTGCCTTTAGATTTGGGAACTAGGGTTCCTAGTCTCTAAATTTGGGAATTTAGGATTCCTAACCTCTTAATTCAGATTTTAGTCTACGTAGTACATCTAGATGTGGTCCATGTTGTCAATTAACGTGCCACAATGGCAGATAACGTGCCATGTAGGTGTCTCTGTGACGATCAACACATGAAGGTTGACGGAAAGACTAAATTGATATCATTTTAAATCTTTAGAGGACTAAATTAATGTCATATATCTTTAGAGGACTAAATTAATATCAAGTTAATATTTAGGGGACCAAATTGGTAGTTTAGCCTTTTTTTTATATTTATTTCATTGAATAAATTTTCATAAATATTGAATTTTGTCAATCTAACCGTTAAAATAAAAGTTCTCATAAAGTAAATCAAACTTATAAAATTAAAATAAATTGTTATTTCATCCAACTATTTTATTTTAATATATAATATATGTTTTAAAATATAAGTAAATATTAACTATTAGATTAGATATCTATAAATGTCTGATTTATCTTAAATTTAATAAGCATGATTATCATGATAATATTACATAATTTAATGGTTAAATTAATCAAATTGGCACTATAAAAACTTATTTAATGGTGTAAGTGTGTAAGTAATTCACATTTTATAAAAAGTTATTAAGTGGTATAAGTATCTAAGTACTTACACCATTTAACAATTTTTTATGACTATTAAATTTCACCAATCCAACCATTAGAGTAAAAGTTCTTAAGAAGTAGATCAAATATACAAAATTGTAAATATTTCAAAAATTAGTTGATACTCCATCGTACCACTTTATTTTAATGTGTAATGTATTTTTTAAAATATAAGTAAATATACACTATTCGATCACACATCTATGAATGTTCAAATTGTCTTAAATTTAACATGTATGATCATCAAGATAATATCATGTAATTCGTATTTTATAAAAAGTTATTAAGTAGCGCAAGTGTCCAAAATTTACACTTGATGGCATACTTATACCGTTTAATAACTTTTTATAAATATTGAATTTCAACTATCTAACCGTTAGATTGGAAGTTCTTAAGAAGTAGGTCAAATATACAACATTTCATATATTTCAAAAACTAGTTGATAATCCATCACACACTTTTATTTTAACGTATAATATATTTTTTGAAATATAAGTAAATATTAACTAGTTGATATTACACACCTATGCATGATTATCAATATAATATCACATTATTTAACAGTTTGATTAGTTTAATTCGTATTTTATAAAAATTTATTAGCAGTGTGTTCCTTCCTTCTACCTCTAAATCGGTTAGGGCTACAATTCCTAGGTTACTCGAGACTTTGGTCGCAGCTGCGTAGTGATTGATGGATCGTGGAGGTAGAAAGGTACCTGCAAAGATACTCTGATGCTCAAGTCAGTAAGAGAGCTATATGGGAGAGGAGATAGTAGAAATGAACATACCTAAAAGTGTACTCCGGAGTGGGTTTATATAGATGGTACAACATTGATGTTATGTTGGAGTCTCGAGTGAGGATAGTGCTGAGGTTGGCATCTTGGGCGTATGGCATGGGACTGGGGAATATTCTTGGTTTGAATATTCTTTGATTCTAACACATGTTCCATGTGGGGTGATATTGGGCCTGGTCCCTGGGCCTTTAAGATTGGTACGGTCCACGGTGTAAGTGTCCAAGACTTACACCTAGTGTAAATAGATCCTCAACATATATATATATATATATGAGATGTATCAAGTAAAAGCATTTTCTATCATGAGATGTGAGAGAAGTAAATCCTAACTATTAAACTATATATAGATAGTTATGATAAATCTTACTTAAAGCTCACATGACCACTTAAAAAATTTAAGTCACATGACTTTTGTTCTAATTTTGACAATCCATGAAAAATGCAATAGTCAAGATTCACTCATCTCACCTTTCACAATAAACACTTCTTTCACTAGACATGCTCCCTGTATATAGGGGATGCATTAAGTGAGAGATTATTAGTGTTGATAAGAGATATGGAAAAAATGTGAAAAATATTGTATGTGTAAATAAGATTTTCCTTGAATTTATTTGTTTATCATGGACAGATATTTTTAAATTAGTACTTACAAGCATTGTTATCAACTAATAAGGGTCAGAAATAGTGATAAGTAAGTTACGCTCTTAGAGAAAGGAATAAAGTTTAAACCTTGAAATAAGCACTTGTTGGGAGAGTTCTGGTTGTCATGGTTCAACCTCAATCAAATTTATGGTCAAACCAGTTTGGATCGAATAAAACTGATTGAATCATTTGAACTGACTAATCATTAATATTTCTTTTTAAAAAAATTCAATATTTTTACATTTTATGATTTTTTATAAATTTTATATTATTAGGTGTAGATTATTTTTATGGCATCATTGGATTTGACCATCCAATTTAAATGATTGAACCAGAACCGATAGTCTTACTTATTCACTATTTGATCGATTTTAACAACATGACTTACAACTGCAAGTGAGTTAAGTTCTTTTGTAACACCTTACCTAAGTGGTACTGTGTTACATATTAATATTGAAATTGAAGCTTATAACTGAAGGTGAATAAATTTAAACTTTAAATCTTTCCACTTGATTTACTTTTAATAATAAATAAAAATAATCAAATCTATGTCTAATTGATTACGTGTATATTAAAAATACTAAAATATATCTATTAATTAAAACTTAATATTCATGTAACTAATTAAATTAAATACTTTAAATGGGACTTCATGGTCACGTGACTATTATAAAAATATACATAATAATAAATAAAAATATTGATTAATCTAATTCTAGTATTAATAAAAATTATCCATTACGTATCCACACGATTATGTGTCCATTAAAATATTCAAATATAATTAATAATTAAAAACTGAGTGATCACGTGACTTATTAAATTATTAAACTTTAAATGTAACATCTTAATTACGTGATTAATATGAAGAGATATTTATCACTAGCTTAAAACTAAGGATTATATGATCATATTATTTAATTAAAAATCCTCTTTTAACTTTGACTACGTAACCTAATATGAATAATTTACTCCTTATTCACTTAATCATTTGTCATTCCATTGAATACTGAACTTTCTATTAACTTCAAATAACTCACTAATTTATCATATTGTATTCTTAATTACTTTTCATTAAGTGGAATGCTTAAGACACTTATCAAGACACTTACACATAAAATTCATTGTTAAACTACTAATCTCAAACAATTATTTATATATATATATCATTTATACGTAATAGTACATCAAAAGAACTACCTAACCCCTATCAAATTAAAACATTATCTTCCAAAGCAATCCATTCTGCTTTCACTTCATTCACCATAGAAGCATGCATCATTACTCACATCATGTAAATTTTGAAAATGCCACATTTGAAAAGGGTGAGAATTATATATTCTCAGTAGGAGTTTAAACCATTTAAAATAGTTAAAAGAAACTATGATGTTTCCAGGTGTATATCATACAAAAAACTATTTCATGGTCAATGTTAATTATTAGAATATGAATAATTCATAATCACTCATTAAACATTAAGCTTGCTATAGGTCACTTGATTCATTCTAGGCTTTCTACCTTAACTAAGCAAGTACTAGACTCCTTATCAATTACTTGCTCACATGTCTTAATAATATAGGGATTTAACCCTCTTTAAATAATCTTTATTTACATAGTCTCATGCCTTGGGGCATAACCTCCTTTAACTTTCATAATTATCATAAATGACCATTTTCATAAGTAAGAGTTTTCCCTTGACATAAGACGTCCCCTAAAAACTTGAGTGGTCATTCCACCTTTTACCGGTAGATTCCACTTCTCTTGCTCTAGGAGGACCATCCACAAAGTAGATATATGTAAGACTTTCATGGATCACATGCCTTTGGATCATTTTCATGATGTTTTCTTTATCGTTTCTTTTCTAATCTTTTTAGATCACATCCTTTTCATTTTTCTTTACTTGAGACTCATTTCCAAACTTAAATATTTCTTTCATTTTACTTAGAGTGAGCATACAATTGATACAAAGTATGATTTCAAGGCACTTACATATTCATAGGTCACATATTATCAAGCTCAAGGCTTTAATATCATAATTTCATTCAATGGCCATACATTATTGAGAAAAATGCTTAAAATTATAACTTACCTTAAAATCATAACTTGAGTCATACTTGACAAGAAAAAGTATCTAAATCATTATCCCACATTTTAGCCTTCAAATGGTTATTCTTACTTTCTAAAGCCTAAGCATTGATAAAACCTTCTCCAAATCTTGATAGAATGTCATTTTCTACCTTAATGTCGACTAATCCAAGAAAGGACATTAGTCTAACATTCTAAACTATCAATTTAAATGTGCATTCTTCTAAGGTTACACTTTCTCTCAACCATTCCAATCACTCTAATTCTCATCCAAGCTAAGTTTACTTAACATCCTATAGGAGAAACTATCACTAACACTAAATGTCCTAGTATGACCGAAACTCACCACCTTAATACAACCTAGGCTTTTATTAAATCTTTCTACTTAAAATACATTATGATGGTACTAAAGCACACAAGTCACACTCATACTTAAATAACTCATCTATAATTCTTCTTGAACACAATATGGTCGTGCACACACTTAAGGGGCATGATGGTTTTCTTTTCACATCTTCACTCTAAATATCTCAAGATGACATTAAAATATCTAAAGGTTCACTCACACCTAATTAAATCATATTATTCCTCATGAAAACCCAACATGGCCGTGAGCATAAATAGGGTGCTTCTAGTTATTTTTAAGTCATTTACATATAGTTTAATCTAGGTTAACAAAAGATATCTTAAGAGCTTCATGAGCACATGAGAACTCAAATAGTTCCTCCTAGTGCACAACATAGCCAAACTCACTATCTTAGAGTCTCATGAAATTTTTTATTCAACCTTTGCACTTAAAGTAAGGCCCCACTAAAATCACCAAATCCACTTAAAAATTAAATCAACCACACAAGATCTTTCTTAGAACCTAAGAAAGCCGTGTGCCTCATAATGGTGCATCAATTTGTTTTTAAGCTATTTAAACATAGTTTTTGCCTAGATCAACCTTAAAGTTTCTCTAAGAAAGCCATAAATATAAAATTAATCACTTGATTTCTCTTGAAACCCCTAGGGCCGTGCACATCCATAGGGTGATCTATGTTGCCCTTCAAGCTATTCAAGCATAAAAATTCACATATAGATATCAACACATCATAAGAACATCACAACAATGGATTCTTCACAAGATTTAAGTTAAGACAAGAAACTACTAACATAAACCATAGGCAAACCTCATAGAGAAAGTAAGTAACCCACATCAAAATCATGCTTGAAATCAACACAATGTTGGCTAATCTTTTTATAAACTATCCATATCCAAGCATAGAATCCATATAGAATAAGTTTCCATGGATTTAAAAGAACATCCATCATAGAAACACACCATGAAACAATAGATTTTAAAACATGGAAAAGGTTGAGTTTAAACCCCAACCTCTTGTAGATCAAAGTTTGCTATTAATTTTGGGCTTGATTTTCCTTTTTTTTTCCTCTTTTTTCTCTTCTCCTTTCCTTCTCTTCCCTTTCCCTTTTGTTTCCTTCTCTCTTCTTTTTCTTTTCTTTCCTCTTAATTCTCTTCTTCGCCATGGGTTTGGGATCATTATGGGAATGTGTGTTTGTTTAATTTTGTTTAAGTTTCTCTAGGGTTTTGTCCTTATTAGACTAGCCAATCATATTTGGTCTTCTAGTTTTACATTTATCCAATTCATGATAGCTTCTAGTTAGTTTGTGACTAGCTTGGTTCAAATGGAACCAAATAGTAGAAACTAGATAGGGTTTGGTTTGGCTTCTTTAATCAAGTCATGATTACTTTTTCTAACCAATCACACACTTTCACTTGTCACCATCCTATTAGCCAATCCTTGACTAATCACATGCTTCCAAATCTCAAGACATCATTGGTCAAGTTCCTAGCCAATCACATGTTTTCAAGTGTCAAGACATCATTGGCCAAGATTCTAACTAATCACATATTGTCAAGTGTCACAATTTTATTAATTAACTCTTAACCAATAGTTTGTCTCCAGGTATTACAATTCTATTGGCGAACCCTTGGCTAATTACATAGCTCCACATGTCACAATTGTTATAGGCCAATTTCTAGCCAATCATAAGCCTCCACATGTCACCACCTCATTGGTTAATTCTCATCCAATCACATATAAGGGTGTCAATTGGATTGGGTCAACTCGCGAACTCGTGAATTTTGACCTAACTCAATTCATAATTAACTTGTCAGACTAGATTTACAGGTTGGGTTGAGTTTAAAAATTTCTAATCCAATAATCATAGGTTGGGTTGCAGGTTAGAAAAATTTCAACCCACTCAACCCAATCCAACTCATCTTTTTTTAATAAAAAATTTATTATTTTTTAATATTCAGCATACTAAACATAATATTTATTCTTTTCTCATCTCTCAGATTATATGTGACTTTATTGTATTTGACTTTTAAAATTTGTGTTAGTATTTTTTTATATTTAAGATTAAAACTTATTATGTTATGTTTATGAATTATGACTTATTATATTTGACTTTTTAGTTTATTTGAGACTTTTTATATCATCTTTTTTTATGACTTATTAAGTTATTTATTATGATGTAATAAATTTTTGATTTTGTATTGATTTCGACATTTGTTTTAGTATATGAGTTTTTTTTAAATGTATGTCATACCTACGGGTTTAACCAAACCCAACCCATTTATGTGTGGGTTAGGTCGGTTTAGGTTTTAGAAAAAAAAAATTCTCCAACCTAACCTAACCTAACCTACTGCTTTGATGAGCGAGTTGGGTGCAAAAACACCCCAAACTCAACCCACAAACACCTCTAATGATATGCTTTCACATATCACAACCTAATTATTCCATTCTACAAATATCACTTTTTTATTAATTTTGTTATGTTATTCTCATCTAATCCAATTATAAAGTGACTAGAAACAAATTAGTGAATTAAATGATCAATTTAGCTAATTACTGATTTTTAACTTTTCACTGGATAAAAAATTATATTCACATATTCAAAATTATCAAATTATCACTGTTTAGTTTTTATTATTTTATTAGATATTTTAACTAATGCTTAGTTCTCTTAAGTAATTTTTAGTACTCTTTTCAATTTGAATAACTATATAATAATAATAATAATAATAATAATAATAATAATTAAATAAAGTAAAAAATAATAATTATTATTATATTAATTATTAAAATAATTAAGATTATATATTTTGTTTTAAACTAAGAGCGGATGGTACATCTTTTTTATTCAGCCTAAAATCAAAAGCCAATTAATAAAGCTTATTCTTAGCCCCTCAGGACATTTTTATTATTAAAAAATTACATGAGACCACATGGATACGTGTAATATCCGCTTAAAAGTTACAAAAGCTATTTGTTTGTGTCAACTCCCACATTAGGGGTTTTGATTATCCAGCTCTAGCTAGTGGTCTTCCCTCTAACAAAAAAAGAAAAAAGAAAAAAACTGCTTAAACGTTCAAATGTTCTAAACCTATTTATTCAAGAAAAAAAAAAAGGATCTCAACTCACCGTTTTGACTCGGAAGTCTGGATTATGGAAAAATGTGGAGCTGAATGCCGCTTGGGACCTTACCTTTTTTCTTGGTTCTCCCTCAACCGTCAACATCTTTTTGTTTTCTCCTAAGTAGTAATTATTCCACTTTACCTCTATCTATCTTATTCTTAGGGATGACAAAATAAATTCACCCTGTCAATATTCAACCCACTTTGCTTTTCGTATGGGGTGGATTTTTTTACTCACTCTGTGAATTTAGGGACAAATTATGATTGTAAATTATTGTAGTTTTGTAAGTTGAAAATAATTCAACTTACACCCGTCTTGTCGTGTTCCATACCTTATATATACATATATTTAAATTTTATTTAAAATATATAATAATTAAGATATTATTATATTAATTTAGTTGTTTAAATTATAAATAAAAATAATGAAAATAAAATTTGTAAACAAGTTATACAATTCATATAAAATAATAACTAATTTTTAAAATTATAATTAATTATTATATAAATTTATATAAAATATTTGTAAGTATAAATTAAGTAATGTATAGATTTTAAATATTTTTATAAAAATAAATTTATATTTTAATTCTCAAAACTCAGCAAAACGAGTAACGGCGAGTTGTATTATATTTAAGAAGTATAGGCAGGCTGGGTTGTACAAAAAGCAGCGCTAACCCTCCGCATTGCCATCGCTACTTATTCTTATCTGTGTCTGTTGTCTGTACAGTGATATAATAGACCTTCATTTAAAGTTTAAGGTTGCTCTTTCCCGTTAAAAATAGAGAAGGTTGCGCTTCAATCTTCTCCGGAGATATTCCTCAACCTCTTCAGGTTGAACCCTTCACTCTCAACAAAAGCTACAAGATGAACACTTTCTCTGTAATTCAACCATCCCATCGTTCCCCTTCGACTTTACACTTACACCACTACGAGGTACTTTTTTTTTCGCCTTCTCCCTATTTTCATGCATCAGTGTCTTTTATTTACAGGATTCCCTGCATCAGTTGCATACCCATTACCGCTAGTTCATTTCTTTATTCGTGCTTATCCTTTCAATTAGATAGTTCAATTTTAACCCCAAGAAAGATGGGTAGGGGGAGGAGAGGAAACTGATGAATTGAAGGGTTTAATCTGCTGGTGGGGCATGTGTCTGTATATGCAAATGGCACACCTCATTGTTTGCCTGTGAATCCGTTTCCAAATCCCAAATAACCAAGTTTAATTCTAAATGGCATAAGTCTCCACCATTATGCTTTTTGTCTGTCTCACTGTCTATTCAAGGGTTCCAATTTCCAGTAGTGTAGTACTTCAATGTTGCAAAGATTTACGGTCCCTTTTGATTATTTTACCTCAGGACTCAACTTCCTCTTCCTGCAAAGGTCTTCTTTTGCCAGGGAAAATCTGGTAAGCATTTTCTTTTTTTTGAAGTTCCAATTGTGATGATGAGGTTTCTGTACTGTTCTAATAAGCCTAGACCTTTCATGATGTTTTTTTGCTCAGGCACAGATGGGCCTTTAAGCTTAAAAGTGATGCCTCCGACCCTGTTAGCAGCAGAAAAGGAAGAAGCCAACGCTGTATTGACCATGTTTCTGAAGAAACAAGGTTTGAGCAATGCAGTTGCAGCAAGAACCATCAACGAGTCAGACCTTTTTATTGATCATCTTGTCTCAAAGCTTCACTCTAAACACAAATCTTGGTATCTAGTAGGTTCGATGGCTGCACATTACTGCTCTTTCTTGATTTCTTACATATTAGATCCTGCTAATCATTGTCTTCTTGACGTAAACAGGGAGAGAGCTTACAACTCTTGAGATCAGGGATGCTCTTATCTCTTATCTTGAATCCCTTCTTGAAGAGCATGGAGACATTCTAGTGGATGTAGTGGAAAACTATCCAAACCCACCTCCCAAGGAAAAATCATCTGTGAACTATACAAACCCACCTGCTAATGAAAAATCTGCTGTGCCTCCTTCTAGTCCAATGGTGGACTCTAAGAAGCTTAGAGCCATGTCTCGAGTGAGTGAGATAGACCCAGATGGAAAGCCTTGCCCTCGTGTTGTCTATCTGACAGAGCTTGGTATGGATATTGAGCAGATCAAGAGTATTACACAGATTCCGGTCTTTTGCCTACTATAGCTTGGAGGGTAAAATAAAGCCAGTGGTTGAGTTTTTTCTTGAATTTGGAGTGCCAAAAGCAGATATTCCCACCATCCTCACTAAAAGGCCTCAGTTATGTGGAATCAGTCTATCTGAAAATCTTAGACCTACCATGAAATTCTTAGAATCTTTGGGTGTTGACAAGAAACAATGGGCGAAAGTGATCTACCGCTTTCCTGGCCTTCTAACCTATAGCAGGCAAAAGGTGAAGGAAAGTGTAGATTCTCTCCATGAATTGGGCCTCTCAGAGGGGAGCATAGGTAAGATTTTAACTCGCTGCCCCAATATTGTTAGTTACAGTATAAAGGACAATCTCCAACCCACAGCTAAGTACTTCAGTTCTTTGGGGGTTGATGTTGGCATTCTTCTATACCGTTGCCCACAGAATTTTGGTCTTAGCATTGAGGCCAATCTAAAGCCAGTAACAGGACTTTTCTTGGAGAGGGGATACACTTTGGAGGAAATTGGTACCATGATTTCAAGATTTGGAGCCTTGTATACTTTTAGCTTGGCAGAGAATTTGATTCCAAAATGGGATTTCTTTCTGACCATGGATTACCCAAAATCTGAGCTGCTTAAATTCCCTCAATTTTTTGGATACAGTTTACAAGAAAGTATTAAACCAAGATATGCACGTATGAAAGAATCTGGAGTGAGGTTACTGCTGAACCAGGTTCTATCACTGTCAAGCAGCAACTTTGACAAGGCCTTGAAAAAGAAAATGAAGAAAATGCAAGTTGATCATGATTCTAGTTATAGCAGCAAAGTTCAATCAGATGATGAAAGATGAAACTTTCAGGCAATGTTCCAGACTAGAAGATGCTAAACTTCATGTTTTGTTGATCATTATGGCACTGCAACTGCCAATTCTTGCCATACTTAATCATCAAGCTGTATTGGAGGCTAATGGTACTTTCAAGCATTACTCAAGTTCTGGAGTGATTTTGGAGAATGCTAGCTACTCAAACCAAAATTTCTAACAGGGCTTTTGACTTGAATGACCCTGGTCAGGTCTACTTTTCAATTACTTGTCTTTAAGAAGTATATGTGATAGTTTTCTTCTCCATAACATTTGCTGTGTATTGCTTGTTAATATAGGCGGTTAGAGAATGCATGGGAGGTGACATGACACTGCTACTGCTTTATCCAAATGAGGCCTTTCTGATCTGGGAAGCATCTATTATCTTTGTATTTCCATGATATACTGTTATCTTTCTGATCTGATCTGTTCTTTATCCAAATGTCATGGCTTGTGATTGATAGATTATAGATATACTGTTTAACTGCGCCATACCTTATATTTTCATTTCTTTTTATTAACTTACAAGGAATCGTTGCTGGTAGGAGTTTCAAATTTCATTTACTTCTGGTTTCCGTGCAAGCTTGCCATTATGCCGGGAAGGTGGTCTAACCAAGTCCAACAAAGTGGGAGGAAACGTATGTGAGCTTTGTTGAACTCAATGGCAAAAGGACAGAGAGAGAAGGAGGGGGAGGGGGATTTCAATGTAGAATCAATTCACTGTAGTTACTCTTTCTTTAGCATGTTACTGAATTTTCAACCTGGTTTCCTAGAGCTTGTTTGGACCAAAGAGCTCACAAATGGTGTGTGGACTTGCCTTGGACCATGAGAGGATGCGGCCACATGTCTCACCCTAAGTGCATGTTTAATGTGACGAAAAGAAAATGAATAGAATAGAAAGACTGTTTTTTATTTCTAAGATTTGTTTGTTACTAATGATTTTTTTTTCTTTTATCTAATGAAGAGTCGTCACGTCATTTTCTAAAAAAAGCAAGGAAAATAAAGTGATAAAATTACTGTATCTTGCATCTCCTTTTCATGAGTCTGAAATCTGAATAGACCATAATATCTTTGTATGTTGCTACGTCTTAGGCTATGGTAACATGAAACCATAATCCAATTTTTTGCTAAAAACATTGTAAAACGCAAAGAAAAGAAAAAACAAGGCAATATAGGGTTCCAAACTCATTTTCCCTATCTCTCTATGGTTTAACTTTAATCATCCCATCGTTCCTGTTTTCATCAAATTTGCTTTACTAAATTTGCTTTGGACTACAAGTTTTGGTATAATACATTTTTTTTAAAACAATATCTCTTAATTACATAAAAGAAACTATATTTTAAATAATTTATATCATATGCATTATTATACCTGTATCCACGTAATATAGGAGAGATAAGCCTATGCTGCAACATGTAGTTTTGTTCCGCTAATGCAAATCCAATGTTGTTATTTTATTATTATTAATCTGAGTTCGGCCTATAGTGATGCTTGGCCCATTTAAAAATCAAACTGAGTGGGTTGAGTCAAAATTATAAAAAACAAATGTCTATTTTTTTATCCGACTCCAGCCCATTGTCAAGTTATTTGGGTTAACTCATTGGATTCAACCCATGTTAACACTCTAACTTTGAGTGATGTGCAATGCATAGAGGTTTTGTGAATGGAAATGGGAATAGACAAACGGGCTAGGAAGGATTGAAGAAAATTGGGAGAATTATGGGTATGAGCGTTCAAGACCTGACTCAGCCATTATTTTAGTTGGATCAATTTAACCTGAGATTATATAACATTTTTTTGTTAATGATTATTTCCTATCTATTCTTGATAGTAATGCAAACATTACTATATATCATTTAACATTAGAAAAAATTACTTTCTAATTTTTGTGCTTTTAAATACTAAAGTTTTATAATTTAATGTATTAGTCATACATGTCAAAATGTAGATTATGTTCAAACTTCGGGTCAACTTGATATCCTAGTCGAACTACACACAAACATAAGCATGATTGGGACTAGGGTTAAGTTCATGTAAAAAAATTGGCTTAATAAAAAGATCGAGTTGGGACAGGATCATGTCAAACCTAGCTCAAGAGCACTTTTATTGGAAAGGATTAAAGGAAATTAGAAAGTATAGGGCTAGGTTGGGGGAACAACAGGTTGATTAAAAAAATTGTCTTGTGCTGGGATTAGGGGGAAGTGAATGTTGGGCTAGGTTAGTCGGTTGGGCATTTTTTTTTTGCAAAATTTGAATTGATTTAGGTTGGATAAATCTACTTCACACACATTTAACTTGTAAGTTAAGTGAGTCGAGTCAAAATGATATTATTCTTAATAAGCTAAAAAAGGCTAACTATTTTGCTGGATTAAATCGAGTTGGCTTGTAAGTAAATCCCACTTTGACAATTCTATTGGTTGTATGCAAATTAAAAATTTTGACGATTACCAATCATTAGTTATTGTATGAGTAAATCACCAAATTGATCTTAAAACAATTTATTGACTTCACATTAGTTTGTGAGAAATTTTAACCTCATACATAATCTTAACAGATTATTTTATCATTTAAGTTAATCCCCAAAAAATTTAAAAATTAACCATATTAATTTTTAAATAGAAACTAATGTGAATAACGAAATGATCTGTTAAAAATAATGAAAAAATTAAAATCTCATAGTATGAAATTGATAAAATCTTTTAGAAACCAATTTAGTGATTTAATTAATTTTATTGTATCTAATATCAAGTTTGTAACTGTGTACACATGTTGACACAAGAATAAGTTCATAGACACATGTTAGTCCCTTAAAGTATATTTGAATGAAGGAGTTAGAAGAAAAAAAGAAGGAAGAGTTAATTTTTCATTTTTAAATTAAAAAAATTATAAAATATTTATAAAAATAAAAAATAAAAGATAAGAAGGTTAGTTAATAATCTTTTATTTTAGTCTTTCATTTTTAAAAATTCTCAAATAAAATTTTTTTTTAATCAAAATAAAAAATTTACCCTTTCTTCTCTTTTATTACAGATTCATCAATCTATACATACACATGGAAGTTAAAGAAGTAGGCAGTTAGCTTAGTTACTTATAAGTAATAGGCGTAGGCCATTGTGACAATGGGCTTGAATTCCAAGGCTCCTCATAATCACTCTATTTATCGGACATTGGATCTTCAAGTGCTGTATTTTCTTTCATTTCAATCTACAAGTTTCCAAATGACGAAAAAAACCCCAGGCTGTGGTTGGACCGGTCATCCTGTTAGCTTTGATCAAACCTCACCAGGAATTGAATCCCACCTCGCCTCCCCTCCCCACACCCCTCAGCCCCTGAACCAAAAAAAAAAAAAGATCCTACAAGTTTCCAGTTCTTTGCTTTTATTCTTTATTAGCTTTTTTTCCAATTGTTGCTTTAATTATCTTTGTTTTTTTGTTTTGTTTTTGTTACATGCACGTTAATTTGTCTAATATCAATTTACTATGTTAGAATTCAAAGGAAGTAATCCCCTTCTTATATTGCATTCAAGAATTAGGTTGCTAGTTCATATAGACAATTTTCACCCGAATCAAAAACTAGATAAACATTTATAATGATTATTTAATAGTTCTAAAACTAAAGTACATAATTATTATGAATATCTATATATATATATATATATATGGTTATAAAAGAGGTTTGAAAGCCTAGTTAGGGAAGGGGGCTGCTAGGTTAAATTGCAAAGAAATCGGCCTGTATAAAATTTGATTCCAAAAATAAACGGGCATTTAAGCATTTGTTTATCCTTTAACTAAACATAAAAATTCTTAATTATAAGTTCACTTACAAGTTTAAATTATAATTAATTTGTCTAATATCAATTGAGTGCTTTAGAATTCAAAAGAAGTAATTCTCTTCCTAGATTGCATTCAAGAATTAAATTTCTAGTTCATACTGATACTTTTCAACAAAAACAAAAACTAAATAAATATTTAGAATAATTATTGAATAATTCCAAAAATAAAATTATAAGTATTTTTTTTGTTACAAAGGAGGTTTAAAAACCTAGTCAAGGAAGAGGTTGGTAGGTTAAATTGCAGATAAAGCGGCCTACATAAAATTTAATCCTAGAAACGACCGAGCATTTGAGTTTTTCTTTTTCTTTAACTAAGCATAAAAAAAATTTCTAATTATAAGTTCTCTAACTAGGTTAAGTTTTAATTAATTTGTCTAATATCAATTGAGTATGATAGAGTTGAAAGGAAGTAATTCACTTCCTAAATTGCATTCCATAATCAAATTTCTAATTCATATTGATAATTTTCACCAAAAACAGAACTTAAATAAATATTTATAATGATAATTTAATAGTTCCAAACTAAATTATATAATTATTAGAAGTACTTTTTTTTTTTTTGCGTTACAAAGGAGGATCGAAATCCTAGTCAGGGAAGGGGGTTAGTAGTTTAAATTGTAGGTAAAGCGACCCACATAAAATTTGATCCACAAAAACAAACGGTCATTTAAGTATTTGTTTATCCTTTGAATAAACATAAAAAAATTCCTATTTATAGGTTATCTTACAATATTAAGTTATAATTAATTTTTTTAATACAATTGAGTGCGTTAGAATTCAAAAGAAGTAATTCCCTTCCTAGATTACTTCAAGAATTAAATTTCTAGTTCATACTATAATTTTCAACAAAAACAGAAACCAAATAAATATTTAGAATGATTATTGAGTAATTCTAAAACTAAATTATATAATTATTATAAATATTTTTTTTGTTACATAGGAGGTCTGAAAACCTAATCAGGGAAGGGGGTTGATAGGTTAAATTGCTGGTAAAGTGGCGTACATAGAATTTGATCCCAAAAATGAACGGACATTTAAGTATTTTTTATTCTTTAAATAAACATAAAAAAATTCCTAATTATAAGTTCTCTTACTAGGTTAAATTTTAATTAATTTGTCTAATATCAATTAAGTATGTTAGAATGGAAAGGAAGTAATTCACTTCCTATTGCATTCCATAATTAAATTTCTAATTCATATTGATAATTATCACCCAAAACAGAAACTAAATAAATATTTATAATGATAATTTAATAGTTCCAAAACTAAATTATATAATTACTAGAATTTTTTTGCTTTGTTACAAAGGAGGTTCGAGATCCTAATCAGGGAAAAGGGTTAGTAGTTTAAATTGTAGGTAAAGCAACCTGCATAAAATTTGATCTAAAAAACAAATGGTCATTTAAGAATTTACTTATTCTTTAATTAAACATAAAAGAGTTTCCTAATTATAACTTCTCTTACTAGGTTAAATTATAATTAATTTTTCTAATATCGATTTACTACATTAGAATTAAAAAGAAATAATTTCCTTCCTAGATTGCACTCAAGAATTAAATTGTCAGTTCATATTGACAATTTTCACCATAAAAAAAAACTAAATAAACATTTATAATTATTATTTAATAGTTTCAGAATTAAATTACATTATTATTATAATTTTTTTGTTACAAAAAGGAGGTTCGAAAACCTAAATAGGAAAGAGGGCTGGTAGGTTAAATTGCAAGTAAATCAGCCTGTATAAAATTTGATTCCAAGAACAAATGGGCATTTAAATATTTGTTTATTCTTTAACAAAACATAAAAAACTCCTAATTATAAGTTCTCTTACCAGGTTAGATTATAATTAATTTGTCTAATATTAATTGAGTATGGTGGAATTCAAAGAAAGTGATTCTCTTCCTAAATTGCATTCAAGAATTAAATTTCTATTTTATACTGATAATTTTCATCAAAAGGTAGAAACTAAATAAATATTTAGAATGGTTATTTTAAAATTCCAAAACTAATACATTATTATAAGTATTTTTTGGTTGATATTATAAGTATTTTTTTTTTGTTACAAAGGAGGTCGAAAAACCTAGTTAGGAAAGGAGGCTGGTAGGTTAAATTACATAGAAAATTCCAAATTTTAAGTTTCCTTAATACATTAAATTGTAATTAATTTGTCTAATATCAATTGAGTATATTAGAAATAAAAGGAAGTAATTCCCTTCCTAAATTGCATTCAAGAATTAAATTTCTAGTTCATGTTGATGATTTTCACCAAAAGTAGAAACATTAAATATTTAGAATAATTATTTAATTCTTGCAAAATTAAATTATATAATTATTATTCATTACAAAGGAGGTCCAAAAACCTAGTTAAGAAAGAGGGTTGGTAGGTTAAATTATAGGTAAAGCAGCCTGGATAAAATTCGATCACAAAAACAAACCATCATTTAAGTATTTATATATTCTTTAACTAAACATGAAAAAATTCCTAATTATGAGTTCCCTTATTATGTTAAGTTATAATTAATTTATCTAACATCAATTCTTTACGTTATAATTTAAAGGAAATACTTTTCTTACTAAATTGCATTCAAGAATTAGAATTTTTTTTTTGGTGCTATTCAAGAATTAGATTGCCAGTTCATACTGACAATTGTCACTGGAAAAGAAAAATAAAATAAATATTTATAATAATTATTTAATAATTTCAAAATTAAATTGCATAATTATTATACGTATATAAAAACTTAAAAAGTCGCTATTTAAGTTAAGAGCTATAACTATTTAATTATTCTTTTTAACTATACATAATAAAAATTCTTAATTATAAGTTTTCTTATAAAGGAGAAAGGGTGGACCTGTTTTTTTTGGACACGAAAAAGGATTGGACTTTGAAAGAATGGAAATCCCAGTTCGGTAACCATGATGATGCGGATATGATGGTAATATGTATCCAGGGACGTGTCCTTCCTTCCCCTGTCGAGGAAACAAAAATAGAAAAGCCAATAATCTTGCGCCAGCAATCAGAGCTTTCCTTTCTTTGCCATGCTAATTCAGAAAATTCATGATTCCCCCTCTAATTCAGATGCTTCCTTATTATTAACACCAACAAAATTTGTTTTTTTAATGTTTACGTTTTTGGGGAACCCAATGTTTTTGAGTTGTTTTTGGCGTGAGGCTTTCTGGCCACTCCACTCGACCGTTTCTAAGCAACACAGTACAAGTTCGTCATAGCAGAAGCCACAAGACTTCTTTCCCTCATTCTGTGTGCTGAAATTCGAACTCAGGCACAGAGGAGAGTGGAAGGAAGGGTGGAGAGCAAAAGCTAGAGACATGCTCAGGTCAAAGTGCCTCAGTTCAAGAAGAGGTCCTTTGTGGGTTGCAGCTTACTGTTTCAAAGGGCTCAAGAAAGCTCAGGTCTTTGAGACTGACATTTCCTCCTCCGTTGGTTCGTCTTCTTCTCTCTATCTCTTTCTTCTTACCGAAGCTTCCAACCCCTTCTCCCCCTTTTACCTTCTCTTTTACTCATAATGTGGGTTTTGGAAGAAATGAAGGAAAACTAAATTTTCACTCTGAAAAATCCAGGCTTTTTGATATGGTTCCATTTCTAATGCTTGCCTTTTGGTTGTTCTCTCTCACTCTTCACTTAAGAAACAAGCAAATGCTTGTTTACCTGTTCCTTTTTGTTTTGTGCCATTGTTTATTCCGAAAATGGTGATTTTTTGTTTTGGGGGGGGGGGGGCGGGGAGTGTGTTTTCACGTTTGTTGTTTATTTATGTTCTTTGGTGTTTGTAAGTAGTTTGAGAAATTGGTCACCATAGAGGCTATTCTAGATGGGGTTTGCTGCAAATTGGCTGACATAGCTTTGCTGTCCAGTAAAAATCAACGGTGGATGCCATTTCCTACATCAGATACCCTTTGGCCTTTGGTGTAACAGAATGGTCTTGGTCGTCTAGGCAAAATAATATAGTTATAGAAAAAATGATGAAACTTCTGCGGCTTTTATAAGACGGTGATTATCTTATGGCCAGTTGCCATGATAATTGTTAAATCCATAGTTGTTAGAATCGCACGATTCGGCAAGCTAGTGATTCGTATCATGTGGTGAATCGCAGATGGCTTTGAATCTCACACGATTCAGTGCGATTTTGTATCAATAATACGATTCACACAATCCTGCATTTCAATTTTTTTTTTTGTGCTTTTTTAATCACCAATTCTCATTAGAGAATTCAAAGGGGTAGAGGCTTAAATTGTTAAATAAAAAGAATTGAAAGGGTGTTGCTAAATGCACTTAGTTCCGTTGCTTTGTTTCGTTACTGAACATAGAACTGGTTTTCATTCAAGTCATAGACCAATCACTCGACTCACTTTGTTTCGTTCTTCTGGTTTTGGCTTTTTCGGTGTTCACACCATCAGCCTATTTTTGTTCTTCTAGTTCTAGGTGTTCACATAGTCACTCTATATGGTTTCCAAAGCTAAGAAGAAGGGGAAGGAGGATATTACCTATGAGCTTACTTATGACTTATAACTTGTGATGGTATTATGGTATTATTAAAGTTTACTATTTCCTTGCTGATGTGACATTTAAGTGTTTATTTTAGACTTTTGAGTATTTTGTTCACATTTTAGATGTAGAATCATGTATATTTAAGTTTTTATTGATGTGTTTATAAATCGTATGATACGTTATGATTCACGATTCAAAAATTGAACAAACGATTCTCGATACGATTCCCGATTTGACAACTATGGTTAAATCCTCTTAAAATGTGCAATTTATTGGAACTGAATTCAACTTTAAGGAGAAAGAATAGTGGTGATGATGGTTGTGGCATTGGTCACATTGTTAGCAATAGTGGTGATGATTATATCATGTTAGTGTTAAATTTCTTCTTGGGCTGTCGAAGTGGTATGTAATGTTAGTAGTGGTTTATAAATAGATGAAATAAATTCAACATTTGTGTCGACCTAAAACTTAATATTGAAGTTTCAGAATGGAATGGAAAATTTAAGGAATTCTTGATAAAATTATTTCTAGTTCAGGACAATTAACACTCAAGTGGTTACTCATCAACCACTCTTCAAACATAGTTAACTAGTAGAGTGATTTATTGTTCCTAAACTGAGTATTTTTACCAAGAATTTTTATTATTTAATTTTCTCAATTTTATATTCTATTTTATGGTTTCAAGATTAAGGATAGAACTTCTATGATCTCTTCATTTTGTATCTAGTGTCTAATGTTATTACATTAGCTAGGAGTTTAAGTTAGGAAGTTTGTAAGATTTCATTTTCTGTTGTGCTAAGACTTTAATCTAGTCTCAGATCTTCTATTCTGTTGTTTCTACTGGGTTTAGATTTTTTGTCCATGATATTGGATGTTTTGTACTCCTATTGATTGTTTGAGAAGTTGTTTGTTCAATTCTGATTCACAGGAGACTGTTACTGCCTTAGGGCCATAGCATCCTGTGTTCTTGGCACAACCCATGCAGCAACTGTACAGGATCAAGAATTTGGATCCTCTAGGGTTCGTTTGCATGTGCAGTTAGAGAGATATAGACACAAAAATACATTTTAAAATTTTAAAATAATAGAACCGATCTAATGTCTATCTTTGTCTGAAACTACACCTACAAACTGCACCATAGAGGATCCTGATCCATAGGGTCAAATTTGAAAAAATGTTAAATTAATTACTCTTCTAAAATGATTAATTATCTCTAATTATGTTAGAGGTTTGTAAAGAGAACTTATACATAAATTATGTGTGAGGGCTTGGTCCCAATGGCAGAGGGAAAGGAGGTTGGCGGGGCCCCCAAAACTATCCATTAAATTTTTAAAATTTTTAATTTTTTTTATATATTTTATATTCGGCCTTCTCAAGAAAAGTAAAATTAGTTTTTGGCACCCTCAAGATAAAATTCTAAGCAATGCCCTTGCTTGGTCCTATCAATTCCAAAAATTATTACCATTGCATTGAATATCTTTTTTTATTGAATTAATTTTTACAAGTTTTTTAATTTCTGATTATAATTAGAGGTGTGGAATTTGACTTATGTTATATAACTGTTTCCCAATTTTTCTTTTCATTTTTTACCTTCTTCAGACAAGATTTTGAAAGATGAAATGGATGCTGTCTCCTATAGAGTGCTGGCCTATCTTCTTCTTGGTGTTGTCAGAATATACTCAAAAAAGGTTGAATATCTGTTACATGATTGCAATGAGGTGCTTGTTGGAATCAAGAAATTTGTGATTGATACAAAAGACAATGCACGCATGGAAACCTTGCGTATGTCTATTACTATACCAGACAGATTTGAGTTGGATGCTTTTGATCTGGATATACTTGAAGATGCTGCAGGGTGAGCTATTATTTGGTTTAGAAGTTTAATTGGTTATTGAATTTCCTTTTGTTTTTGAACATTTCATTACTTATCTTCTGTTAATATCAGATGCCATGTTGCTCCCCAGGAAGAAATCACTCTTAAAGGTACTTAGAATTGCTTCACAATTTTCCTTTTGCAGTAACTTTATTCTTTCTATTGTTTTAAATAATATGCTGTGGTATGAAACAGATGTTTTGTGTAAAACTGAGGGATTTGGGCAGTCTTCTCTTGACAAGGTATGCATTCCATAGTAGTGCTTGAAGTTTTTCAAGTCTGAGCCTTACCTGAATAATGTTTTTTCCATTTTATTTACTCACGTGTTGTGTTTTTGTTTATATTCACTAATATATTCGCAATCAACTTCTGTCTGATGAATACTCTTCCTTTACCCTATGTATATCTCTCTGTATCTCTTGTTGAATGCCACTCGCATGCTGCTTGATTGTCGTATAGAGTTCCTTTGCATATCACAAGTATCAGTTTATCAATTACCTTGTGAAAGCAGTGTATAACATACATCCAAGACACTATTTTTCCCGAAAATTTTCTTTACAATAATGTCGAAAATGTTTAGAGTCAACCTTCAGAATTAGTGATTATCATTTGGTTGTTATGTTTGGAAACTTGGGATCAAACCAAATAAAGTAAGTGGGGATACATGTTGACATTTCATTCTTTATGGAAATGGTATTGACTAAATTTGGTAAAGGTCTATTTTTATGTTTGCTACATCACAGATGTTTGTATGTATATACTAGGTAACTATGTAGCATGCATGTATCTATAATATATATAGGGGGCATGTCAAGTGAGAGCATTGTCATTGTCTTATAATGAGAGGTGAGAGGAGCAAATCTTGACCATTGGATATTACATGGATTGTCATGATTAGAAAATTACTTAAAGGTCACATATAGAGGCGTCACATAATAGGGGCTGCCAAATTTTTTTCACTTTGCAATGGGGATAAACAAACACAAAGGTACAATTCTTGTTGCAATGTTGAGGGGTGCAAGTTGATATTGTTGGTCATGTGAAAGTTGAGAGCATGCCATGGAAAGCACCTAAAACGCTCTGCTCAATAACCAAACCCACACAAGAGCAGCATTTGTCTGCTGCCAACTTGAAGAGAACCCTTTTCTTTCTCATACACGCTTTGTTTCTTCTTCTTGACAAGAAATTGGTTCGTGTTCACCATGATTGTGGGTTTACTAATGACATTAAGATTCTAGGGTTGAAAACAAATGATGGGCATGGTTTTTTTTGGGCGGTTTAAGGAATTTTGGCATAGGTCCCATGAAAGGGTTCTAAGAAGCAATTACAAGGTAAATCATAGTTTTGAGATTTAGAACTCATGAAAATAAGAGCAAAAAAATTGCAATTTTGAATAGATAAAAAGGAGCTGAGCTGTGTTATATATTTGACAGAGTTGAAGATAGAGTAGGAACGTAGGGTAGAACATGGCGCTCCTTCTCCCTGTAGGTGAAGTGCATAATGAAAAAAAGAGTAGGAGAGAAGATGGCACTCCTTTTCCTTGTATGACTAGAGTTGAACCTAACTTCTATTTCCAAATAGGTATAGAATCTGGCTTTTACCAAGTCCAACTCTCGTTGAATCCATGAAATTATCTACCTGGTTTCCATCTATGGTGGAACATAATAGTGTTATATAATCCATGCCATCTTCAAATTCCAAGCATAAAATTATAATTTCGTCCCACCCACTCCCCCCCAAAAAAAATTTTCAATCAAGTTCCACCATTTATGACACAACCACCATCCGTGTAAGATTTAATAGTCAATATTTGCTTCTCTCACTCTCATAATAAGACCGTGCTCTCACTAGATATGCTTCTTATATATTTGTATATATGCTAATCTCAGTAGCTATTTCTAGTAAAGAAGCTTCTTGGTTGGGACTCGGGAGTGATTTCACATAGTTTTTCTTCTTTTTTTATTTTTAAGAGCTTTAGCTCAAATTGATTCTATCCTTTTTGCAAGGTTAAACTACATCAGATTGTCTGTCCTCATAACACTTTTAGTTTGTGATAACCAAATTGCTTAAAATTGCCCGGTATTGTGCTGCCACAGAGTGGAGCCGAGCCTCCCCACTCCTAAATACTTGTGGTGGAGCATTTCACTATTGCCGGCATGGAGAGCTACAATATTACTTGGTCACTGCATAGTGGCTGCTATTATGCTGCCGGCCAAAACCCATTGTTCATCCAGCGGTTCTGGAGATTCTTTTGGACTTTGTAGCCCCTAGATTAGATAACCCTTTGTCCATCAGGCCAGAACCTGGAGTCCTGTCACTGGCCTTCACTCCATGCGCTGTGCCTGTTCAGGTGTTCATCACTGTTTTGCACAGCAGCTTCTCTGTGTTAGTATGCAGTTGCACAGCCATTTTTTCTATTCACACATACTGTTCCTTTTATTTTTGGTAATTTACATCACTGTCTTTTTATTTTTGGTAATTGACATCACTCTCCTTTTGTTTTTGGTAATTTGTTATTTACGTCACTGTCTTTTGGTTTTTGGTAATTGACTTCACTATCCTTTTTTTTTTTTGGATAATTTATATCACTGTCTTTATGGTTTTGGTAATTGGCATCACTATCTATTTGTTTTTGGCAATTGACATCACTTTTTTTTTTTTTTTTTTAAGTAGTAACTGTCTTTCTTTTTATTTAGTTATGCCTGTTAGACTTTTGTTATTGTTATTTTAAGTTTTTTTATAATACTTTTGACAAGGTAATTGATAAATGCATCTTAAATTTGGTAGTATTGAAACTTTGTTTATTTGTTGATGGTATAAAGTTTTAAAACTATTAGGATTATCAATTATGTATGTTTTACAAATTTTTGAAGTGTTTTTTTTTTGTTGCAGCCGCTATCTTTGCTATAGCGGCCACTCCATGTTCTGCTATGCTGTTACAACATTTTTGAGGGTGGCTGCATTCCACCATTAACTACTTTGGTGATAAATTAGAATTTCTTATTTTGTAAAATTTTCCATTCTAATGATCTTCCTCTGCATTCTTTTTTTTTTTTTGTGTGGTATTGCTTATATTTGCGTTCTTAATTGATTTGTTTTCCCCTTTTGTATTCTTCATATTGGACCTTTGTAAATTAGCCATCTCATAGTTTTTCATTACATTCAATGTCTTATTTTCCTGTTCTTGTTTTCCTTTTCATTTATTGTCATAGAATTCTCTCTTGAAAATATTGAAGTGCAAACAAAGGCAGAATGGTTTGGAGTTAATTCTTTGATAACATCTCTAGAATAAACTGGTATAGATTTTATACCAAATAAAAAGGGGAAACTTATATGTATAGTGTTTGTAATGTTCTGGTGTACCATGTGCAAGAGTGGATAGGATCTACAGCCAAACTGATTGAGTTTCCTTATTTTGTTTTTTTTTGGGCGGGAGAGGGTGGGGGGGAACAAATAAAAAGGGAACTTATAAGTATAACATTTGTGGCAATGTTGCATGCAAACTTCTGTCTCTTCCATGGTATCTTTATCAACTCAGTTAGATGTTGGAATATGATGCTTACTAATAAACTTGTACAATAACTATAGCCATATCTGTTTGGAATAATCTGCAGGGTCTGGGGCCAACCTGAATCATCCGGGAATGACCTGATAACCTAATTAAATTGAATACTGTATCAATTATTATTGACTTATGTCATCCATATTGATGGTGGACATTGACATATTCTTGAGGATTTTAAATTTACATAAAACTAGATTTGGTGATTTTAGATGCTATGTAAACAGTTTTATTTGTTATTTCTTGATTCTGCACATCCTCAGTATCTTAGTGTCTGTGATTTGCAGTATCAGTTTGAGGAATTTGATTTCAGTCAAAATACCTGCTCTGCTGATCACCTTATGGCAGAAGAGTATGTGCTATATCTTGTTCATCAATTTTTTGAAAAAATTTAAATTTTGATTCCATTACAACATGCTGCCGAATATCTTTCAGAATCATTGCATTTTATCTTCTCCAGTGAACTTATTTAATTTGTGTAATACACCTTGCAGTGTGTGAACTTATTTAATTGTGTAATATGCCTTGCAGTGTTTGTCAATCTCACCTGATGGACATGGCCTTTGAAATTTTCCCACCAAATAGTCCATTTAATTTTCAGGCAGGCAAGGATAAATTTCAAAACAGCATAAGCTGTCAAGAGGAACAAATGAACTTCGACTCGGCTTTTGTAGTTGAAGGAGTACATACAGAACCTGTCAACTTGTTTAGTCAAGACCAACAAATTAATGAAGAGCAGAAAGTGCATGAAACTGCGCCTTATGAGGATGAAATACATGATGAAAGAAGTAGAATCTCTCAAGAGGAATCTGAGGATATCAGTATATTTTCCAACAGGGAGGAGGAGCCTGTGTTCTCTATCAAACAATTTAATGAATCTCATCAAGTTGATGAAGAGCAGGTTATGGCTAAGGAAACATCTAGCACATTATGCCAAATGCATCAGAAAATTAGAGAAGTTCATGAAGCAAGAAGTTTACCAGAAAGTATGGAAAGGCCTCAAGATGATACATCCTATCCAAAAGAATGCATGGACCAATGTAAATCTTCTGTTGCCATGGAGAAGCTTGAAGAACGCATTAAAGGGTCTGTTGAGCATGATAACGAGGGCAAATTAGAGTTTCAAGAAAAGGTTTCACTTGAAGATGGAAATGTTAATGTTATTCCACGAGAGTCAAAAAATCTTGATGTAACTCCTCAATCTAGGTTTCAAGGTGGTTCAGCTGCAAGACCGAAACGAGGTTTTTAAGACCATTATTCTATTGAAGTCTTGAAAATGCAATTGCTGAATGTTCTCTTTTTTTTCGGCTTGTAGTTCATTCTTCTACTCAAAAATGTTTCCTTACCTTCTTAAAAATCTATCATGGCAGGTGCTACTACGCCAGAGTTTATGCTTGTTTCCACACCAGCTGTGAGAGAGCGTGCTCACTTTTCAAGGAAAAGAAAATGTGTTCTTGACGAATTGGTAGTCTTGCCTAATGAGTATGTGATAATTATTATAGAAAATATTTTACACGCCCTTCTTTTCAACCATTCTTTCTTGCTGTCTATTCATATGTTTGAAGTACTTTTGTGATGCCATAGCATGAGATATAAGTCTTTCAGTGGTTATTTACCTTGCTTCCTTGTGCACCAGACTGGTGCAAAGGATAGAGCTGCCATGTATCTAGAATTTGAAGCTGTTATCTAACATTTTGCTTATTAACAGACTTTAGTTCTAACCAAATTGATAGTATAATCTGACCATTCACATTGTAATTGATAAATGCATCACAAGTATTAGAGGTTTTTATTTTTTAAATTTTATTTATTATTAATTTGTATATTGGATTTTTACTCATTTCATCCTATATCTTTTCATTATTAACTTCGAAGGTTAATATAAATTTGAAGCTCTGAATTAGATGGATATCTATTGGCAATTGCACCATTTGATCATTATGAATCATGTTGTGCCTCTTGGATATGATGGACTTGAAATGTTGTGTTACAACCAGCTTTGTTTTGATTAAGAGATGGGAGCAAAAAAATTCCAACCACTATTTCCTTTGTTAGAATTACTTACATATTTTCTTTCTTCCTCTTTGTCTCTCTATGTTCCTCTGCATCTCTTCTGTACCCACTTTCTTAAAGCTGTCATCTTTTGGTTTTCACCAATATTATAGGTAGCTCATGGGACCTACTAGTAATTAAATTAGCAGCTACTCAATTCTTGATAGTATCATTGAATATTAATTCAGTTCAGATTTGGACTTTCAAGTCTTAGTATTGTCCTCAACATAGTGATACTTTAAAACTCTCTAGCTGAACACATATATTTCAAACCATTTCAGGGTACTTAGACAGAGCATACATGATGCAAGTGACTTGATTTCCAACCGAAGAAAATTTCGTCGTACTTTACATGCTGTGCAGAGACAGTCTCGGATTTCCAGTCTTCCAGAGGGCTTCTATGAATCTTTTCTGTCTCGTAAGTTTGAATTTGTCATTTGTTTTTGTTTATAAATTCTGCTTTCTTTACTCACCTTGTTTTCCTGCAGGTACTTCCTTAGAGCTCCGATTCCTGTTCTCTAAAGAGAAAATGAAAATACCAAATTCCCTTGAAATTGTGGAAACTCCAGGGAAGTTAGATTACCCTGAATCTCAAACTGTTGGCAGGATAGAGCATAAAGCAACTGCTCCACAAACCCCTCCCCAATGCTCAAAAATAAAAGTTAGATCAATTGAGCACCCAGAGAGCGCTGAAATTCAAAATTCAGATAATTTAGGACTTTCAAGTCCACCTGAAAGCATGGAGAGAGAGCAATCGTTGGAAAGGGATGAAGAACTTAATCTGATGGAAGAGGTAAAGAATAACTAAACCTTGAAAATTCTGTTGATGTACCGACAGTAACATTAGTACTTTGGGTAGATTGCAATACATCCATACCATGATTCACCTACAGAAACCATCTTGCAGTTTAATGTAGGAACTTCAAGATCACATGAAAGCTTAGAGACAGAGCAATATTTGACAAAGGATGAAGATCTTAATCTGATGAATGAGGTAAAGAATAACTATCATGTAATAACATTACAAAAAAATATGCTGACATACCACATTGTACTTATGATTTGTCTGCAATGCATTGGCAATTTTTTCGAGAATTCATCTTATTAACTATCTTGTAGTGTTGTACCTATAAATTGGTTACAAATATATATTTTTTAAAATTTGTATTATATCTAGGGATTTTACTTCTCTAAAGTGTATCCTCCACTTTTGAGAAGTGCATTTGGATAATAGTGAACATAGTTGTTAGAATGACACGATTCACGATTCGAATCATGTTATTCGATATGATTCGTCATGCTAGCAATTTGTATCACATGATGAATCACAGATAGCTTTGAATCATGCATGTATTGGACAAATCGATGGGATTCCGTATCATCAATACGATTTGCACGATTCTCTAATTCAGTTTTTTTTTTTTTGGGCTTTTTTTCTCCAATTTTCATGAGAGAGAATTCGAAGGGGCAGAGAGGTTTAAATATCTAAATGTAAGCAAACATATGGGCATTACTGAAAGAACCCCTTTTCATTGCTCTGTTTCAAAGCGAAGGCACTATGTTCTTCTGTTTTATCAGTTATGGGTGTTGGGTTGTGTTTGTTATTCTATTTCGACGCACCCTTGCCACTCTTTTTCATTCTTCTGGTTATAGGTGCTGTGTTGTTTTCCTTCTTTTGGTTCATTCTTGTCTGAGTGTTCACGGTTTCTTGCAATCTCTACTTTCGCTAGTTCTGTACAGAGTCAATTTGTGTGGCCCCTAAGGCTAAGAAGAAGGGGAAAAAGGATGTTACCTAAGATTATTGTACTGTTCTTGACAGTAGATTACTGGGAATCTGTGACATTTAAGTATTTATTTGAGACTTTCAAGTATTTTGTTTGTGTTGTATATTTCAATTTTTTATTTATGTGTTTTTGAATCGTATGATACGTTACGATTCATGATTCAAAAATTGAACAAACGATTCACGATTTGACAACTATTATAATGAATCAATATTCTAGATATAATGAACCTATGGTTTGTGGTTCAGTGACAAAGGTCCTGTGTGGATAGGCT
Organism: Castanospermum australe; assembly: GCA_019955255.1. Classification (NCBI taxonomy): domain Eukaryota; kingdom Viridiplantae; phylum Streptophyta; class Magnoliopsida; order Fabales; family Fabaceae; genus Castanospermum; species Castanospermum australe. The sequence continues at coordinate 210,668 of NSJW01000942.1, forward strand.
ATATTAAAGTAAGCATACTTAAAAATACACTTTGTCACTTACAAGAATTCAGAAACTGCTACTCATCTTTTTCTGCATTGTGAGTTTGCTAGACAGTTGTGGTTAAAGTTGTTTGGGGAGCTGACAGACACCCAACCATTACTCGGGTGCACCTTAGGAAGACTAAGGGAGGAATGGCACTTAGAGGAGAGAGAGAGGAGCATAACAAATTGGAATAACAAATTGGACAGGTGGCAGCAGGTGAATGGGGAGGAAGATACTGGCAATGATGAGGGGAGAGAGAGAAACGAGTACATGGGAGAGGGGAGGAAGGAGAAGAGAAGCATAGCAGGATTTGAGAAAGGTTGGGGTGGCCTTGGGCCGAGGTTGGGGCTGCCATGGGGTAGTCTGGGTATCACTTTCCTTTTGTTATTTCCCATTTTTAGTGTGTATTTCAGAGGAGTTTTCCTCTGTTGTAAGGAGCTTGGCTTCATTTCTTTTTGATAAATAATACCAGAGATTCTAGTTTCCATCAGGAGCATCGGATATGTCCTCCCACTCTTAAGCATTTTTTCACTCTCACTTATCAAGGCTTTGGGAGAAGGAAGGAGGCAAAGGTGTTGTGGGGTTGTGTCTCTTTGCAAGCATGTGGTGCTCATTCAGAGGATCTGAAGAGCACGTTTAAGCTGATGCCTGTATTTTCATTTGTTTCTTCTTCATTTTTTGGTTAGATCCTGATCCTCTTGTTCTGTTTTTGTCTGCTCCTTCAATAAATTAATCTTTTATCAATAATAAAAATTTGAATTTGTGATAGAATTATATAATTATCCAATATTTATGCATTGTGATTTCAAGCATCAAAGCTAAGTCCCTATGCTTTTACTGATGCAAATAAAATACCCAACAATAATTTGAGAAGATATGCATGTTAGGCTGTAATTTCTTGGAATGCCATTTTCTTCGTGAGCTTATTTATTTGAGTTAAGAAGTCTGTTTTTTGTTTGCTTGACTTCTCTTTATTCTTGGACTTAGAACTAATTGTCATATCCTTGTACATATCATATTTTTGTCTCAGGAGATAAATTCAAGTGAAACAGAGAATTCAGATCTGTGTAAGAACTCTTGGAAATCTTCATTTTTAACTTGTTCAATATTTGTTAAATTCTATGTTCTGGCTAATATAGCATGGTTTCTTGATTCTTTTCTTCACTGTAGCTGGATGGTCTGAGCGAACCAGGTGAGATGGTTGTTGGCTCTTGGAATGTCAACAGTTCAATACTTCAATGATTGTTTGCAAGATTGGCTTATGATTGGTTTCTTTGATAACATACAGGAAAGTCGCAAGGTACTTGCACAAGAGTTTTCTGGATTTAAGGGAACACAGAGAGGAGGAAGTAGTGAACTTTTCACAAGTTTTAGGAGGACGAGGCAGGAAAGAATGTGCAAGGCTGTTTTATGAAATACTGGTATGTTCAATTTGTGTTTTTAAGATTATATCCATGTTTCTGACAAGGTTTTGGTGACTCAAACTTTTCATATGGCAAACACCTATCTCCATTTACTGTGCAGAAATAAGTAATATGGATTCGTGTCTTTACTAATGTCTGTATCTATCAATTTTGACCTTTTAAAGGAGGAAAATCTGTTAATTATTGTCAGCCCTGTTTCATCTGAATACACAACAGGAAAACGTGGAATCGTAGTTGTCCATTTGATTGGTGGTAGTGATATACTTCTGTAACCTTTTTGTGAGGGATTGATGCCCTTTCAATTAATGGATCAACTTTTCCATCCAATTGGACTATAAATCTACAATGCAGGGGAACTTTGTAAGTCCGTTTGCTCTTAGCAGTCATTATTGATAGATGACAAAACAAAATGATCCTTTCAATCGTCTAGTATATGATTATTTAATTTTTTTTTGCTCATGTGAGCTGGTTTATTGTATGTGGTAGTGTAAGATATTGCCATTGCTGTTTAGCCACAGTGATGATGCTTGCTTATTAATAGAGGAAAGCAGATTTGAGAGAATCACTAGAACATTCGTAGTTTAAGTAGGACTGCAGCATTTTTTGTTTTTATGGCTACACAGATAAGACTGCAGTTATTCATGAAGTGATGGGCCTCAAAATTGACAGATTTTGAGAACGTTCTCTGTAGTGCTGTTTTCTTATGGAATAGAAAATCAACTAACCACCCTGATCAGAGGAAAGAAAAAGATTTTAACCTTGTTCTCTGTCTAATAATTTTGCAGGTTTTGAGAACTACAAGTTATGTGGATGTGAAGCAAAATAATGCTTATGGTGATCTTTCAGTCCGGAAACTCCCAAAATTAGATCTAACTTTTGTAATTGATGGCCCGTAGAAACACAGGTAAATCTAGGTGGCAATTTGTTAGAAATAGAAAGTTGATAGGAATCTATTGTAAGCCCTCGCACAAGTTTGTGGCATGTGAACTTGGAAAGGGACAACTTTCCCTCTCCCTTAACTCTTTTTTTCACCCAAAAAAAAAAGTTGATAGGACTCTAGCAGATTTTTCAATAGTAATTTTTGGGTATTATTCTTATTATGTTTTATTGTACAGCATTTTTTCCTTATTTTATATTCTTATTGCTCTACCAAATGTGTGGATATCTTCCGCAAGTTCCTTTTGTATAGTGATGGTAGAGTTAGAAACCCCAATATGGGAGATGATTTTCTCCATCTTTCTCTCAGAACTTACCATCTATCAATTAATTTCTCACATTTCAGCAAATGATGGTACTCTTCTGAAAAATTCAGATTGGCTTCGCAGTCTAGTGGATGCACTTAAATATCTTGACTTTCACTTGACTTGATATAACTTATTGGTGAATCAAGTATGCCAATTTATGCATGATCGTGAGAACATTATGGAAAAGCTGCCATAGAAATTTAAGATATATAGCAGGGACACTTGCAGATGGTCTTTCCCTATTGAAAAACAACTTAATAATATTGCTTATTCAGACACTTATCTGGTAGGAAATCCTGATTCTTGACACTGGAAGGTCAATCTCTAATCTTATATTCTTTGATGGGTGCCTTCAATCTCTAATCCCTCAGTGTTTCACATTGGCAACCGTTTGAGAGGGAATGCTAGAAATAACAAATAAGTTAATAGGAGGATAGAACTCTAGTAAATGTATTTTGATGTTTCTACCTAGCAGCATTATTTCCTGTCATTAATATTATCCTAAGTACTCTGTTCCAAATGTGGCTGTTCAGTTATCTGCCTCAGGTAGTGATATTCTTGTACATTAATGTTGGAGGAGAAGCATGTAAATTTGCTGATTTAATGTAAGATGTTCTATATTTGACTTTTCTTGACTTAAGAAACTAGTTTTATAACCCTTGCGATGCACGGGTCTGTTAAATAAATATCGAATATGTTTATCAAATTATTATAAAAAATTAATTTAAAAATACATATTAAATTTTATGATTTTTTTGATAAATTATTAAATTTGATAATTGTATAACATGAGAATGTTATAATGAATAACATGAGAAATTTATCAATTAAAATAAATAGTATGGACGGATAAACCAATACATAATAATAGTTGCAAATAAAAAAATATAATAGAATGGAGATTCCTACATTACCAAGTTTATAATATGGGTATGGTACCCTTTTGACATAGCATAATATTATTGTTTTGTTTTTAATTAATTTTTAATAATAAATTATAACATTAATATGGTAAATTAAATCTTTTTATTAATATTTATAATTTTATACACAAAAACTATTATATTTAAAAAGAACATAAGTAAGCAATCACCTTTCAAAACAAAAATTGGTATCATGAGAAGCTTTAAAAACAATCCAAAAACTAAAAACCCATCAAGAAGATACAAACGAAGAAGGACCTAATATGGTTTTACTCCATTCAAAGTCAAATTAAGTGAATGTAAGCTAGACGGGTTGTTAGGAGTACAAATTCACAGTCTCTCTTTATGACATTTGGTGACTCTCTCTAAAAGATTCTCTATTGAACATTCTCTCTTTTTGACTTTTTTTTATTTTTTTTTAAAAAATATTTTGTAATTTATAGTTTTGCTGTAAAATATTTAATAAAATATTTTTCTTTTTGACAAGACAAATGTGATTTGGGATTTGGACTGTTAATAAAATGAATTTAAAATATGAAATAAAAAATACTAATAAATACATATTATTTACTGAGTAGATAGATAAACCGATAATAATTAAACCAAATTATTAATCAACCTAAATTATTAATCAACCTATCATATATTTTAACACATAGAAAGGATACCAATACCTTTACAAAAATGAAGGATACCAAAGAAACCTCTAGAATAAAATGTCTCAATATAAAAGAATATTTTGAAGACAGAAAGAATAAGAATATTTTTATGTTCTTACAGCAAACTAAGAATAGTAGACATAATTTGAATCTGGGAGTTGTTTGCTTATTGAAAAATTAAATAGAAATTAAAAAAAATAGCCAAGGACTTGTAGACACACATTCCCACAAGGACTTGTGTGATGCCTGTAGGCATCCTGATTTTTGTTTCTCCAGACACATTTTTATTTCTATCACCTTTTTGAAAAAAAATTAGAAAGAAGCAGAAAGAGCAAGGAAGAAAAAAGTGACAACTAACGAAAATAAAACAGAACAGCCTAGGGAGAAAAAGTCTTCATTTAATAGAGCTCGCCAATCTCTCTGCATATCCAGCTAAGATACTCACTTGAAGTAACCATTAGCTGGGAACCACAAAGGAAAGAGAGCCTCTATATCCCATAAAAGCTGCCAATGCAAGTGGCTGTCTACGTAAATTCTAGCATTCCACTCCAACTATAGGCACCAAATAACAGCAAACACAGCACACCAGAAAAGGGCCTTGGTGCTTTGCCCATCTATTTTAAGTCTATTATTGGATTTTAAATTTTGCATAATTTAGTTCTGTGCAGGAATTAAAAATCAGTAATAGGCTCTTAAAATATTACTTAAAAGCCAACTTTTTTTTTTTTTTGCCAACAATCATTTCCTTTTTTATTCTCATCCTAAACAATCACTGCTATCAATGAAAGACATGAAATTTATAATTGTGAAAAGCTGCAACTTGAGAATATATTTTCTCACAACTTATGAATACAACTGAGAATATCTTTAGAAAGACTCAAATTCATTTCCTTTTTTTTCCTGTAATAAAAATGGAAAACCCAAAAATCACAATTCAAAGCCATCTAATTTAATATCAAACAACTGTCTTCAGTGGCAGTGCAGAATCAGGAGATGGATTTGGTTTCTTCAGTGGCAGTGCAGAATCAGGAGATGGATTTGGTTTCTTCAGTGGCAGTGCAGAATCAGAGCACGATGAATTAAAAGCCACAATCTGTGATCGCATTTGACATAGTCCCACTTGTTCTTTTCCAAGCACTTTTTTAAAGCCTCGACATCACATGATCACATGCTTTTCTTTGCGATGTTATTCTCCGATTTCTGATCAATACGTTTTCAATTAAGAATCAAAAGGTTCTGCATTTTAGATCAAATAGCAATAGATTCAATTAAAAGAATAAAATGAAATAATTGAAATTAGGAATTCAAATATGAATAAGCATCGAGGAATGCAAATTAAGAATCCACATTCAAAAGATACTTCATCTTTAATCAAGTAGCAATAAATAATAAGTACGGATAGAAATAGTTGCAAGTTTACTTAGCATGAATGACAAAAATGCCATTAGAGGGCGCAACCCAAATTTAACAGAACATAAATACGATAAGCAAACTTTTTGCACATGTTCCTTCCATAACAAATTTTAATCGATGATTAAGTAACACCATTTTACAAAAGAAAAAAAAAAAAAAGAGGGGGCATAACATAATGGCAAAGGTTTTAGTAATACTAAGAATGCAGAACATACCTATGGATCCACAAATTTCAACTCTCAGCTTCAAAAGATTTCTGCTTCAACTGAGCCAACAGTAGCTCAAGGGATTCTCTCACCTTTATTCGATCCCAAAATCCACCCACCACTGCATTCCATATCCCTCATCAGGAATGCAACCATCCATCACCATCTTATCAAGAATCTGAGCAGCTTTGTGCAGATCTCCACTCTTACTAAAACATTTGACTAAACAGTCAAAAGTTTCAAATTCAGCAGAGATACACCCTAGCAAGCATACTAAGATTCATCTTAAATGTGCATGGTGGATCAATATTATTGCAACGGCCTTGGACCACCGCATTATGCATTCTAACCTGATGCTCAAAGTTACTCTATTTGGAGAGATAGCACCAGGAACCATCTCATCAATGAAGATTGCAACTTCTTGATAGCTGCATGCAACACAAAAGCCACTTATGATTTTCCCATACAACCTTGCATCTGGTTTCAAGCCTTGAAGCGTCATCCTGTAAGGAATCTCCACAGCTTCACTAAACTGTCCTTCTTTACACAGTCCATTAATTAAAGTACTACAAGTGACTATGTTTGTCAAATGATGTCTTCTAACCATAATTTCTAATAGCTCCATTGCTTGTGATGAATACCCAACTTTACATAAACCATCTATTAGAGAACTAAGTAAAAACATTTGGCTCAATGCCATTTCTTTTCATCTCTTGAAGCAATCTTATAACTCATCCAAATTATCAGATTGACACACGCCATGTAATATGAAGATTGGCTACATTGCAATCTAGCAAGGATTTATCATGCTTAAGATCCATTTATACTCAAATTGATTAATCTCTTCGAGAATAATCAATTTCATCATGTGGAAACAAAATAAATAGTTAATTATGAATTTTTCAAGGAACACTACCCATAAAAGATGATTTTCTCTTTTTCTTAATTTGCAAGAACAATCAACTTTTAAGGTAACCATTCTGATCTACTTTTTTTCTATTGAAGCTGGTATCTGTGGCTCTTTATTATGCTGGTTTTGCTTAAGGTAACGCCTAGGATCCTATTCATCATTATTCCATTGAACAATGACTCTTTTAAATCTACCTACTAATCAATTTACTATGCAGGTTGGCACACTTAATTTTGGTTTGTCATTTTTTGGTAGCTACAGTCTACAAAATCATTATTGACATTCTTCTTTTTGTAAACATGAATGTGATCCAGATCAACTCCCAATATTACATATTGTAACATAATTGTAATTAATTATCTCAAAGAATCAAAAAGTATAAAAAAAAAATGAATAAAGAACATGTAACATACTTCCACAAGAAGATATATTGTCCACCCTTACAATCAACAATGTTGTCTTATGGGAGAATTGATTCAGAGATAAAATTTTCTCCTTATCAAAGGAAGAAACTAAATAGCTTATTAACAAATTATGAACTACATAAATATAGTTTGGATGTGAATATAAAGAACAATTAACTGAAAATTGAATAATATAAAGCTAGAAGTGAATTCACATACTAACCGTGTAAAATATTCTTAAACACAGTCCTGTCATTGTTGACAGTAGAAGGCCTATGAGAATGTACTGAAGATATCTCTATAGCATTGTCATTGTGAATTTTGGATGATAAATTGTTGACATCATGATTCACTGTCCATTCCAACACCTCTTGATACATCATTTGAGGAATTGGAAACTGCAGTATTTTCTTTATCCACATAAGAAACATAAACTTGGCAAATTTCAAACTACACATTACGTAAGTTTTTATTTGAATATAAATTTCAAACATCTTGAATAAACAATGAACATTATATGAACATAGCAAAAGTATTTGTTGGCTAGAGAGCAATCATGAACCTAAGTTTAAATTAAAATATCCATTCATATTCATACCATTGGAAAGTTAAGTGAATGTCATACTATTATTCATTTGTGAATTAGTTGGATTTGTTAAGCCAATATCAGTTTGCCTTGAAGGGTACAACACACTGGAGCAAACTTTTAGAATGCTTTTGCATTATAATAGCTTTGATCTTTATTCTTGCTTACGTAACAGGATACAACAAAAGGAAAACAGATTAAGAGATAAAAAATGCAATGATATAAAAAAAGCAAAAGAACATATGGCATTACTTATGCAGTTGATTACTGAATAGGCATTAAAAATTCAATGTCTTCTTGTTAAGTGAGGAAGGAATATCAATTGAAACCAAAACTATCACATCAAACAATGAATTTTGATTAATAGAATGAATTCTGCAGACATCAATTTTCAAATCAAAGAGAAGAGAGAAAAGATACTTAAATATGATCCTTATATCACATCCCACCCGTGTATCTTAAATTTGATCTTTATATATACAAATTTCAAGAAGGGCTGGGCAATGAGAGAAGTGAGAAAAGAAACTTGGAAAGATATTTAGAATATATCATTGTATAACGCCATATTTATCAAGATATAAGAAGAAAAAAAAAATAAGGTAAGCTGATTACATTTAGTAATTTAAAAACATACATTTCATTTTATAATTGCATTCTAAATTTATTTAATTTTTCTGATTATCAACTTCCAAAATTAATATTTAGACAATGAGAAATGCAATTCATAATATATAACTAATAAGTAGCATTTCTTAAAACATAAAGAAGATATAACCTACACAATGGCATTATAAACCCACAATAACCATAATTGTAATAGAAAACTCGTTCAACATAAATGAACTCAAACCTCTAAGAAATGAAGATTTTGTATCAAAGATGTGACTTTTACAACCATTGAGTTTGAAAATTCATATTGGACATTCATATTGGGATGAGAACAAAGCATTTTGGTTGGTGTTCAAATAACCTTGATTAAAGAATTCATTAGTTAAAACTAAATGCTCAGTACTCATTAAACATGAACATGATTAATAGTAGGTTCACAATGCATTTAATTCCAATTGTCCAATATAGTATCAATGCAGCAAAGAAAAAACTACAAGGAAATTTTAAAATCCAAAATAATAGTCAAATATATTGGTCTTCAATGTAAAAGGACAGTCACATATAAGTTGGTCTTCAGGCTAATAAAGCACTTGTATATCTGTCTTCTAGTATATCACGTTTTCTCAATAGCGTCATGCCAAGGCATTCAATATTGATTTGCATCCCAAAAATAAAATGTTGCAGTCACAGAAATTAAGAAGAAACACTACCTAACAATTAAATGTTGTAGATTGAAAAAAAAATGGCAAAACATAGTAAGTTAAACAATTTACAGTCCATTCCATAAACATAAGAGAAACATTTGTGAATCATAAAAGAGGTGCAACTCATGGAATTCTAAAAGCAAAAGGAGAAAAACATCATATCACTTACAAATCAAAAGTCCCACTGTACCTACTCACGTTGAGATTGTCTACACCTGAACCATCTAAGTGGAACAATCAAATGCATACACATACCAGAAGTTAATTGGAATTATGAATAAATAAGAGGAATTAAACTCATAAAGTGAAGACAACCGAGAGTAGTAAAGAGAAGGAGAAGACCTGCTCAATCTATCGAGCAGCATGATGAATATTGTATTTCTGTTAGAAAGAATCTCTCCCACTGGACCTAACTCCATCATCGGTTTCTGCATCAGTAGTTCCATTTACAGTTACAAACTGGGAAACCATGCCCTCTGAATAGATATGATAAAACCCAATAATGAAAAATATGAAAAACGAAAAGATAACAGAGCACAAAATCAAACCCTGTAGAATAGAGAGTTAAACAAAATGAAATAAAAAAATACCTTCAAGATTGTAGCAGAATCCTATTATCACCTGCCCATAACAAATAAAAATGAAACTACCATCAGAACAATTTATGAACAGCAAATCCACCATACAAACACACGGGAAGCATTTTTACTCAGGAAATTCCTAATGTACATGTTGAGCAACAGTAAAAAAGAAACGAAACAGACGATGAAGATATTTAAAGCTGGAACAAAAAATGATGACCAAAGAAAACAAAAAAAAAAGGCATGAATGAAAGAAGAGAGAAGACGGAATCAAAGAGACAAACCATTTGGGAAATAACAAACAAATAAAGAAGGGAGTTGAAATGAGAAGAAGAAAATGAAAGGCTGTTTCGGGAAGGAACAACATTTCTGAAGGTGGGAGTGACAATGCCTCGGAGGATGGGAGGCAGTATTAATTGACGGATTCATGAATAGAAAAGCTGAAAATCTCCTTGGGAAAATAAGAAAGAGAAAAGGTTATAAATGAAATAATTAAAAAACATTATTTTTACTCAAAAACATGGGAGCTGATATCAGTAGCCCATTTAATAGATGACATATTTTGGGCCACCTAATATTCCAAGGAGTGATGATTGGGCCACGTTAATATTAGGAGTGCTGAATCAAATTTGTGTGACATTTGGAGGGAAAAATATTTCTATATGAAGAACACTTGTTATGGACTCCACCCGAATCAACTGTGTTTTATAATATTATATAGATGTGAAGTGCCTTTGCCCATGAGTTGTATTCTGTTACATCATCACACTTCAATTATTTGCCTTTGGGGCATTTTTCAAAAGCCAGGTCTGGTAAAAGTAGATCAGTATAACGAAAATCAAGAACGTATTAGAATATTACAATTAGATGTATTCTTACTCTCTGTTAATTTATTCAATTTCTTTCACTAACATTGAATATAGAATCTAAATGGATATTGATAGAGATTTTAGTTTATTTTCTCACTACTAGAAACGCAAAAAGGGACAAAGGTGTTTGTACAGTTAATTTAATCTTTTTAGGGTTAAATTCAATTTCTTCCTGTGATTTGGGCTAAAAGTATTTTGTTACCCAGTAATTTTAAGTTTGTCACTTTACCTTTATGTAATTAGTTTTGTTAGTACTTTGTCTCCCATGGAGTATCATTCCGTTAATTTAAACTATAAATTTATCAATTTTTACTAATAAAATTAGGATTTCTCTATTCTTTTAACATTATAAAAAATCATATCCTACATATTATCAAAGATAAGTGGATAAATGTATAAATAATTTGAAAAGTCGATATTGTGGTAGCAAGTAAGTTCTATTGAGCAAAATAAAATATTAATTATAAAAATTAGACATATCTTTATATATAAATTTACTAGTTTAATATATTAAAATATAAATAAGTACTTTCTTAATTAATAAATTTAAAAAATATATATATAAGAAAATCTCAAATATATTAGATAATGAAATCACATAATAAAGTGTTAACAAAACTAATCATAAGAGATAAAGTGATAAAATTAAAATCACTTAGTGTCAAAGTAGTATTGGTAAACGTAACCCATGTTTTGATGATATCTCTGTAAAGTACTTAATTACAACAATAAAGAGACAAAAAGGGATGAGGCTTAGTGGGCGTTGGGGTTGTAAGGTCAACAGGATAAATGAAGCAAGAACCAATATCAAAGCATAATGTTGCAATTTTAAAACAAAGGTACCTATCATGGTTTGATATCTGATTGGAGGGTATTTGCTTAAGTTACTTTGCTTCTTTCTTCTGGTTTCCCCTCTACCATAGCTGCTTCCATTTCCATCTCCTAAGATATATACAAGATAGAACAGGTGTTGACGTTATCCAGAGGATAGCTTGATTTCATCTCCTAAATCCTAATCTGCAGGTACTTCTTTCTTGCTAATTATTCATGCCCCTTTCTTAATTTCTATATCAACAGTATAAAACTGCTTATCCACTAAGATCTTTTTCTTTTTCTTTTAAATTTTTCATTCTTTACTGTAACTGCTGACATGAAAAGGCCTACTGTTACAAGTCAACGGAAGAGAAATGAATCAAAATGATAAAAGGATTTATAACCAAGGGAAAAAAAAACGATATAAAGAAAATAGAGTAATGGAGATCTGTGAATAATTTTTTGTAATGATACCACATATTTGCCATTTTATAAGAGGTTGGACTTCTATTCTTGAAAACGAGAGAGGGTTATCTCATCTTATGTAATCCATGCTAATTAAAAAAATTCAAATAGTTCATAAGAAGAACCACCTATTATATCTTCTACAGATCTAATATGGATACACAACAACAAAAAGAAAAGTTAAAGAAAATAAGCACAGAAAGGAATAACAATCTTTAGTAGGTATATTATTACTGACAGTTTTTTGTTTAGAAAAGAAATTGTTTTTATTAAAAAGCTCTAGCAAGAACAACATAGAAATACCAACATAAAATTGGGAGTTGGCATAAAAATTCATTCACAACAACTATATATAGACATATTACACTTGATGACAAAGCTTAAAAGAATAATCGTAGTTAATAATTCTAACATTAAATAACAACAAAATCCTCTAAACATATTCAAATCTACCTAGCCAAACATGTATGACACCAACTTTTTCGTCTATCAATAATGTTTATTTTCTTTTCTTAATGAAGGCATGATATCAATCTTAAAAGATTAAATGTAATTCAATATTTTATTTTGTAGTCATTTTTATATATTTTTTTCTGTGTATATATCATATCAATTTATTATCATAAATAATAAGATACATAGTAATTTTTTTAATTTAAATATGCGTAATGCATGAAATAGGGATGGTTCTAGTGAATAAAGCCAATTTTATGTAAAAAGAAATAAAAAGTGAATGTTGACAATTAGATTCATACAAATGATCAAAATTGAAATATTCATATGATTTCATTAGAAGATCATGACCTTTTTAAAAGTCATGTGACTTGATACTATAATTTTAATCGTTTGTACAAATTTAACAATCTAGATGTAGTCATTCCACTTTTAACATAAGATTATTATTTTCTTTGAACCACTCCCTATCAAAAACTAAAACTACTTTTTTTTGGTAAAAAAAATCACAAGTTTTAGCATGTTTGATAACAGCTTTTCTAAAAAAAAAATTGCTTTTTTTTTTCTTTAAAAGCTCTCTTTAAAATTTTTTGATGATAAGCGATCTTCATTATAAAATAAACAAATCCAAACATACATACATTTTCTTCAATAGAATTGGGTTAAATTGGAGTTATTTTTTTTTTAAATGATAATACTCTTGTTTGATGTTTCTAGCAAAAAGAAAAATAAAAACTCATGCATTTGTTGTCTCCACTCTCCAGGCTGCAAAATAGCTCAGAAATGAACATCCTACGCTCGTTTTGGAACAGTCCCATTGGTCCAAAAACCACTCATTTTTGGGGTCCTACCTTCAATTGGAGCCTTCCTCTTGCGGTAGGTTGATACTTTCCGGTTTAGAAAGGGTAAATTGTTATCAATTGGAGGCTGCAAATTATTTTCCTCATATTCAAAAGAATATTGCCTTAATTTTATTTTTCACCCTCTCTGTCAAGAACAACATAAAGTAAGAGTGTATCTAAGGATTCTTAAATAAATAAGGAGTGAAAATTAAATTTTTTTTAAAATTTTTTATATATTTTCCACTTATCTCACCCAAGCACATTCTTAATTAGTCCTTCACTAATTTCAGTCAATTTGTAGTGATATATTTATTTGAATCACTCTGCAACTTCTATCAGGCTGCAATGGACACACAGAAACCCCCAGAAACGATATCTGTCAATATGACTGCAGGTTAATTACTATTATTTTATTTGAGCCACATTGATTAGTAATTGAATCCATTGTTTGGTATATTGTATAAGAAATAGATAAGATATTATAATTAATATTATTTACTTTTTATATAAAGTTTGGGTAAACTATTAGATAACAACTTATCTGGTTAAAAAAAAATTTATTTAACCTTGAATGTATAAGACTATATAAAATAAAATAATTTGGTCCCTATTTATTATAGAATTAAGACTAAATAAAATTATTTTAACTAAAAATTATGTTATATAATATCTGACTCAAACATTGTATAAAAGTATTTATTATTAGTTATATTATAATATTTATCTCTTATATAGTATATCAAACGGAAGCATCTCCCAATTAATTAATTCTGCTATTTAAAGTGGTAGTGCAGTGATGTGTGTTTATTCAGCATTGTTCATGAGGTTTGCTTGGGTGGTGCGACCGCGAAACCTGCATCTTCTTGTATGCCATGTCTCCAATGAGACTGTGCAACTCTATCAGCTCTCAAGGTGGCTCAGAGCTCAAAGGTAGGTAATTAACTGTCATATTATTATTATTAGGTTAAATTAATCTTTTAGTCCTTATAATTTACACCTATTTTTAATTTAGTCTTCACATTATATTTTTTTCAAATGAATCCTTATAGTTATAAACGTTATCAAATAAGTTTCTTTCCGTTACTCCAGTTATAAGTTATAACACGGTCAATATACATGCTGGGTAGGCAAACAGAAGGACAATGTGGCACGCTGTGATTCCATTTCAAATGCCAAATGACCTTCCTATGTGGCATACTTAACCATGTCAACTTCTCCCAAATTCACCATCTAATACCTAAGTTTAAGTTGTTCTTCCCTTGCTGCGTCAGAGAAGCTCCCCACCGCAGTCTTTCTCCCATCTTCTCAGACAATGTCAAAGTAGACATTCTTGTCTCTTGTCCTTGTTCTCTCACCTTCATGCACTTGAATTGACACGCAAGGTTGGTTATCTACATAGGTAGAAAAAACTTGTTCTTTCTTGGTAGGAAAGGTTGTGTTCCACGGTCATGACTCCTCCAACCGTTTCCAGCACAAGAGAAAGCAATGTAACATCCAGTAGCAGCAAGTCTTGCACTTTCTCATTACCTTCACCGCTCAAGATGGCAGCTTGTACTGCAGCTCCATAAGCGACAACCTCTTCAAGGTTTATACTCTTGTAGAGTACCTGCATAAGCTGCTGTACCTTGGGACACCCGTTGACCCGCCAACAAGGACAACATCACGGACGCTACTTTTGGCCCTTTGGGCATCCCTCAAGTATCTCTCTACATGATCCATACATTTCCTGACGAGGTCCATGTTCAACTCCTCCAATACAGCCCTGGTTGTGGTGGAATAAAAATTAATACCCTCAAAGAAAGAATTATAATAGAATGATTTACCATCCTGTTATCAAAATCTTCTCCTCCTAAATGGCTATCCCAGCACTGGCTTTGACCTGAAAGATATCCTCTTCAATGGTGAGAAGCAAAATATCAGAGGTTCCACCACCATGATCGAAGATAAGCACATTCATCTCCCCAACGCTAGTGGCTTTCTTGTCAAGACCATAGGAGCCTAGATAAGCTCTACAATCTCCCTCATCTTCATGTGTGTGAAGAAAACCCACCATAAAACAGTGTTGATTGGATTCATGGTAACCTGGTTCCTGGTAGCATCTCCGATCAAATGCTTTGTGTCAGTGAAGTCACATTGGACATTGTCGTTTTGCCTTGGTCATTGGCTATGAAGCTGACATGGATAAGTATGCCATGTAGGAAGGCCATTTGGCTTTGAAATGAAGTCACAACATGCCACATTGTCCTACCCTTTGCCTACCCAACATATATATTGACAGTGTTAGAACTGAAATAACAGAGAGGGACTTATTTGACAACGTTTATAATTATTTGTTTTGAAAAAAAAATAATATGAGAACTAAATTAAAAATAAGTATAAACTATAAGGATTAAAAGATTATTTTAACCTTATTATTATTATTGTTATTATTATTATGTGATATTCAAATTGTTTTTATTTAGAGATGTTCTGAAGATATTTATTTGTTTATATAATAAGGCTCCCGGAGCAGAAGAAAAAGGAAGCAGATGCGTAGTTATCCTCATACATTTGTTCCGAGTTCCAACAAACAATGTCATGTCTTAAAAAATAAGTCCTCTGTGACTTGTCAAGATTCAAACACCATTTGCTCTTTTTGTTTTGTGTTTTGGCAACATTGTAAATGTATATAATATATAGATACTCTTTTTTTTCGGTAAAAATGTATATATAAAGGTACAATATTGATACACTCATGTACCTGTTTTGAGATGACAGAAGAAAACATTGATGAAATTGGAACATACCAAACTATGACAAAATATGAATGACATTTCCAACAGTTGCTCAAATATAAACTAACAGATCAACAGCCGATACATGTACAAATCACTTTCCTGAAAAAGTGGGAAAGGGAATACAAAAGAATATACTCATACGTTTCTCGGACAGATTACAGTTTCTACCTATTTGCTTTATGTAAAACAAGAACAAAGGAATACAAACAATATACTCATACGTTTCTTGGACAACCCAAAAAAACAAAACGGAAACCAAAAACTAAAAAGAGGAAAAACAATTAGTTAACTTCAGTGCTTCTATCCTTGCAGAGTATATGCCATTCTTGTAACACAGCTGCTTGAAGAGCTTGATGCTCAGCCTCCTCAGCAGTTAACTTCGATAGTGTTGAAGGTCCCTTCTTTTCCTCATCTTCATCCCCATCCTTCTTCTCTTTCTTCTTGTCTTGGTCATCCTCGTCTTTATCTTCTTCTTCATCGTCAGATTTTGGAGTCTTGGGTCGTGGTTGGGCTGCCTTCAATAAGGCTATCCTTTCCAATGAGATCCGAAGCCTCTCGGCGGCAGCGACTTTCACTTCATCTTCAGGCATATACTCCACGCCACCATCAGTAAGGTCATCCAACCAGCCCTGAAGATCTGATCCAATCTCCTTAGTAATTGATGCATCGGATGCTCGCACCACAAACTTGCACATCATGGTTGTCGTCTCATCACCCAAGTCCACATTTCTACTCACTTCACTGGCACCAAAAATCATCATGCCTAAGAAGCCGCCGTGCCAAGTTTTTGCAGCATAACACAACTGTTCCAGCAAAGGGGGGAGGAAAAGGGTTAATAAATTATTACGATGCAACACCTAGTAACCCAATCTACATTATCCCTATTGTAGCCCATGGTTTTTATATGATTTTATGTTGGCCAAGTTTCTCTTGCTTTTGGTACATATTTACTGTTTTCAACAAGGTAGAATCTGAGTAAAAGCATCCAAGGAACAGAGATTGAATAGTAATAATGTAATACCATTAAATTTTAAGAGGACTAAGTGACACCGAAGGTGATTCAAGGAAAAGACATAACAAACATTCTTTAACTATTTCAACCACAAAAGATAACAAATCCACACCTGAAACCCTGCCACTGTGCGGATAATATGTGAACACACCATGTGGAATGGCTTGGAAGACAAGGATTTCAGTCCACTTAAGAAAGGAGAAGCGCCATACTGCTGGGCTGCAGTAGCCTTAAAGCCACTTCCTTCGTATGTATATGTACCCGTGTATTCTACTACAGCTGGCAAACTGGGCCACAGTCGGAAAAACTCAACAGGTGATATTTGGTGAGGCAAAAGAAGTTCAGTCAGTGGAATCTTGTACGGCTGACATCTCAAAATCACAGGTTCGCCTAATTCAGGCCTTAAGCTTCTCTTCTGTCTCTCATCATTTGAGGATCCTCTTCGGCGTAGTCACCTTCATAGTCTCCAAGAGCACCACTTCCATAGAAAGGGTAATACAAGACTTGAACCCAAAGGCCACATCTTTCAAAATGGGAAACACCAACTGTCACACTGCACAGTACTGGATCCTGAGAAGAGAACAACATCATCAGGAACATGGATCAAGAAACCATTGCAAATAAAAGAATAGTAAAGAATCATTAAGGAAAGAAACAATGCAAACCTTGTCAAGTACAACTGTTAAAGTAACTAATCAGAATAATTTTAATATAATCCATCACTATTTACATAATGCCCAAATTGATGGGCCAACAGAAGAAGATATAAAAAAAGAAGAGACATAGTAGACAGATGGTAACTTCTAAATTATGTTCATGATCAGCCATGCAAATCTATGCTTAGGAGGGGTGATCATAAACTTCTAGAAAAACAAAAATTATGAAATAGAAAAGAGGGGAAGTACAATTACGGGGAAGATAAGAAATCCTCCAAAAAACGAAAAAGTACAAAACAACAAACAAAAGGAAAGAATCAAGAAAGCAGCAAGGGTCTCCAGTCTCTCCGCATATCAGAAATGGAAACTCCCTTGAAACATCCATGGGCAGAACACCAGAGAGAAGCCATAAATGCAATCCTATATCTAAGATAATATGGTTATATCAGTTGGTTAGGCTAAAATAACTACTACTACTACTAGTTAGAACCCCAAAAAGCCCCCTCTCCTCACTCTCTGTTTCTCCTGAAATCTAAGGACAGATTTTCCAATGAACACAAAAGATACCGTCTCCCTCTCATTTTCTAACACAACTTGTTTTTAAGCCAGCAGCATTTTAAGGATGCAATGATGGTGCCGGTCTCTCAAAGATAATATTCACAAAACACAAACTTCTCAAATTCTTTGCTTAAATCTAGAGGTGTCAAAAAAGGCCCAGCCCATCAGGTCAGTTTGTTTATTGTGAAAAAACCTTCGGGCCGGTTTGTGTTTCATAGGTTCACAAAAAATCAGGCCAGCCTGAATATGTGGTGGCCCCAATTGGCTTGTTTAGCCTAAAAAGAAGGTGGCCGACTTGTTTGACACCTCTGTCTAAATCCAATGCAGGCTTGAGATTACTCAGTCAGAAGTACAAACAGAACCATTTAAACTTTCTAGACATAACAAAAAAGAGGAAGAGTAGCTGAGAAGATGTGAATGCAAAAGACCCATCTGAAACTGAAAAAAGTAGAATATGAACTTTAGAGGAGAAGAAACCTGAGAAACAAGATGACGCAATTGCCTCACTGCTTGAGAAGAACCATCCATATAATATAAGGCACCTGATAATCCCACACGTACATCCACCCGATTTAATTCAAGCTCAGTTAAGTTTAAGACCTGAACGAAAATAGTTAATGAGAAACACTGAAACAGGGAGCATAGCAGTTTGATAAAATTTTGTGCCAAAAACAAATAATATTCTTCATCCATGACTTTAAGATGAAACTATTGAGAGCAATTCTCGGGGGCAAAGCATATTAATTTCTGCATTAATGGATTCAAGAAAAATATCTAAGGCATTAGTAATTAACATCAGTATTTCTTCTAAGAAACCATGAATCCACTTTTAGGAAGCTACTGCATGCCAAAATACAATAATTTACATCGTTTATTTTTTTCTCTTTTTTAATTTGTAATTTCCTTTTGACCAGAATAATATTCACTCACTAATGTTGGAACATTAGCTTGCACAAAACAACACCAAAGACAAACTCTCTGAATTTTGCCAAGGTTGCAATCGAAGCAACAATAGTACATCAAATTAAATGTGCCACATTCTTCCAATAAATATATGCACCACATAACATGGCTCTTAAAGCAACAGATATCATGGTCCAGTGGTCCACCACATTTTTCAAGTAAAAACTAATCTACTTCACTTCATGTTAAATGATAAACTACTGCTGTCAACTCCCTGTCCCCCTTTCACACGGAAATAACATGACCTAATCATAGTCAATGCAAATACCCTGCTTAAAGGTTTGAAAACATAGCAAGTGAACTCTAAATTAATTGATTAAGAAAGAAATAATTGAAGAGGCTTTGACCTTTAGATGCAGAGTGATCCTTCCATCACTTGAATCTGCTAAATGATAACCTTCAACATAGCAGGGATCACTGCTTCCGGTCAAAGTAATTGCAGTTGGAGGAACCTTCAGCAAAGTAGACTCAACTCCTTTTGTCAGCAAAAGGGTTAGTTCGCTAGGGTCTGGTCTCCAGAGCTCTAAAATAGCCTTGTGAACCAGTCCTTCCAACTTTCTATCCTGAGCAGCAGATGCTTCATAAAACTGAACAGTTAATTTGTGGTGGCTAAATGGGTAATCTCCTCTGGCTGCTGTAACCCCTGCCCACCTGGAAAAAAAAAAAAAAAGAAACATAATTGAACGAAGTTATCAAACAAAGAATTAAATTTATAATTTAATATAGGCGATAGAACATTGTTAACAATAGAAATGGCCATTAAGCATCGATATATCCTGAACAAGGAAGAAATTGGCAAGCTTTCTATAACCAATACCATTAGAACTCAGCAATAAATTTTCATGATAATAACATATAGACATTTAATTAGTGGATTACTCAAAAAGAAAGAGAAAGAATGAATTGAGGAATTGCTTGAATGGGATAAGGATCAGTGTCAGTGTGAATAACTAGATTAACCATGCCTGCAGTCGTGAATATAAATTTGCAATTCTCACCTACTCTCTTGATGACTTGAAGCATATTTGATTCTTTGCAATATCAAACGGCATTGATGCTTGCTGACAGAATCAGCCGAAGCATTGTTCCTAAACTCTTCAAGCTCTTTGGTAAGTAACTGCCCAGCCCTGTGGTGGCGCGACCCCAGCCGTTGGGCAGATATAAGAACTGCCTGGACATCTTGAACCCTATTTGTTGTTTCTGCTGTTGGATCAATGTTGAACAGAACCTTGTGAATATTTGATACAATGACATTAAGGGGATCATCTGGGTCATCTGCTAGGAGTGGATCCAATCCTTCTATATCTATGTGCTCTGCAATAGCCCAAATAAGGCGGGCCAATATTCTTGGGGTATTCACCTGTTACGTTCACAAACATCAACATGCAATGCAAGATGAAAGTGTGTGAGAAAACTTACACGAAAAGAAAAAATGTGTGAGAAAACTACATCCAAATGTGATTCCATATGAGTCTAACGAATTCTAAGTGTGAGGAAACTCGTGGTGAAGGAACTGATTAATAATAAATACAATAGAAAAAACAAGGTGCAAAGAACAAATGTACAAGGGGCTAGAAAAAAAAAAATTCCATCCTTTCAACAAGCATTTTACTTTAAATTTCACCATCTAAATAAGGAAATTTTCATTCTCAATATGTCAAATGTAGTCACAGAACGATATTTTCTGCTCAAGTAAAACAACTCGCTGATCCAACATATCCTAAAGGAATCATAAAATATCTTCAAACATGGTCAAAAATAGCTCAGTACACCATGGAGATGAGTGACTGAGTGATGACAGTGACAATATATACTACATTGATTTTTAGTGCAGGAAGCAATCACTAGCTCCAGAACAAAAAGAACTCACCAATTCTTTAATGAATTACACCAGAGTCCAGAGACAACATCAATATTTTAGTACATAGTGTTATCAATTCTCAATGTTCATTGTGTGATATAGACCAGTATCACCAAAACTTATACCAGACTACGTAAACTCACAATACAGAAAGGGGGTACAGCACAGCTAGGCAGCTAACTACTGAAGGACAATTTGTTGGTTACCTACTTGTGGTATCAATTATCAGCAGCAAACACAAAATCATCAATCAGTTGATACTTGATACAGCATAGAACTAAACAAGTTAAACAATTTAGCACAATAGCACATGAAGCAACAAAGTAGAACACACCTATGAACTGAAGCCAAATACATAGAGATTAATTTTCCATTGCATTATTTTTCTTTTCAAGAAAAGCATACTTTTGTATAATAGGAACTATGCTGTGAGGCACTAAAATTACAGAATGCATTTTCAACAATTAAAAATGGGTAAATTCAGGGAAAAAAAAAAACCCCTCTAACTGTATCTTGCGTAGTTTACCCCATAACATATCCTAAAGTGCAAATTACAACATTCTTCATAACATTGTTAAAATTCATAAAATAAGATGTAGCAATTTACCCCCATCAACTTTTTGATTGGCCCCAATTCATCCCCATCAACTACCAAATTTCATTATCAATTTTAACAGCTTTATGATGGATGTCTTAATTGGGCATAAATTGCTACAATGGAAAGTTTGAGGGGTAAAGTTGAAGGGTGATTTTTTTTAAATTTACCCTTAAAAAAGTTAATATTTCAATACCTATAAAAATCGCTGTTTGGATGGTATAGGCCACATACATGCACTTGTCAGAATAAGAAATCTTTAGATGGCAGCAATGCCGAAATTCAGGTATAAAAGTTTGTGTACCTCACGTAAGTCCCTCACAAGTTCACGCTGCAAGGTTTGCAATCTAGTCTCATTCAAAATTTGATCCTGAGAAGCTCCATCTTTGACTCTTTTTACACCACCCCTTGTATCATATATGTAACATAGTCTAACAAGCAACTTCAAGTAGCAGTCAATTGCATAGGTCCGGCCATCACAATCCCATTTAACACAAGGCCGACAAACTTCCACCACTTCCAAAGCAGGTTCTGTCCAATTCAATGCACCATAACCAGTCCCATATGCCAAAGCTCCAATGACCCTGCTCTCCATGCCTGAGTTATTTTGTTCGGGCAAAGGCAGAGACAACTGAAAGCAACTTTCAACTAGTGATGCAACTAACTCCTCCCTAAATATGCTTTTACTTGTAATGCTATTAAGATCATCATTGACTCTGGCATCCTCAAAAAGGGAAGCAATATCAGTTCCAGCAAGAGGTTTCTGACCTCTTCGGACACTTTCCTTGGCAAATAGGTGAACGCAAAGAGCTGTTCGACATATACATGCTAAAGCATGCATGCGATCTGATTCTGCTCTCAGGTTTCTCACCATCAAAAGAAGTCTCTTGAACAAAGATACCTACAAACAGCAATGTATAGATAATAAGCATTGATATAACAAGTATGATGGACTTTATCTTGCCAAACATCTAAGGCTATATTTATATTATCCATTATCACTACAGATACAGAATGGAACAATTTTAAACATAATAGCCATCGAGAACAAGATTCTACAACAATACTTTAAAGTCATAAATAAGATAAAGATCAGAAACCAAAAGTCTAGTTATTTACGGCTTCATCCATAACCATAAGCATGAAAGAGGTTCCTGACTTCCACCAAAAACTAGTCAAATTCGGATGCTATTTCATAGGTCAAAGTACCACTTTTTCTCATTCAGGTAGAAAGTTATTTTAGCGCTTGATGATCAGCAAAGACTACCAAGGAAGACAACAAAAACCATTATCGAAATCATTGGTGTAAATTACACTATAAGTAAGGGGCATCACCTGCATGTGAAGATCAAGGAGATGAAGATTCGTGACAACAGCCCTAACTATACTTTCTCTGGCAGAAGCGAATTCCTGCCTATCCCATAGTGTGAGAATCGCAATGATGGACTGTGAAGCCCATTCAGGCTTTCCTCCAGGCACATCAGCCAGATACAACATATTAATTCCCACTTCATAAATCAAAGCCGGTTCCAACGACGAAACCAAGAAGGGTGCTAAATGGGTAACTACATCCGAAACTCCCACAAACTTCTCAGCATTGGAGTCAACCTGAACACTCTCATTGACAGTGCCAGAAGACTTGGAGAGCTTCCGAATAACCTCAACCCCACCGGAAGCCACGGCCTTCACGGCATACACGATGGCAAACACCGTCGCCCTGAAATTCTCGACAGGCAAAATCAACGACCTTGCCATCAACGCGCTACGCTTCTTCCACACGAAATCCACCATCGACGAAACCCAATTGGACCGAATCGCGAGCGAGTTCTCGCTGTCGACGAGCTTGTCACCGGCCAACTTGCTCATCCTCTTGGAATGGAACTCCTGGAACAACCTCCCAACGGACTCGAACGCGACCTTCGAAACGGCGTCGGACTTGTCGAGCATGTTCTGCCCGATGCGCGTCCACCAATTGGAGACCCTATCGAGCAAGTTGATGTTGTTCTCGCAGAGCGTGACCAGGTCATCGCGGGCGAGGATGCAGCCGAGGGTCTCTGTGATGGAGAACCTGAGGTTGTCGCTCGGCGAGTCGAAGCAGTCGGAGATCTCTTTGTTGCAATCGGCGATGAGCTTCGCCAGGCGGTAGGAGGGGATGGCGGCGAGGATGGAGACGGCGGCGGCGGCGACATCTGGGTCGGGGAAGTGGAAATCGTTGTGGATGCCGGTGCAGACGGCGTCCCAGAGGTCGGGGGTGAGGCGGGTGGAGCGGATGAGGTCGAAGGCTAGCTTCTTGCAGACGGCGGAGGCGGGGGCGGCGACGATTTCCTCGACGGCGGATTTGGCTATGACGGAGATGTCGCGGCCGGCGGCGGATTGCTGGAGGGCTTGGAGAAGGGCCCCGGATTGGCGAAGGGCATCGTTGGAGCGAAGGTCGGCTTGGATCTGGGCGAAGAGAATGTCCATGGCGAGTGATCAAGCTTGAGATCCAAGGTCAAGCACGCTTGGGGGTGAACGACAATGGTGGAGTTGAGAAATGAGGATGATGGATTGGCTCGAGATAATGGCGCGGCCTGGTCCAGCTGTTGAGTGTTAAAAGTCTCTGGCCAAAGAGGCTCACCAGAGGAACCACTCTCAACTGAGCCTTCAAAAGAATTTTTAAAGGAAAAAGTTTGCTTCATCGTAAGAACCATCATGTGTAAAGAATAACGTAAAGAAAAACAGTTTCAAGACAAAGAACCTCATGGGCAGGAGAGCCTTTCCAAACTTTGTTTCTTTTGTTATAAATATTTTGGGTACGAGATGAGACATTCAATAATGGATAAAATGAGTTATGTTTTTAAATATGAAAAGTATATTTTAATTTTTTAAAAATTTTATTTTATAAAAAAATTTTAAAAAAAATTAAATTTACGAGACAATTTAATAAATCGAATCCTGTAATTTATAAAAAAAAAATATTATGGGACGAAAGAGATAATGTTAAAATGCATGCAAATATGTTTGGTATTATTTAATTTTGAGATCAAACAATCTTCAAATGCATTTGGCGCAAACTGAATTAAGACTATTTGCCCTAAACAATTTGTCCTCTCTTTCATGTGTCTTGGGGATAGGTATTGCTTGAATTTGTAGGGCTATATGGTTATGGTAGGATGGAGTTTTGGGCAGGAGACATATTCCACTCAAAGAGCTCTTCTTCATCTATGTACTCACTAACTTTTGAATTTAATGAGACACATTGATTTTGATATTTAAAGGTTCATTGCACCAATGATCCTCTCAATAATTTATTTGATTCCTTTTCCTACTATCCAACTGAATCCAGGTTTAATAGATTTGGCACTTTGAGTAATTTGGATCCAAGAAATAGAAGAGGTTGATGAAGCTGTTTGAATTTATGTGTTCTTTCTGCAGATATGCATTTGAGCTTGATGAAACTGTTTGAATTTATGTGTTCTTTCTGCAGATATGCATTTGGACAATGGGTGTTCAGGTTCTAGAATTATCGGGTGACCAAAGAATCAATAATGTCTTGTGGTGAGTTTAAAAATACTCCTATGATGTATGGAATATAGAATTTCAATTTCACTTCTTTAAAAGAGAATGTATTACATGTTATATTCTTAGTTTTGTGGAGTAGATTCTATGGATTTCATGTTATCTTTTGTCTAACAAATGCAAAAATCTTCCATTTCATATTCATTCTATTTTATTCTATTTTATAAATATGTATATGTACTAAACATTACGATAATATACATAGGTAAAGAAAGGAGGATAATTTTTTTTTTTTTTAGTGAAGAAAGGAGGATAGATTTTATTGGAGTTAATTGGAGTTAACTTGGCTGCTATTGAGAGATGTTTTCCTGCCCATAAATTCAATATTTCATACACTTAGACTTTTGAAGATGACATCCTCTTTCACTTTCCCCTTTTTGCTTTTAAGTTTAACCATTTTCTTTATGTGCTTATGGGGGTTCAATTTTAAACAACCCCTAGAGCTAAGCCCACAAGGACATTTTTTTTTCATCACCAGACATTTCTAATACTTTTTTTATTTAGGACAAAAAGAATATTTTTAAAAAAATTTAATTATTTCATATTAATATCTTTTACACCATCATTTAATTACATAAAAATTATTAAAAACTTATATTGCATGTAAAAAGTTTTAATAATTACAATAATGTCACTATTTTTTAGTATAACAGGTTTTGTAGGAAGAATAAAATTAAATATAAAATTTTGAACTTGGTCCAAATAGAGAGGGAGAGAAGGCTATCAGGATTATTGCCTCCCAAATTTTAAAAATATTTCTTTTTCTTTTCTAAGATTTCAATATACATATAATTTTATATTTGATCACCTAAAAGTAAAAATTTTATCAATTTTAAACATATTGGCCCTTGGCCCTCAAAGTAAGAGACATTCTTACTTACTCTAAGAATAATACTCTTAAGAATTTATTAAAAGCTCAAAGATAATCTTAATTTTATTATTTAAAGTTTTAAATACAATCTAATAAGCATATGGTTATACAATATTATGTATTTATTAAATTAATGTACTACTAGAAGAGTACACAATAATGCTCTCTCAAGATGGTCCAACCTAAATGATGAACAAAAAAAACTAAAATAATATTTACAAATAGTGATTCATGTTATTTGTATAACATTTGATTATTTAGTTCAATAGTTATTTAATCTCTAGTAATAAGTGTTCTTTTAAATTAATCCTTAATTTTTATTTTTTGTTTGATATAAACTGTAAGTTTTTTTTATTGGATAAACTATGTAGAGATTTAAAAATAAAAAAAAAATTCAGATTTTTCAATTTTTAATCCCATCAAGGAAATTTTTTAACTAATCTTTATTTTCTTTCTAGTTTGGCTTATCTTCCTTTTCATTTTTAAATTTTTGAGTCAAATGTATTTTGTCCTCTTAATTTATTATTTCTATTACACGTTTCAATCTAATTTATGAAATTAAACATATTGCATCCTAATTTAACATTAATTATTGTAATCTTTCTTTTTTTTCTTTATATTAAATATTAACAACAAATTAACATAAATTATAAAAAGTACCCTCTCCTATCTTTGGCTTAGAGAATGAAAATTATGCTTAATAAGTTGGAGACATTTCCTTTGGTTATTCAAACCTCCATCACATTTATTCAATGTGTATCTTATGTTAACAAGGGTGTAAGATATGATTCTTGAAGTTTAAGAATGATTGAAAGTCCTTTGGTTAAAAATTCCCCTTTTATTAAGATGGTTCCTCTTTTGAATAAAACACCAAAATCCAACATTCTCCTTGACCCTTCATTTCCCCCCCTCTTATTTTCTTTACTGCCTAGAAAACTTTTATTGGCTTCATCAACATCTCTAAAGATTTTGGTCTCTATATCTAGAGGTGAGTATACATGTCAAGCCTCGTAAGCCAACCTGTATAACCTATGATTTTAAAAGATTGGGATTAGCCAAATTCCTAACACATTTACAAGCTAATTAGATATATCGTATCCATTTAACCTGTGTGTTCAACGAGTTAAATTGAGCCAACTAGCTCATTAGTCCATAACTCGTTTATTTTGTTTTTTTTTTTTGTTTTCTTTTCTTGTTAATATTGTTCAATTTCTTTCATATTGACTTATTATGAGGATTTGATTAAAAAAAATAGAAAACTCTAAGATCAAAGTTATATAATTTAAGCTAAGAGGGCCAGAACTACAAAATGTTTGGCCATTTTGCAAAACAGATCAACTCAGTCTAACCCGCTTAAAGCGAGCCCATCCTAAGCTAAAGCAAGTTAGTCCATATACACATCTCTATCTATCTCATAATTGAAAAAATTTTAGGTAGACATTGCCTATCTTAGACATTTAATTCAATAATTAGCATGTGTAAAACTTAATTGACCATGTTATAAATACATATCACTCTTTAAAAAATGAATAACATATGTTAACTGTTGAATAAAGTAGATAAGATAGACAATACCTATTTAAAAGTTTCTCTCTACCATGTTCACTTACCTTTCAAAATTTATGTGTGTTTTTTTTTAACCATTTGAACACTACTTTTCTTTATAAGTTATTGACTTTCCAATTTATTCGTTGTGTTCTGCGTGTTTTTTTTTTTTTGGTAAAAATCCTTTAGCCATTCGATGATGTGCACTCCTCAAGAGTTATTGTATTTTTCTGTTGAAAATTCTTCTCAAACCCAGAGTTTTTCTTTCCTGTGTCTTTTGTCTAGTTGAATATCCTTTATCTTTTATATTCTTCTCAAACTCTTTTGGGTTCGAGGTTTGCATTTTGAATCGTTCCTCTACTTGGCCTTTCTTTCAAATTTGCTCATAATCTTCTTGGCCCTAACCACTTCCTTTTTGCCAAATTAACTTTTGTCTTTTAGTTCATGCAAAAGTCACCTTGGGTCATGTGAACTACCCAATTTCTCTTGCCCACTTCTAAAAATTTATCCAGATGTGGTTATCTATTTAATTATTTTTGTCATCTGCTCATTTGATTTTATTATTAATTTCCTTTTCGGTCTTGTGAAATGTTCCAACTCCTCTGGTTGTGTTGCTTCGTTCTTCTTCTTGAAGTGTTGCCTAGTTGTGTTATAAGTTTTGTTTGAATATTTTATAATGGACGGAATATAATGGTATAAAATGAAATCAAATAAAATGAGATAATAAATATTTTATATTATTATTTGGATATTTAGTAGTAAAATGAAAGAATATTTTTTATTTCCTTATTTGAAAATTCTAATAAAAATTAATAGAATAGTAAGAGTACAAACTAATTTCATCCATTACCCTCAATTTGAAAAAAGACAAAAATGAAGGAAGGAAATGATATAGAATGAAATGCATTTCTTTAGACTCTATTTCATTTTATCTTATTTTAAAAAATTTAAACAATAACATCTTTTACCATTTTATTTTATTCCTTTCTTTTTTATCACTTATCATCTATCCAAATAAGTCCTTAATATTCTTTAATTGTTTGCTTGAAAGTTTTTTTTTCTTGTAATGCAACTACCTCTCTCATCTTGATCTAACCATGGCATCTAAAACAAATCACATGGCTTTCACTATTGGAAAAGGATGAACTTCCTCCAAATCCACCAAAAACAAAAATCCAAGGGTGTTACTGCAAAAACAGAGTAAAGACACAACATTCAGTACACGATGGAGATTTGGTTATGCTAAACAGTTCAGAGACTCAAAAGCTAAGGAGATATTCTGCAACAATTTTGCAAAGCATGCAGTAGTGAGTCCTCAACCTTTAAACTTGGTTTTCTTTGAAAATGAGCAGCTTAATGTCTTCAAGATGTTTTACAAAATTGGTTAGGCTCTTTTCGAAAAATGAATGGGCAATATATCTGCAACTAGTTAAGTTGTTTTATGTCAATGATGAATATGAGGATATTGCTGCTGTGGTTAATACTTTTATGTCTGGAGAGATTATTTTGGACAAAAATGCTTTGAGTTTGGTTTTGGTTTCTGACAACAATGTTAAGAATTACTTGTCTATGTTAAATGATATACTAGATTGCTTATACGATTTTACTTATATTAACTTTTAGTACGTTTGGTTTAGCTTTTAAAACCTTCGAATCATAATTTCGAGATTTTCAAAAGTCAAACCAAACATATACTTTTTGATTAAACTAGGGTGCAACCAGAAAAAAAGACATAATGACAAATTTGTTGGAACTCGTGATATGAAAATTCTACATTGTTACATCTACCAAGTTGTTTTACCCAAAGGTGGCGGTTGAGATAGAATGATTCAATTTGAATTATTTATGTGGCATTCCGAAATGGGAAAATTTATTAATATGTCCCCATCTTATTTTGAGACATATATCTAGTGTCTTGAAAAGAAAGCACATTTATTAACCTTATGACATTATTATCACTGATTTTGCATCACTTTGGAATTACAATTCTTAATCTGAACTTAGTGAACTAGATGAGATTGTAAATCACAAATGCATCTATGCCAAGGACTGGTCGAAATATATTTCCTTTGTGAAGTTAACAGGTGTTGGGATAAGAAAAGGATTTTGCTGAAGCACAAAGATTGAAAGATGGAAAAGCTAGAGAAGCCAATGAGCAGGCAAATACTGTTACTACAACAATACAAGCTGAAACTACTCTTGCACCTCAAAATGAAGCTCCTGTAGTTAGAATGAGAACCAAAACCACCGTTGCCAGCTAAAAAACCAAGATGAAAACAATATGT
The DNA here is from genome assembly GCA_019955255.1 of Castanospermum australe. Lineage (NCBI taxonomy): Eukaryota > Viridiplantae > Streptophyta > Magnoliopsida > Fabales > Fabaceae > Castanospermum > Castanospermum australe. Next base: position 240,478 of record NSJW01000942.1, read on the forward strand.
ATACTACTGACCATTCTTGAAAATGAAGTGATTCATGATGAAAGTGTTGAATACATGCAACTAATTATAAATCTTCTTCCTTTCAATCAAGTTGAAGGTGAAAAGAAAAAGGAAAAAAAAACAAAGGGAAATGTTGTTGTAGTTGAGCCAAGTCCATGGAGACATGGAGCAAGCTCAAATGCACCTCCTATCTCTTAAAGAGGATGAAATTATCAATCTTTATAATTCTAAAAACAAAATTGTGACTAAAAACAGAGAAGATAATATGGCTGAAAGTCTAAGTTTTCAGGTTTTTGGCATCGTCTCAATGAGTATATTTTTTTGTATAAATTAAAAATATTTTTATAAAGTTCAACACATTTAAATCATTCCATAAATTTAATCTTTCTGTGTTCAAAGTAATAATGATATGACCTTTTTATAATATGTTAAACCACAGTTCGAATGCATAGAGAAGTAGTTTACTTCTATTATACTAACACCTAATAGCTTTCTAATAACTATATTGATTACTCTCAACGTGAAGACTTAAAATATCCAATTAAATATCTCTCAATTGAAATTCGCCTGGATCTACTCAATTACCAGTTAATTGTAACACAAATAATAATAATAATAATAATAATAACAACATTTTGCATTGAAACGAATAATTATAACCTAGAGAAAGATCGTTGGAGAACAAGTTTATTTAAGTCCTTCCTCAGTATCTTTCCCGTTGCATTCTTCGGTATGGAATCCACAAATGCTACCCGCCTTATTTTCTTGTATGGTGCAACCTGCAAACAAGAGGACAAAAGGAAAACACAAAATATTATAATAGATTGTTTCCCATTCAACATGCAAACAAGAGTGAAATGCAGCATTGTGGATACCGAAACTGAAAATCTCAATGGAACAAAAATAAGCACCTGCTTGGCAACAAAATCGATTATTTCTGCTTCGCCAAGGGAACTTTGTGGCTTTCTTACCACAAAAGCCATGGGCACCTGGCCGGCATCTTCATCAGGGTATCTGTTAATGATGTTCATCAAAGGTTTTCATTATTATCTCTTTCCTAGATAGGATATATAATTAAACTAGCTATTGTCTTTATGCATTGTGACTGTGAGTTCCAATCCAAGTTCTTGAACTTTTATGTTTAATTTATTATTTTGTTTATATTGTTATATAAATGAAAACAAGAATGACAAAATGGCGATACATACGAAGGGTTAGTTTGTAAGTTGCAGGGTTAGTTTATTGATCTTTATTTAGAAGAAAACAAGGATTAAAATTAACAAAATAGATCCACTGAGCTCTTTTGTTGCTGCTGATATAGTTTTAAGAAAAGGTACAAATTGACCTTTGGCACTAGGAAGTTTAACAAAGCTTGCTATATAGAAGAGTCAGGGACTCGGTATGTTATATATCATTAAAAGATTAGACATGTGAAAAATCAAATTAAATGGTTGAGTTGAACCGAACCAAAAAAATGAATTTATTAATAACTTACTCTATCCAATTCAATTAATCATAATTAACCAAAATGCTTTAATCAACCGAAATGCTTTAATTAAAATCCTCTCCTATTAATAAAATAATATAAAAGTATCCTATTAAAAAAAGAGACACAAAATTTTAAATACAAAAAATAGATTTTATAACCTATCATAATAAGTTAACAGAATAATTTTGTTATAAAAAAAATCTAAATCCTTAAAAAATATTTTTAAACAAAAAAATTTAAAAAAAATGATAACACGTGAAGCTTTGTTGACTTACTTTTTCAGCTACGTTGGTGAACTGAATAGAAAAATAATTATTTATATATTTTTATTTTCTTTTAAAATTCGGTCAACCAAACCTAAAATACTAGTTATTTTAAGTTTGATTTTTTTTTGTTGCAAATTAGTTGGGGTTTTGAGTTACACGTCATAAACAAACCCAACCAAGCCCACCATTAAATTTACCCTTGTATAATTGTATATACTATATATACATGTCCATTACTAATTTTTTTTTTTTGGCGATTCATTACCAATAATAACTTAATAGTATTTAACCAAATAATGAAGACAAAAAAAAACCAAATAATGATTATTACTTAATAGTAAAACATATTTGCAGTAAAAAAAAAATAGTTTATAAGAAACATATTTAGGTCAAATTGTTTTTAAAAAATATTAAGCAGAAATTTTTTTGAATATAATTTATATTGTAAATTTTTTATTATTCAATAATTTGTTTAGAAGCGAAAGTAGTTTTATTTTTTATTTAATGTATTGTAAATATAATTGCAACAATTGATTAGAAATTATTTTACTATTATATTAAACTTTTTTTATTTTTCCACAAAAATTGTTTACAATAATATATATTAATTTTATTTTTTTAATTATTTATTAAATTAAAAATAAAAATGGAATTTGGAATCATGAGAGAAGTGAAATATTACGGAATAACTGCGGCGTCATTTATCTCTGGGTGAGATTGGAGCACTTGTTCTAGCTCTGCTGGGGCCACCTACAATGTGTAGTAGAGGGTAACAAATGTTTTTGTCAGAATATGTTAATTAGTATAAATTTTGAGAGGTTTAATATAATACGCTATTAAAAAAGATCACGCATTAATAAATCATTCATGATATTAAATAAATAATGTTATTATAGATTTTAGTATTACTTTGCAAATAATAATATTAATCCTAGCAAGTACACTATTTTGCCAACCGGACTGGTATTTGCATACCAAAAATCTCACATAATTTTTATATTGTTTAATTATGTACAAATTTGTGATTAAATAAAACAATAATTAATTATTAATAAACAGTAATTAATTACTAATTCAATTAATTACTCAATGTACGTATTTAACTGTAAATTTATATATAATTAACTAGGTGTAAAAATCATATACAAATATCAGAATTCATTTTACCAATAAGCAGATAAGTTACCTGGTAGCCCTTGTATTTGATTAATTCTTTCAACCTGTCTACAACATACACGAAACCCTCATTGTCGAAATAGCAGAGGTCCCCAGTCCTTAGCCACCCGTCCACCAAAGTTGCTGAAGTTGCTTCTGGGTCGCCAATATAACCTGCTCTAACACCATGCCATGCACAAAAGTTTCATCATTTATGGCAAAAATCAACAATTCAGTATTATTTTAGGGTATGTTTAAATTGAACGAGAACAAAAGAAAAGAAAGGAAAAAGAGATATTTATTTTAAAATTTTAAATTTAAAATGTTTAAAATAAACTTTTCCTTTCTTTCATTTCTTTTTATACTCCTCCATTTAAATATAATCTTAGTTTTAAAAAACAAAAATCAGAGGCAATAATATTATTGTATTGCTAACTAGATTACAGCTCAACGCCTAATCCAGTCAATTTTCGTGCATGCAATTATACATCTAAATAGAAAACAATTTATTTATAAATAACTCCGGATAAAAGACTTTTTCACATAAGCTCTTTCCGTATAAATTGTTACTCTATCTAAGGACTTACAACTCTAATATAATAAAAAACAATATTCTAGCATTACAGCATGTTTGGCTTGGCGGTGGATATCTTATAAACCCATTTGAAGACATCAAATATTTGTTGAAGTGATCAATGATGTTTAGAAAAAATTATTTCAAACCTCCTTCCATCGTGATTTTCTTTTCAAATTAAGGTTTGGATTGAAGCACAACTTTGTTGTTTCTTTATATTAAAATCACTTTTTAAATAAAAGTTTTTAAATATAAATCACTTCACTGTACCATAATCAAATTCATCTAAAATCAAGTTCGTAAAATATATTCCAAACACACAATTACACAATTAATCCGATGCTTAACTACCTTTCATAATGGGAGGTCCTCTGAGCCAGAGTTCTCCTTGTTCACCAGGAGACATGGCTTTCCCTGTGTTGGGGTCTATAATTTTGGCTTCCATTCCTGCTATCAGTCTACCTGTTGTTCCTGGCCGGTTAGTCTCATCTGAATCCATCGTTCCAATAGCTCTAGCCGTTGATTCAGTTAACCCATATCCCTATATATGTTGTTACATATTCTCTCAGTTTATTTACTTACAGCTTATAAAAACAAAATTGTATGTCTATCTATTCAATAATTAGATTTAACTTTTAAGTGAATATTTGTAAATTTCTTGTTTAATCCACTCTTATATCACTTCTTAATATTTGTATAGAATTAGATGGAGCTTACTCAATCTTAAAACTAATTACATGCAGATAAAATAGTGTAAGAATATGTAATACAAAAATAATGGATATATTATTGTTTGACATAATTAGTCGTTGTATTATTTTAATTTTTGCATAAATTATTATATATGCAGTCCTCCATGTAGAATAACCAATGGTTAAAAAAACCGATATGAAAAATATGATATACGTACATTTTTTTTTTATGATATAAATTTTATACTTTTAAAATTTGTGCGGATTGATACAGTTCTTGCATTAAGGGTCTATCATTTGTGTGAGCTTTGTGCATGAATCAATCATCTCCCTATGAAAGTACAATGCTGTTGATATTGTATTATACATAAAACCTTGTGCTATAATTATTGACATTATGTGAAAGAGTTTTGTTATTTACACATTTTTTGGTACATATTATTTACACATTTACACATGTTATTAGTAGCTAATACCTAACAACTTATTTTTCGTTGATATATTTTTCTCTGCATTCACAATTTATTATTTAAAATTTAAATTATCACCACATTTTTAAAATTATCAATATAAAAAAATAAAAATACAATTAAAGATATAAACTTATAAAAATAACAAATGTAAAATGATTAATAACAGTTTCATATATACTTTAATCATGATTCCTCCTAAATGATATCATAGATTTTAGTATAACTGTTTTATTTTTCATACTAGATTTTATGCATTTTCGATTGAAAAAAAAAAAAAAAGTAGTCTTTTTGACGGGAAAAGTCATAAGATAAGGTAGTGTTTGATTTATTTTTTATTTTAATCTTTAATTAATATATTTTTAATTTAATTATAAAAATGTTATTTTATTTTTAATATATTTTTATTTTTAAAATTTTATAAAAAAAATAATAAATAAGAAACAAATTGAAAACAAAATATTATTTTTATAATTAAAATTAAAAATATATTAATTAAAAATGAAAAAAGAAAAAGGAACGAAATACTTTTTGCACACAAACCTGGATGAGCACGACTCCTCCGAACTTGGATTTGAAAGCCGCGATGGTGTCCTTTCCGAGCGGAGCACCACCGCAAGCGATGCCTCTCAACGAACTTAAATCGTAGCCTCCCGCTACACCTTCTTTCGTCATCGCCACCACTACCGGCGGCGCCACCACAAGGTGAGTCACACGGAGTTTCTCCACCGCGCTCAGCATCTTCCTCAAATCGAACTTCTCCATCACCACCACCGTGTCCAACGCAACCACCGACCTCAAGGTGTAAGTAAACCCGTACACGTGGAAATACGGCACCGTATGGAGGTACACCGTCGGGCTCTCCGTCCGGGCACGAACGGCGTCGTAACCCGCCGCCATTGCTGTCAGATTCCGGTGGGTCAGCATCACCCCCTTGACATTTCCGGTGGTCCCGGACGAGTACAAAACCGCCGCCACGTCAGATTGACTCACCTCAACGCGCGGGGGTTTTTGAGCGGTTCTCCTGGTCGTCATCAGCGAGTCGAACTCGGGCGAGTCGAGGAGGATCGGGCGGAGGCGGAGGTGCGGGAGTTTGTGCGCGGCGGAGGAGGCGGCGAAGGCGATCGCCGGTTTGCAGAGGTCGACGAGGCGGGAAATCTCGGAGCGCGTGCTGATTGGGTTGGCGGGGGAGACGACCACGCCGATAGAGAGTAGCGCGAAGTAGAGGATCGGAACTTGGACGAGGTTGGGGGAGAGAACGAACGCGGTGTCCCCTTTGGAGAGTCCGAAGTGGGAGGTGAGGTTGGTGGCTAGGGTTTCTGTGCTGCGGATGAAGTCGGAGTAGGAGAGTTGGTGACCGGTGGCTGAGTCGACGAGGGCGGTGACCGAGTCAGACCAGGGCGAGTTGCGGCGGAGGGAGAGGGCATAGGCTGCGGAGGAGATGGTGGCGTGAGGAGGGGGAAGGTGAAGTGGGGGCTTGAGGCTGTGGAAGGTTCTGGAAGCAAAGTTGAAACCGCTCTTTGGATCGACGAGGTTGGAGGAGCAGCCTCTGGTTTTCTCCTCCATGAAGGCGTTTGAATGAGGGTGAGAGAGGGGATCACAAATGAGGCAACGACAAATGCTTCGTAGCGTGGAAAATGATACCTCCCATTTCGAGTTAAACACATTTAAAAGTTGATATCCTTTTTCAACATATTATTCGAGGTTATTTAGCTTTATATTTTGCTATGTGTAGTTTTTTTTGTTTTTTTGGGGTACATTCGCTATATGCAGTTTGCTTCTACGGTTTATTATTTGTCAAAATTTTTTAATTTATATTTTAATATATTGACATCATTTTATTGATTGTGTTTAAAAATAAAGTATTGACGTTGAGTTTATGTTTAAAGAAATTTTTATGTTTTTAAAGTCAATTAAAATTATATTTTATTTAATTATATTGTGATATCTTAATATTAAATAATTAAAAAATATATTTATAAATTATATATATTTTAATGTAAAATAATTAATATTATATTAATAAATATGTTTTAAAATTATTTAATATTAAAATATAATTAAATGAAGATATAATCTTACGCTATATGTAATCATTTCTTTGTATAGGTACTGGAACGACGCACACTCGCCATTTATCAGTTAAAAGAGGATTGAGCAGCTGAATATGACATTGTTGTCAGCTTTGGAGAAATAAATTGTAGATTATATTATTAGATTAGTTTTTGAAAAAATTTATTAATTTTATAATAATCTTTTAAAAATTCTAATTTTATTTATAACTTTTAACAGATTATTTTATTATTAAAGTTAATTTTTAAAAAATTTAAAATTAATTATATTTAAAAATTAATGTAAAATTAATAAAAAAATTTAAAAATTAATTTAATAATACTCTAAATTTTATATAAAACTCGTTATTACAAGGTGGCTTTTTTTTTTTTTAAGCATTGCTCGATGTTTTTACGAGGTGGTTGTTTTAAGTGCCCCTGCACGTGTTTACAGTGCTACTCTGATAAGATATTTGGAATGTAAAAATAGTAATTATATTTTAATTTTATTTTATATTTAATTTATTAAATATAATATTTTTATTTTTATTTTTATTGATAAAAATAATGGAGTATAGAATTTATTTTTTTAAAAGAGATAAAATTAAAATTTTAAATTTTATAAAATAAGATTTAATAATTCTTTTTTAATATATTTTTATTAATTTTATAAAATAATTATTATTATTTTTATTAAATTTAATGTACTTAAATCTTAAAAAAAATAAAGAATAATATTACTTAACAAAAATTTAAATAAAAAATAAAATAATTAAAAATTTAATGATTATATTCTATATTTATTTTAAATAATAATGTATACACTTTAATTTTTTTATAAATAAAATAATATTTATTTATTTTTTTGAATAATAATATTTATTATTCTTAAAATATAAAAAAATAAATTTAAACATTACTTTCAAGAATATATATCTATATTACATATATAAAATATACATAAAAAATTTAAAATTTTTTCTTTTTTTAAAATAAATATTTATGTCATTTTAATTATTTTTAATTTTATTCTATATTAATTTCATATATTAATTTAAAAGTTATTTAATTATAAATTAAAAATAATTATTTTATTTTTATTTATTCTATTATATTTTTATTTTATTTTTATTATATAAAATCATCATTTTACATATTAAATGTTACATAAATTTTTATATGTTTTTATATATTTTTTAAATAAAAAATAAAAATAAAAATTTATTTTTTAAAAAAAGATATAAAAATTATGACGTATGAATAATATTTTTTATATTTATCATCTAGGTTTAATTAAACTCAATACAAAAAGGAATTGTCATTAAATAATGATGAAAGGACAAATGGGTTCAGGAACGGGGTTGTCAAAATTTTGGACCACAGCCACGAGGAACTGTTCTGCGAAGTATCCGAATGGTTGGTTTGGAAACTGGCCATAGACGTCCCCCGTTTTTTTATTGGGACTCTTGAAAGCTATTTGATACCCTTTGCGTCAATATCATCGTAACGTGGTATCCTGGCAGTGATAGAGTTTCTTTTCTTTTCTTTTCAGAGCGATTTTGAAATAATGAGTTTTAAAAATTGATTTCATCTATAAATAAAAATTTATATTTTTAAAAGTTGCAGTGTATGCCTATTTGAATTTTACAGATTTTAAGTTTTATATTTTCTTATATTCTATGTGTTTTTAACTACATGTGTTTTTTTTTTTGGTTTTTTTTTACACTTTTGACAATACAATTTTAAGTAATCATATCATTTTCTGACAAAATATTCAATTCTTTCATCTTTTATTTATATAACAACGTAAACCATCACCAAATCTTTTAAAAGTAAATGCCAAAATTATTAATAAATACTTTTCAAATTATCTTTATATCTATTATCATATAAACGATATTGATAAAACATATGATAAATTTGAAAATAAATAAAAATTATTGAATCTTTTAGATTTTAATATCTGCTCGGATACTAAATTAATCAGCGGTGACCAGTGATATAATGGAAAATTAAAACTTGAAAATATTAGCAACATCAAGCAGTAACAAAAATTATCGACAATAACAAGCCTTAACTAAAAAAAATTACGCGAGAAGAATTTTAGTTGAATTGAATTAAGAGGCTGTCATGTCGTATTAGAAGGCAGTCCAATTAATAAAATATAATAGATATAATAGATTACATTTACCTTATGTTTATTTAGAAATTCATTTAAATTAATTTGGTTATATTTAAATAAATTTGATTTGATTTTAGTATCATTATTAATTTATTTATTTATCTAATCTAAATAAGGGTAATAAAATAAATTTTAATCATCTTTGAAGCATTTCAAATATAAAATTTGATTTGCAAATTAAATCAAATCCTATTTTTATAAGGATTTTCAAATATAAGAATTTATTTCTAAATCAAATAAAAGTAAATCAATTCAAATAAAATTAAATTAATTTCATTTTTAATGATTCCAAACACAACCTTAAGGTCTGGATATTTTTAAGTCAATTTCCGTGACTCATAATTTTAACTATTGATAAATTTTGTGATATGAATTTATTTTTAAATCAAATTCTTTGTTTGGAAAATTATAAAATGAAAAGTAATATGATTTGGAAATACATGAAAATCTAAGGCTGTGTTTGGAATCATTAAAAATAAAATTCATTTGATTTGATTTAATTTAAAAATCAATTCTTATGTTTGAAACCCTTATAAAAAAAATAGGATTTGATTTGATTTGAAAAACAAATTTTGTGTTTGAAACACTTCAAAAATTATTGGAATTTATTATATTTTAATAATTTACTTTATTATCCTTACCTACATTAGATAAGTAAATAAATTAATAATGGTAAAATTATCAATTGAACTAAAATCAAATTAAATTTACTCAAATCCAACCAAATTGAGTGGATTTCTAAATACACATAACTTAAATTTAATGAATTTCTAAATCAAATCATCTAATTATAATTGTCCAAATATAAAATTTCATTTACAAACCAAATTATTTCTAAAAACTTATTAATCCAAACACACACCGATAGATTTTAATTAAATTAGTTTAAAAGTTCTCGTAAAAATGAAAGGATTTTGGTGGATTTTAACACAGATGGTTCTAGTTGCGAGATAGTCATCATGGATGTCAAACTAATTGCGAAACATGTTACAATGAATGTTGCAAATAACCATGGTGCCATCACAGTTCGAGCCAAGGGGCTTCTTATTGGTTCTCCTGTTATGACAAATGTACCAAGAATTAGGACTAGGCTTCTCAAAAGGAGATAACAGTGTGATTGAAAAGCTATGATCTAAATCATATTGCTGGAAATAGTGAATACTACTGACTATTGAGGAAGCTAGGGATATTTCTATATACATTTTGACATACATGAATCACTGAACTAAAAATTTTTGCTTCCATCTTACTCATGCACTTTTAAAAAGTTCCTGCTACAAAACATGGATAGAATTTGGACAAAGAAACTCAACAATATCATAGCACTAGCTAGAGTTTTTGTCTTCAATTGACACTGGGATTTGGTAGCTACGAGATTTAGTCTAATGAACTCACTTGAGTTTCATGTTAGAGGACTTACTATGTGCATAGAATAGTACATTGACTAGTAACCAAAGCATGGCCCCTATCCCCTTTAGTTCTGCATTAACTTCCCGTTCGATCAACCAAATCACAAATCCCATGAAAATGTGCATTGCTGCCATCATCAACCACATCTCTGTTGGAAAGGCATACAAAAACATCCATGTTTCTTTTTATTTATCTGGTTTCGCAGTAACCACCATTTCAAGGCCAGATTCAACATACGGTTGTGAACATTCTACTAAATGATATCTATATGCCATTATTTCAGTATCTCCAACAACGGCATCAAATTCCTAAATCAGAAGCAATATTTTAGATAAGTATTTAGCCAAAGTAACATTTAAAAAATGGGATTGTGATCTATGTAAAAATTATAACAATTTCATAATACAATAATCAACAGGTTGTTTATATTATTAACTTGCAGAACTAATTAATGGTAATTATACCTTCTTGTGGACTTGGTCAACTATATCATCATAAGAGCCATTGAAGGGAACAAACACATATGGCAAGTGATAAGGCAGACGTTTACAGCTGCTTTGAAGACATGGATTGAGAAACCGGTGATGTTAGTTTCATTCTTGCTCTGATCATAGGTTACATTCACAAACTGGGTAAAGGCACCTTTTGCAGGCACTCCTATTTTCAATGGCCTTTTCTCATTACTGAGTCCATCTCTTAGGAACTGACATTAAGCCTCCAGGCAAATGAACTATACCCAAAACTCCAGTAGAACCATTATTTATGGTCATGTCCATTAACTGGTGTCTGACAAGGTTCTTGGTGAAACCAAGTGCTGGAGACCAAAATGCCAACTCTCTGTAGCTTTGCCCGATCACATTAATCATACTGAAGGTTGATGATTGCCGTAATTTTTCATTTCTGGATCTAGTCATTCCACTTAGTCTCACAAAATTACTAGGCGGAATCTTTTCTGAAAATTCTTCCAAGGTAAACTGATTTCTTTGCAGCCTCAGGAATAGCCCAAGTTGCATCATAAGATCGAACTGCAAATATACTTGGGTTAACATTCTCCTCTTCAGGGTACCCTAATGCAAACCTTCTTCGAAATTTGAATTTGAACTGTCTAAATGTCTCGCTCATTGCCCTGAAGTGGGTTTTAAATCCAAGAACACCTTGCATGTTAAACATAACAGACGAGCTAACTGAATCAAGAAGGCCAGCAGCCCCATCTGGGATAACCCACACAGAGCCTTTTTCCATCATACCCATTTGCTTTGCTGTCTCACAAAGCAAATTAGCAAGCTCTAAAGAAGATTGCACAATCAAGAAGACCCTATTACTCTTCCCCTTTTGCCTATTAAGCTTATGTTCAATTGTAGCTTTTGGGTCTGATAAAGAGGATAAGGAAGGCAAAGCTAAATGATTTTCAATCTCGGAATCAACAAGTGGAAGAGATAGGAGAGGACAGTTAGTATCCCTGAATCAAAGGAAAGCCCGTTATTGTGTTCGTAGATTGCTGCTACCTTTTGCCAACTGAATTCTCCTACAACGGCCGCAATGCATTTCATGTGAAGGGTAATATCATCACCCACTTGGATGAAGTTTGGCAATCGGAGAGAAAGTAGCTCTGTGCTGGGTGCAGGTGAAGTTAGAGACAAGATAGGAACATTCTTTGTGTTGTTAATAATTTCACTTGCCTGAGTTGCTTCGTTGTGCGTGATTGTTCCTATGATGGCTAGCATTTGCTTGCTCTGTGCAAGATCCATAGCTATATTTACAAAAGTATAATGGTCTTAGAATGTGTTTCATTTTTACTAATTTGCTGATAATAAGTAATGAGAGAAATGAAGGTAAATATTTTCACTCCTACCAAACATAATCATGAAGTCAAAACAATCAAGGCTTTTTATATGTTAAGGCATAGATGTGAATGCTATAATTATTTGAATTCAAATTTACTATTAGTCTAACACTTAACAATGAAATGGGAAAAAAAGAAGAAGATAAAGAGCAGAAAGCACACGACAATACAAGAGAGAAACCAAACTTATGTGATTCTAAGTGCTGTAGTTATTATTACATGTTATTGAAGCACGACATAGAATTGTATTCCATCCCTTTATTTTTTGTATCAGAATTAAATAATTAGAAAACACACTTATCAAGGTGTGTATACACTCCCCAAGGTAACATTATTTAATACTACTTTAATAAGTGTGTTTTTTAATCATTACATATTTAAATGTCAAAATATAAAAAAATGAAACACAATCTTGCATGACGCTCTAAGAGTCGTGTCCAACCCTATAAGATAAAATAGTTGGAAGTAGATGTTACCAGCAGCAACTGCTTGAGTCGAATTCTCGTAGGAATTTTTGACCTTCAATTCTAGCTTAGAACAACTCAAGCGATTGAACTCTTGGACTGCAATTTCCATGGCTATCTTCTGCTCCTTACCCATGAGTGAATTTAAATCAAGCAGAACACCTATGCTCATAATGGGTCGTGGGGTGATTAAGCAGTGGCCTCTTCTTTCATTGCCACTATCCTTTGACCACGCTAATAATTGCAGGACAAAGAAGCATATAATTGATGACATGGGAGTACTCCTTCCCTTGAAATGATAAATGTTCAGTAACCGAGAGAATGCCATGGCCTTGACAACATGCTTTAGTTTGTTGCTTAATAAAGCAAGTGATTGGGGTTTGAATTGGTCTTGAAAAGGAGTTTTCCTTGCTGTTGCCTCACTTAATGTTTTTTTTTTCTCCTTTCTCACGTGGAAAGAAATTTAATCCAATATACTTGCAGTAATCATTTTGGGGGACCATTTCAACAAATATATATATGTCCAACTGCATAAGCATCTATCATTATTGGTTGACAAAACTATGTGGTCCTTCTGGAAGAAATACAAATGATTTTTCTTTATAGCACACATAGGTCGCCTTCTGATACAAAGCCATAGAAGAGAAACTCTGCAAGGATGGTAACCTCCTAGCAAAATTATTTTTTTTAGCATATAGGAAATGCAATTTTCAAGCAGTAATGATCAAAATTTTGAAACCATTAAATTTCAATCTTAAAAATTGGACGGATGCTATGTTATGGGTCAATATTACTTCCTCTGTTCACTTTTATTTATCGTGTAAAAAATTTTTTGTCTCAAAATATCTTTTATTTAAGAATATTAAGGAAGTATTAATTAATTTTTTTTTAAATTTTACTTTTATCTTTTAATGAAGAGAGAATTAGTAGAGTACGTTGAGTTAAAAAAGAGATAAAATATTAATAAAGTGAAAAAAAAGATAATTTAGTCATATTAAACTATATTTCTTTACAATTGAGACTATTTAATAATTTTTTTAATCTTTATACAATTATCTCTAATGACAGATAAAAGTAGACAGATAAAGTATATATATTAATTAATGCCATAATTATAGAGAATTACAGATCCAAATGTGGTTGTGAATTGTGAAATAACCGCATGATGATGCTTATAAAAAAGGCATAAAGTGGCATGCGTGGGTCATGCATGAGTCTTTGACTACGGTCTATGGATTAAGGAGTGAGTACTGAAATTCTGCTGTCTTCCTTGAGCAAATCATCTCCCTTACTCTATACCAATAAAAACATGCCATTTAAACTTTGTGAGCCACACAACATTAACTTATATAATATACTAAGTATAACATCGAGTAATCTCACTCAGCAGGAGGAGAAACTAGATTAGAGAAAGTAGAGCAAATTCAGAATGCAGAGGAAATTCAAATTCTATTAGTTAGTTTTCTGTTAGGAAGTTAGTTTTCTATTAAGTTAGTTAATTAGTTTTCTGTTAGTGGCTAGTGAGTTAGTTAGTTTTTTGTTAATTGCTAGTTAGTTAGCTGGACCATTAATGTATATATAAGTTAATTCTCCACATGTAGAAAGCATAGAATAAGATTCACTTCTTTCATTGCAAAATTCGTGTTCTACATAAACACATTTTTTGCAAGTCACATTTTTCTTTTCTGCAAGTAACGTTTTCTTCATGGTATAAGAGCTCTCTTAAAGATAGCTCTGCTTCTGCTACTTTCAACCATGGCAAACCTAGCCATTGAGGCTTTACAGAATCCTACTAGCCCTTATCATTTGCATCCAAATGAGAATCCTGCCTTAATACTGGTTTCACTAGTTCTCTCAGGCCCTAATTACCATGATTGGGCAAGATCCATGGTCATGGCATTTGATACCAAGAATAAACTTAGTTTTGTTGATGGTTCCCTTTCAGCTCAAGAAGCTAGAGATCCTCTTCATCGAGTTTGGCACAGATGCAATAATATGGTGCTTTCTTGGATTATACATGCTTTGGAGCCTACTTTAGCCAAAAGTGTTCTTTGGATTAAGAAGGCCAGTGATGTGTGGAGAGATCTCAAGGATAGATTCTCTCAGGGAGATGCTTTTCGCATTACAGAGCTATAGGAGGAAATGCATGCTTTGAGGCAAGGTGAAATGTCTGTCTTTACTTACTTTACAACATTGAAAATCATTTGGGATGAATTGGATGAATTCAGACCCATACCTAGTTGTAAATGTGAAATTTCTTGTGTCTGTGATGGTTATGATATCATGAGGTAATATAGGCAGAATGATTATTCTATAAGGTTCTTGAAATGCTTAAATGAAGAACTTTCGACAGTAAAATCTCAGATTATGTTAATGAAGCCCATGCCATCTATAAACAAGGTATTTTCGTTGGTAGTTCAGCAAGAAAGCCAAAAAAGAGATGTTACACTTGATGATGGTAAAATCTTATCTGTTGCTACTGATGCAGCTGCAACAAAATTAAGAAAACCAGCATATGATAGAGGTCAAGGTAGAAGGGGATCTGCAGGCAGAGGCAGTAATGCAAACAAGTTCTGTACATACTACAACAGACCTAGACACACAGTGGAGACATGCTATCAAAAGCATAGATTTCTACCTGGTTTTAAATTCAGAAATCAGACTGCAGCAGTGAATTCTGTTAATCTTCTCAGAGATAATGATTGGGCAGTTTATGAGAGCAACATTCAAGAGAACTCTAAGGGAATAGATCAGTCATAATATAGTTTTTCTTTTTCTCTAGAGCAATGCTAATAGATTCTAGCTTTGCTTAAAACCACAAATAACAACACAACTTCTCACAATGCTAACCAAATTAGCACTCCTACTACAGACAATCACTTCACAAATATCTCAGGTACAGTTCTTAGTCTTTCAACCAATTCAACTTCAAGTTCTTGGATAATAGACGCAGGAGCCACAGATCACATTTACTTTTCTTTATCACATTTTGTCACTTTTAGGAGTATTAGTCCCATAGCAGTTAGACTACCTAATAGTAAACAGCTAATTGCAAATTTTTCAAGTTCCATTCAACTCACAGATAACTTGTTCTTATCTGATATTCTTTATCTATCAAATCTTTGTTTTAATCTCATTTTAGTAACAAAGCTTACCTCCTCTCTTACCTGTCAGCTGACATTTTACCATGACAAATGTATGATACAGGACATGCACAGCTCAAGGATGATTGGTATAGCTAATGTTGAGGCTGACTTATACACTTTGATAGTTCCTAATCCACCTAAACTTACTGTTGTAATAAATTCCAAAGCCTTATCTGTAAATAGCAAACTAGTCAATGGGTTCGACCTATGACACTTTAGGTTAGGACATCCATCATCTACTCCTGTCACTGTACTTCAGAAACAAGATGCATCCATTTCATGTAATATGAATAACATTTGTGATATTTGCTATTATGCTAAACAAAGAAAACTTCCATGTCCTATCAGCAATTCAAGATATGTCCAAAGTTTTGAAATATTGCATGTGGATATTTGGGATCCATAGGCTGTCAGTGGCATCCATGGACATAAGTAGTTTCTTACTATGGTTGATGACTACTCAAGGTATACTTGGGTATCTTTGATGATGACTAAGTCAAAAGCTAGGATTCAGTTGCAAAACCTTATTAATTTGATTAGAAATCAGTTTGAAAACAAAGTAAAGTTCATCAGGACTGATAATAGTAAAGAATTCTCTATGACAGAATTCTACAATAAAAAGGGGATCATAGATCAGATTACATGTATTGAAACACTACAGCAAAATGCAGTGATAGAACGAAAATATTAGCACATATTAAATGTTGCGAGGGTATTAATGTTTCAGTCCAACTTACCTCAAATATTTTGGACTTACAGCATACTACATTCAGTCTATCTCATTAATAAATTACCTAGCCCTTTATTATCTCATAAATCTCCCTATGAGCTACTGCATAATAAGATTGCATCCTTAGAACATTTAAGAGTCTTCAGTTCATTATGTTTTGCTTCAACTGTCACAGCACATAGGCTTAAGTTTGATGCTAGAGCACGAAAATACATCTTTTTAGGATACAAAACTGGAATTAAAGGATATATTCTGTTTGATTTGCACAACAGAAAAATATTTTTGTCCAGACATGTTATTTTTCATGAGTTACATGTCTCATTTCATAACATCTCAAGTCATACACAGTATGCTGACAACACATTCACACTTCCCCTACCACAACATGGTCAACTTCATGACTGCACCACTGCACTTGACCCATTATCATCCACATCAAATTCAACCTCAGAACCCATATCAGATCCTGCTCCACAAACAGAAAATATTAATAATCCTCCAACCAGACATTCAACCAAAATAAGAAGACAACCTACCTACTTGTAGGACTATCATTGTGGACTGTCCACTTCAAATTCAATACCAAATCATACCTCATGTAATGCTTATCCTTTATCAGCATCCATTTCATATAATTCTCTTTCTCCAAAACACAAATATTTCACTCTTTCTTTGTCCATCACAGTAGAACCAACCACCTACTCTCAAGCTGTTAAACATAATTGTTAGTAGCAAGCCATGAATCAAAAAATCACAGCTTTGGAGCAAAATCAAACCTGTACCTATGCTGACTTACCCAAAGAAAAAACTCTTATCGGATGCAAGTGGGTTTATAAGATCAAGCACAAGTCTGATGGTTCTATTAAAAGGTACAAAGCCAGATTAGTGGCTAAGGGATACACTCAACAAGAAGGAATTGATTATTTTGACACATTTAGTCCAACGGCTAAAATAACTACCATTCGTTTGTTATCAGCTATTGCAGCTGCTAAGGGATGGTTAATTCAATAACTAGATGTTAACAATGCTTTTCTACATGGAGACCTTGATGAGAAGTCTATATAATGGTACCCCAGGGTGTTCTTCCTCCTAAACCAAATCAAGTTTGCAGGCTAAGGAAGTCATTATATGAGCTTAAGCAAGCCAGCAGACAATGGTTTGCCAAATTGAGCTCTTCCTTGATTTCATCTGGGTACTCTCAATCAAAGTTTGATTACTCGCTATTTACAAAACAAAATGGAGCACTCTTTACAACATTCTTGATCTATGTTGATGATATCATCCTATCAGGAAATGATATGCAGAAGATTTCACGAATTGAAAGGTTTCTTGATGCAACTTTTAAAATAAAAGATCTTAGAGATCTTAAGTATTTTCTAGGACTTGAGATAGAAAAGTCACACAAAGGCATTGTCTTGTCACAAAGGAAATATACTTTAAAAATATTATCTGACACAAGACTGCTAGGATCTAAGCCTGTCAAGACACCAATGGAATCTAATGGCAAATTGTATCAAAGTTCTACAGAACCTTATGCAAATAGTTTAGCATATAGAAGATATATTGGTAGGCTACTTTACTTAACCACTACACAGCCAGATATTGCTTACTCGGTACAACAGTTAAGTCAATTGATGTCTAATTCGATTGTTGCACATTATCAGGCTGTCATAAGAGTGCTTCGGTACATTAAAGGAAATCCTGGATATGGTCTTTTCTTACCAGCACACTCAGACTTCAGGCTCAAGGCCTTTTCAGATTTTGATTGGGCTGGTTGTACTGAAACCAGAAGGTCTATAACTGGTTTTTGTAATTTTTTTTTAGGTGTTTCTCTTGTCTCTTGGAAATCTAATAAGCAAACAACAGTGTCTAGGTCCTCCTCTGAAGCAGAATACAGGGTTATGGCATAAACAACTTGCGAATTACAGTAGTTATAGTTTCTACTGAAAGATTTTCAGCTTCCATTCACTCAATCAGCACTGTTATATTGTGACAATCAATCTGCAAGACACATTGCAGCAAACTCAACCTTTCATGAGAGGACCAAACACATCGAGATAGATTGTCACATAGTCCGTGAGAAGTTACAAAGTGGCATTATCCATTTGATGCTAATTTCTTCAACAAATCAGCTAGCTGATGTATTCACTAAGCCTTTGGCCACTAATTCCTTTCTTCAAATACAAAACAAGTAGGGCATGTATGATATACATTCTCCAGCTTGTGGGGGGGGTAACACCAAGTAATCTCACTCAGTAAGAGGAGAAAGCAGATTAGAGAAAGCAGAGCAAATTCATAATGCAGAGGAAATTCAAATTCTGTTAGTTAGTTTTCTGTTAGGAAGTTAGTTTTCTGTTAAGTTACTTAATTAGTTTTCTGTTAGTAGTTAGTTGGTTGGTTAGTTAGTTTTATGTTGATTACTAGTTAGTTAGCTGGATCATTGATGTATATATAAGTTAATTCTCCACATGCAAAAAACATAGAATAAGATTCACTTCTTTCACTGCAAAATTCGTATTATACAAAAACACATTTTTTACAAGTCACATTTTTCTTTTTTTGCAAGTAACGTTTTCTTCAAAGCACTAACCATAGTTCGCATTGATAGAAAAGTTCCTACCAATTCCCAAAAATATGGGACCTAGACTTAAATAAAATTAGCTTCTTACATATTATTTTTTTTCTTCTTATTGTACAAATAAAACAATGTTTTTATCTTTTCTTGGGTAAGTTAGTACTGGTTCCGTCACTTAGTATTTATATTTCTCCAACCCAATACATATTTAGAATGTTGAATGCTTTAGTTCTTTTTTGTTTTGCAGCCAATAAATATTATGGATGTTGAATGATTTTTCCTTCTAAGAACAAGGAGCATAATGGTAGACCTCAAAAAAATAATCATTTTGGTTTTAAAATAATCATTTTTTCTCTCTATTAATTTTTATTCAACTTCCAATATTTTGTAGCAATATACTTGGTATGGATTACTGATAAATGTCATTGTCACTTAAAAAAACATTTTTTTTTGTCAAACTCAAATGTATCGAATGGCAAGTTGTAACTCTTACAATTGTGTGAAGGGTCAATAGTACTATTCTAGAGTTGAAAGTAGTATAACTATTGAGGGATCCGGAAATATATGTGCCCTTTAAAATTCGAGCTGAGATTTTGGCATTGGGTCCAATGGTTACTGCCATGCCATTAAGAGAACTTGACATAACTCATTTGATTTTCTTCTCCTCTTCATGAAAAGCTCTCTTATTCCCTCTTCAAGTTTTACCTAGTAATTAAAACTGCATTGAAATACTAATAGCTAAATTCTCAAAAACTAGATAATCATCACTACTATGACCAAAGAAAAGCACGGGGTTTTACTGAGATAACAGAGATGAAATTCTCTATTTCTATTGTTACAATGTGCTTTTTACTATATTTTATAATATTTATTTTTTATTAAATTTAATTTATTAAGAAAATTAAAGCTTACCTAAATAGATGCTTTAGAAGAGACCAGTGCTATGTTGATGAGAAGATGGCCACGTGTGGATTATCGTTGCAAGATTTGTAGAGAAAGGAAGGAAACAAGAAAGAAGTTATAGGAAGAGATAAAAAAAAAAAAATTAGTTTGTTTAGAAAGAAGAAGTGTGTCTTCTTCTCCATTTTTAAATTGACTGCAAATTTTTTCATCAGATACTAACTATGGTTAGCAAATGGATTTTGCTCCTCTAAAGTGAGGAGTTCACTTTAGAGAATAAAATAAAGACTATTAATCATTAATGAAAAAATTAAGAAAATAAATTTTAATAACTTCATAATTTATTATATATATGCATATATTTTATCACGATCTCAACTATTGATTTTCTCATTAACAGTTAATATTTTTTACTTTACTCTCTAAAGGGAGTTTTTTGCTTTAAAGAAGCTAAATCCGTTAGCAAAATTATGTAAATTGAAGATGTGGGCCTACAAAATTAAAATGGCATGTCTTTATTAACGTAGAGGAAGACGAATTATCTATTCTAGAAGGATACAAGAATCTCTTAGAGTGAGTAATACGTTGAAACGAAGTATGGGGTCCCCACAAGTGTTGGAATGGAGTTGGACACAAGAGAAGGGTGTTGCCAAGAGGCGACTATCCTAAGCCCAAGGTTCACGTTAGGAACAGTCGTGGAGAATAATTGTCATTTATCACTTGTCATGACTTTGGTACAAGGGGTAGCTCTCAAGGTAATAATGAATTTCTCTGTTACAAATTCTTAGAAGGCGGAATCTCTGGTACCCTTAAAATTAAGAGGGTTTTGAAACCCTGATGTGATGACCAATGACATAAGAACATGTTATCAGTAACAACTAATATTGCAGGTTGAGCTGTAAAACTTATTATTGCCCTAAATGTTATTTAATTTTACGAAGTTGCTCCACCCAAAGATGATGACGAGAGAACGACAATGAAGAGACGAGGGAGGACGACAATGGAGAACCCAGTGAATCCAGCAAATTGCAATGACATATAATTTCAATTGCTTTTTTCTTCTTCACCACCAAAAGAACACTGTCGATATTAGTCAATTTCACTCGGACCTAACTTCCTTCTTCTCATCGCCCATTGCCAAGTTTCAGGTCTTAGGTGTTGTTTTATTTTTCTCTTAATTTTTGTTTTTTCTTCTCTTTCTCCTTCCACTGTTTAAAAGCCCTATTTTTTATTTTTCAATTTTTTTGCTTTTTCCAAACGTGTAATCTTACCATTTTGCTCACACTTGACAATGCTTCCCTTCCCATTCAAATATCATTAACAGAGGGCAAGTTGTTATTAATTCCTCCAAATTGAGTTCAATTCAAGCAATTCAATATGGGTTTTTCTTATAATTGTGGTCGACCTTGAGTTTTGCCGGTTCCTTCATGTTAATGATCAAGTTAGGGTTTATTCCCAATCTTTTTGCAAATTTTGGGGAGATTCGTTTTTGAATGTTCAATTTCATCAACAAATGTTTTTGGGTAGATCAAAGATTGAAAAAATAACCTAAGCTAACTACTTTTTGAGATGGGATGATTTTCTAAAATAAAAGAATATATGAGATAAAAATAAATTTTTAATTGAGTCTATGTCATAAGCCACTGTTAACACATTTTTGAAACATGTATTTATTTGGTTAAATTATATATTTAGTCCTTATAGTTTATACTCATTTTCAATTTGATCCTTATATTTTTTTTTTGAATGAATCCTTATACTTTCAAATATTATCAATTTAGTCCCCACCGTCAACTGTTATTATAACTCTATTAATAGAGTATCTTAACTGGCAAATGAAATATTACATGGCAATAAGTTACTTATGTGGTATTTTGCTTTTCTCCATGTCATCAACAACTTTAACTATATACAAAGCTCACGAAGCACCTAACCAGAAATGCACCTAGCACAGGTTTAAAATTCAGAGTTGATGCAGCAATATACTCAAGAACCTGAGAGATAGAAGATCTCCTATTTGGACAATATTTCTCCTATGGCTCTCATTATGTCCAAGGACGAAATAACATCTTGAAAGTAATTTTCCAATCCAAGCAATTTGCAAGCTGTGCCCTTGTGCCATTGAATCGTTGCACACTTATTCCATAGAAAAAAAAAAAACTCAACAAATTATTTATAACTTTTCTTTCTTTTGCAACATTTCTTTCTTTCATTTTTGCTCCATCTCACGTGTACTAAAAAGATAGAAGATAGTTAATCCATGTTTCAATTTAATCCGACTTGTTAGAATTCTTCATCAAAACCGTCTACAAAGAAAACCATATCACAATCATCATGGTTGTTTTATTTGTTATTTTATTATATCATGGCAGTCATCATCATCCTAAATGATCATATTCATTGTTTATAATGCTCAAAGATTAGTATATAAATTTCTTGAATTTCAAAGCAAAAAGGGCGGCATGTACTTTGACTCAATCCCTCATCCATTGTACAGGAAAACAATACATATACATATATAATATAGTCACATAGTTCTCTTAAAATACAGATATTTTAAGCTCTTCCCATATGCATTCATATGATAAGTTTTAGATCATATATAAATCTCATATTTTTTTTACTTAAAACTTAGAGAATAAAGCAAGAAATAAAAGCTGGTGTGCATTGAGAGTACATGTCGTTAGATCATATATACAGGAGTTGTGAAGGAGGATATAGGCTATAGAAGTAGTCTTTCTTAATTATGTGCAAGAAGTTTAGCAACAGTGTTGGTGCAAGCACCGAAAGTATGCTCAGGTGAATGACCCTTGAATAAAATATACTTAAGCTTGGATCCTTTCATTAAATCTGATTTCATATCTAATATACGTCAACTTCTAAAAATTCTGCATTTCATATTGACTAGAGAGAAACATTGCATAACCACGCACCTGATCTCACGCACCATCTAAGCCTCTGTAACAATCCTTACTTCCCCACAAAGCCATCTTACCACCATTACCCATAATACACCCTTAAAGACAAGATTACCTCCAAATAGCAACCCATCACACACGAAACCAAAGCCTTCAACACCATGCAGCTCCCATATTCACTAGTCTCAGCATCTCCTTCTTCCCCGGTTTTATTTCCCTTAAACAGGGGTCATGGAAGACAAGGGATGACATTTGAAGGGATGACATGAAGAAGATTAAATAAAACACGCGAGCAAGCTAGCAAGCTGATTGCTATATAAGACTCCGTTGGACACGTAGCACACCTAATTCATGGAGTTATAACATCATATAAAGACTAAATTGATAACGTTTAAAAATATGAAAATTTATATGAAAAAAAAGAATAAAAATTAAATTAAAAATAAATATAAATTATAAGAATTAAATATATACATTTAACCTATTTATTTTATTGGTCTATCTCAACAGGGTTTCTAAACCCTTCCAATTTAAAGGGCACCTAAGAAAACACCTTGTTAGAATTGAGCTGCGTTCAGAGAATTTGTCTTGGCGTTGGTTTTGACATAAATCTACAGTTAGAAGAGAATAAAGAAAAAAAATTTAACTTGGCGATACCATTTTCCTTCGAAAATTATTTGATCCTGGTGGGTTCCAACGGGAGGGATTGCATTCTCTCTGCTCTCCTTAGTCCTTACCAAAGTCTTTGGAACTCTTTTCGTAACCAAAAAACCAAAAAGTATCCACAAGATTTTATTACTTGATATATGATTGTTTCTGTAGTGGGTTTCGTGATGCTTTCTTTCTTTGGGTTGTCTTCCTTGCAGGTGGGCGATGTTGCATTCTCCGTCCCCACTTCATTGGTTGTCACGCTAGAGAGGGTCTTGGGAAACGAGACTGTTTGTAAGGTGCAATGCTTTTCAATTTTGATTCTTTGGTTATGTCTTGTGCCCCCTTTTAACAGAACAGTTTGGAAATTACATCCTTTTCTTTAGTAGTGATTGAAGGGTTTTTGCGTTTTACTGGTTGAAATGTTGTCAACATGTCCATTAAGGTGGCACATTGATTTGATAGATTTTAGATATAAAGGAGACTTCGCGAGCTTGAATTATTGGGTTAGATTAGATGATAGATATTTTGCTGGCAGATTCTTGTGGTTAATCTTGTCTAGTGTCATATCCTGGTATTACAAACTGTATGGAAATGAATCGGGGAAACAGCTAACCTTGAATCCATTTTCTGTTAATGTACCAAAAGTTTTGGACCTTACCATGTTAGATTTCTTTCCTGATTGTTGTGCCCTTCCTGTTAGAGATGGTTCAACACCATGATAGTATTTTGACATCTCCCTGTAACTTTTGTGGACTTTCATCATGAATTATCATAAGCTAAATAAGTGGGTATTTAACACAATGGGGAGTGTGGTTTGCATCCATGCTTCTACTTGGAGTGAATTGGTTTACGTGTCATTTTGTTGTTTAGGTATGATAAAGCTACATATTAACAGATCGGAGGCATATTGAAGCATTTCAATTTTGTATTTCGTGCTTTATCCTTCTCGCAGCTGAGCTGTTGACCACAAACAAATTGTCTGAATTGGCATGCTTGGCATTGTATCTGATGTATGAGAAAAAACAAGGGAAGAAGTCTTTCTGGTATCCATACATCAGGGAGCTTGATAGTCAAAGAGGTAGGGGCCAGTTGGCGGTGGAATCACCCCTTTTATGGTCAGAATCTGAGCTGGCTTACCTTACAGGAAGTCCAACAAAGGTTATTATCTTCAATCTTTCTCTCTCTCTCATCAGTTTGAAGATGAATATACCGCCACACTATCATTGATTGTACAGACTTTCAAAATAATATCAAGACTAAATTCTGCTGGCTCTCATTTAGGCTGAAGTTCTTGTAAGGGCTGAAGGAATTAAAAAAGAGTATAATGAACTTGACACAGTCTGGTTTATGGCTGCTTCTCTGTTTCAGGTAAGTAGGCATGCGCTAGAACAAGAAGTACAGTAAGTTATTTACACTATGACATTCTTGTGCTTTCATTATGTGCAGCAATATCCATATGATATTCCTACCGAAGCTTTTCCATATGAGATTTTCAAACAAGCCTTTGTTGCAGTTCAGTCATGTGTAGTTCATTTACAGGTAGAGTTTCCTTCTTATCAGGTACATATCTATACGGCTAGTAAAATATGCACAGAAAATTCAAAATTAAATAGATTGGCTGACCAATATTTTGTGTATATATATATTATTTTCGCTCTAATGACGAGATCACATTTGACCATGGAATTACCTGAATCTGAAATGTCAGGCTTCCATCATACAATTAAATATCAGGCCACAGAGCTTTTCAATTCAACAACATTATTTTCAATCTAATTCGTAAATATTTTAATTAATTATTGCATGTGTTAGATGAAGTGACAATAAGCTACTTTAAATAGAAGATTTTACTGTGATTACAGTGTGCATGATTTTTCAACTCACGGCAGTATTATTTGGCATAATACACTAAGTTCATCATGGTTTTCCATTACATCCCATGATTAAGCTTTACGATTTCACGCCAGACTTCTCATTGATTGATGAAGTGTGCTGTTTCTGGCATTTAATATGTTTGTTGGGAGCACAGTTCTTCTATCTGGACAACACCAGTTGTTTACCTTATATTCTTGATGGTTTATCCGTTTCTTCCTTCTCTTTAAACAAGGGGGGCAAATTGATTGTTTGTTTTTGTTTTTAATCAGAAAGTTAGTTTAGCTAGGAGATTCGCTCTGGTTCCCCTTGGACCTCCCTTACTGGCCTACAGAAGTAACTGCAAGTCAATGTTAACAGCTGTTGAGCTAGTGGTTGATCGCCCATATAAAGCCGGTGACCCAATTGTGGTCTGGTATAATCCATGCTTCACTTGATAGCTTGTAACTGAACAAGAGGATTGACACTCGCATAACTTTCTGGTAGTCAGGCATTAACTTTATTTCTGTATTCGTAGCTTCATTTTAAGATTTAAAGTTGGCGAATTTCAGGTGTGGCCCACAGCCTAACTCAAAATTACATCTAAACTATGGTTTCGTTGATGAAGATAATTCCGATGATCGTCTAATGGTTGAGGTATACGATGGAAATATTTACTTTTCCAGTATTTTTTTTTTTTCCTAATTTAACCTTGCCAATGCATCTGTCTCAGGTAGCTTTGAGTACTGAAGATCCGCAATATCAAGATAAAAGACTGGTTGTTCAAAGAAATGGAAAATTATCAGTTCAAGTTTTTCATGTAATACGGAACTCTTAAATGTTACTGAAGGTTATCAGGTGGTTATTCTCATTAATTCCTTAGTTCATCCATGCTGCCGGTGTATGTCGGGAAGGAAAGGGAAGCTGTCTCAGATATGCTTCCTTATCTGCGTTTGGGCTATGTTTCAGATCCTTCTGAGATGCAATCTGTCATTTCCTCTCAAGGTCCAGTTTGTCCTGTAAGTTTGTCTCATCTTGTGCTCTTCTTATTTGGTTTGAGGAATATAAGGAATTCTAAGCTCAGATTCCAATATCTGTCCAAGATATAAGTAAAACCAAGTTCGCTTGATGTCATCTTCACTTGCCTATTTCATATTTTGCTTTCATGTGATTTCTTGAGGCTCTGATTATGAAGTACTATGATCCAGTAAACATAGGCTTTTATTTCCTTCTATCTTTTTTTATCTAGTCTCGTATACTTAAATGAAGAGTTAAGTCTTGTGATGTGAAAAGCTGACTCCTATTATGCATTATAGGTGAGCCCTTGTATGGAACGGGCTGTATTGGACCAGCGTGCTGATTACTTCAAGACTCGACTAGCTGGGTACCCTACTACCTTGGCTGAAGATGAGTCTTTGGTACTGTTTATTAGAAATAGTAGTTGAGTATATCATAATCTATGACTTAACAACTTTTCATTGATAATCTGTATATTACATTAGTTGACAGATGGTAATCTGAATCCAAAATAGCTTGTTAGACTGGAAAAGAAAATGCTTCATGCATGTTTGCAGGCAACCATTGATCTGATCAACCAGCTACCAGTTCACAGTATATCTTCGTGCCCTGCTCCCTATGCACCTTCATTGAAATGAAAGGTCCACCTCTCTCTCTCTCTCTCCGTGTGTGTGTGTGTGTGTATGCGTGCACGTGTGCATTGTTTATAAACATCTTCATCACATTTGTATTGATTTAGATGAACTTCCTGCAGAAACACTCGAATCTTTTTTGTTGTCTAGTGAGTTTTGGACCTACTATCTAGGAACTGGATACGTCTGTATAATGTCGATTAGATGAACCAGGTCAGTTAAATTGAATTTTCTTGATAGTATTGAAAATTGTACCCATCCTATTAGATGGCATATGAATATGTAAGGGAAAAGAAATTTGGTCGATAGAAATATAATGAATTATTCCATCCAAAGAGCAAGTTTAGACGTGACTCATTTTTATCTTAATCATTTCAAAGTAAAGCAGTAGACCCAGTTGTAATATGAAGGAGGCAGCCTCCATGTATCATTCACTTGTTTGAACAAAGACCAAATTAGCTCTTTGCCTTATTTCTTTTCTAAGCTTAAATTTATTTATAAACAAATGTTAAAGTGATGCAGTGCACCGGTGGAAAAGAATCAAAAGGAAATAAGACAGGAGTATGTTGATCACGGGACACGGGTACAACATTATGTGTTGCTAAAAGTTTGTGTAATGATTGTCCTCTGTTAATCGGCAGTTATCTAATCTTGAGTAGATCATGTATAATGGGTTTGGGTTCTATTCTTGACAGTGGACACATAATTCCCAATATCTAACAGGCTGTGAAGTTTGATTTTGGAAGGCCATGATGCAAAGAATAAAATGATTCAGAATACTATGTCTTGTAGGTCCATTACAAGTCATTTTTTGAATCATGGTTCATGAGATCATGAGATGTGCTGACATCTCTTTGAAGATTGGCATCAGATTTTAATATAATTTTCTCATTTCAGGTGTATCTGAGAAGTTGGGTACCTGGAATTAATGATGCAACAAACAACTGCCAAGCTTTTTATCTAATTAGGTGAGTATTCCACTAGCTGGGAATTAATGATACAAGAATTCAAGATTAAAAGGGGGTTCATGCCTGTCTAGTATCTCACAGAAGCAGAAGAAAAAAACTCAATCTGAGTGTTTTCTTCTTACCCCTCCTTCACTTGAGTGTTGCTGATTTCTGCTGGCAAGGAAGAGAGCATATCAATCAAACCAGTATATTTTGTTTGTCTTCATCTTTGAGTTGCACATATGATTCTAAATTTGACTGTTGGTTTGATAGTCATCCTACTTTGTAAATGTAAAAACTAGAATAACAAAATTCTAATTCAATTGTATATATATTTGATGTAATTCTCTGGATTATATTTGGTCCGGTTCCACTGTTTTGTAGGTCCAAACCAAGTGTTTGTGGTTTACCAAAAAAGAGTCACAAAAGCATTATTGATTTTAATTTCCACTATCAATAAATATATGTATTATCTACACAATAACCTAGAAATTCTTATTGAACAATTGCCCGATTAGGGCATAGAAGAAATCAAAAAGGAAAAGACAAAACAATTTGGATTGTTGTATCAAAGAAAAAATTGAATTGACCTGGGGCAGCAATTGAAAGTTTTGTCATGTTGCAACTATACCAAACTTAATTTCGTTCTCCACATATCCGCAATGACCTTTCTTGGTTGTGGATTATCTGGTCCTCTGTCCCTCTGTCCTGATGTAAAGTACAACCATCCATCCCAGAAACCAGCTAATGTGGTTTTCACACGGAAAGGAAGCTTTCCAATCACTGACCATTTCTGCAATCAGTAATAAAACACAATTTTCAAATGTTCTAAAGGAATATTATCCATCAGAAACAGCCATGAACCATCACTTTGATGAACTCATTTCAATCTAGAGGGTCCCAATTTTTTTTATAACAAATGCATAAAATCCAACTCAGCTACAACCAACAATAATTTAAGTATTTGTTTGAATTAACTTATTTTGTACTTAAAATAGTTTATAATTAAAATCTGACTAAGTTTTTGAAAAAACAAGTGATTTTTTTCTAAACATTAATCCCAAACATACACTAACAACATTCGGTCCATTAACAGGGTAACATAAATTTTGTCAAAAAAAAGTATTTTTAAACAACAGTAAAGCTTTTTGTTAGCCACTATATATGTTCACAGAAAAATTCATGTATGTGAATAGAGGACAAAATTGCCACACCAATTTACTAACAGCAAAACAAGGAAGGAAAATGCCCAATCAAAACCACCTTTAATCAAGAACAACAATGACCAACAAGTGCACCCCTAAGGCGCTAAGAATTGATCAGCTCTGCTTCCAAGAACAAAGGAGTGCCATAATAAACTACAAGAGCAAAAACGGCACAAGATTGTTGAATTTTTAAGTTTTAATAATGGCCATAGTATCAGAAAATGGTTTCATGAAGTTTATTGTTACCTCTAAAAATCAAGATTCCATGGACCTGATTCATTACATCAATATATTGATAACAGAATAAATTGATAGGTGGATTGCATAAATGGTCAATTCATCTGATAATTGTTTTCAAAATTACGATGGCGAATGAGCAAAGTCAGAGGTATTAATGGATAAAAAGAAATGCACAACCCTATTTTTAATGAGAAGAAGAGTACCATAGAGTCTAAATGAAATTGGAAGACCTCCCCAACCAGGATCATCCTTTTCGTCACTGGGTGCTTTTCTGTTGTACCACCTGTGATAATAATTGAATTGTTGACAATTACCCATGCACACTCTATATGGGAGTTTGGTTTTGGCATAGGTGGCAAAACTTTCCATTTCATTTCATCATCCAGCATATAAACGTCACCATAGACCACCTGAAACATGAGGAATTTAAGGCCATAAAACACGCAAGGTTTCACAACCCACAAGAAAAGATAATATTGAGTCCAATAAATGTGTCAGTCTCAACATATTAGGCATGAAAAAAGAGGTCTAATTCTGTAAGAAATTATGTATAACATGCTAGTAAATTCTATTTCCATTGACAAATTTCTAAAATTCAACTATCCAATCATAATATGAAACAGTAAATCATAAGTGGTACAATCTACCTCTAGCCAACAAAAAGCTGTTGATAACCAAGAAGTAAAGGATACCTCATGCCTGCGTGAACACTTGAATATAGGTGAACCAGGTTTGGCCATAAAATCACCCTCTTGTCCACCGATAACAAAAAGTCTATCATTGACCACAATGCAAGCCCTATCAAAAATAAGGTAAATTTAGATGAAAGCCAACCAACCTTCTTTTAAAGACAAAGAATGAATATGGCAACAATTTTCAAGTTTCTTTCTTTCAAAAGCTTCTTTGGTTTTTAGTCATAGAAGTTTCAGCTTTCTTAAAACATGGATTTCTATAAAAATAAACATTCAAACTTATTGTGTTAAATCAAAATCCTCATGACATAAATGAGAACATTAAGTTTAAATATTGAACAGGAATAAAAGTCTACTATTAGAATCTGGGCAGTCTGCTAACCTATGTGGTCCACCACGTGGAATTGGAATTTCAGTCTGCCATTGTTTCTCCAAATTTTTACCATCCTTTACAGCCAGACTCCAATGATCTAATCCAGGTGTATGGCGATTTTCCTTGCTACCACCCATGACATGGAGTCTTCCCCTCCATAATTGAGTTGCAGGAGCATACCTGGAAATTCTTATGTTAAAACTGTTCATTTGATATGCCAGCTAAATAGTCCAACTTGTTAAAGGTCAGGTAATGGTAAATCTCCACTTCAGATTAATCTGTTGCAATTTCAAGCTTCTATCAAAGAAATTTGTAATAGCACCGTGCATTCTACAAGTATTCTCTAATCAGTCTAATTTAAACATGGACCATGTTCAACCATTGGGGGACCATTCCTACCACCCCCAAAATTTTGAAAATTTCAATTTTTCATATTCAATTAAAATTTTTATAAATAATATATGATTGCTTCCTTTTTATATATATCGGAAGGCCCACAATGATAAGCAAACTTAAGCATATTTAAAAACTCAGTACCGTCACTGACCAACGCCATAACACAAAAGTAAGAAGTTAGCAGTGGAAAGTTAGAAGCTTATTGAAGTCATGGGATGCAGAGCATTGAAATAGTCATCATTGCCAGAAATGAATAAAATTATATAGAAACAAATGTCAATATCTTTCAAATACCAATTACGGACTTGATATGCAAGACATGCTCAAATTAGCAACAGAAAATTACCTTAGAAAAATAAAACTCACGGAAATCATCAGCACAGCTAAAAAAGCAAGGTCTACACTCTACACCATTTTTTAAAAGAACTGATGTTACAATATACTATATGGTTTCAATTTTTAACATAAGTTATCAGCGCAAATACAAAAGTAAGGCGTACACTAACGTTTAAAGAACTGAGTTGATGAGTATAGGCTAAAATTTTAGTTTAAATACACAGATCATAAAACTCAGCAGCTTCTTTTTTAACTTACATGGTACGTGATTCTTAAAATTACAATTCCTCTGGCTTAACATAGCAAAAATAGTAGCTTCATCTGTAATACTTGAGAACCAAAGGGTATACTGCAGCTGGTAAAGAGTTATGCAATTCACACAGATATATGCCAGTTATATAAGAATAAGACTGATCATTAATGTAGTGAACAGAGAACAATTTAACAGGAATTCCAATTATTAGATAAAAAGTCAAACATGCACTTCACATTGATCAGGAGCAAAATGAACATCAGCAGCGGGATATGCAGCAGGGTTCATGCATATCTTAATGTTGTGCAAAACATACCTAGGGGATGGCAATGGCGGCAAACTCTTCCATTTCTTTGTTTCGGTGTCTAACACAAATGAACGGGCAGTAGGCCCTCTGCATTGAGGACCATATTGTCCTGAGATCACATATATGTACCTCCCATCAGTTGCCACTCCTAAATGTGAATTAGCCATATCTTTTGGCATATTTAACCTCTCTACCCATCTGTCACTGCTGAAATTGTAGATATCAACATGAGAGTGCACCTGGAAGAAACATAGAAACATACAGGAGCCAAAAAATTTGTCAAGATCATTATCCTCAAATAATCTAAATTGATAGACAATCATCAAAGAAGGAAAAGTTTATCATCTCATAGAGTTACATTGTATATGAACCCAAATAGGGGGTAGAGGGAGTCAAAGTTGAAACTCTCAAGAAATAAATACCAGAAAAAAAAAAAACACACACACACACACAATCTCAGAGTCATAAATAAAAGGATTCCACAAGGTAAGTGATATTCCCCGGCGACATATATCGCATTGAAGGTGTTAAGCAAGGCAACAACTCAGAGATGGAAGAAATACTCACATAGTCAAGAGAGCCATATCCTGCAAACACATACAACAGATCGTTAATCTGTATAGAATACCCATCCAGCCGAGGCACAGGTGCCGGTGGCATCTCCTCCCAATGCAAATCAGGTGCAGGTAAATCCGCATATGTTGCTGACAGGAATCTCTCAGGAACACGCTTCTTTGCATTGTTAGCAGCTTCTGCCTGTAAAAATCCATAAATCTTGGCGTAACCAACTAAGAAGCATGTACATTATCATCATTAGAGGCAATCACAATCAGAATTTGAAAACGAAAGCAAACCCCGGATATGATGTGAGTGCATCTCTCTCTGTTTTTCACAATGATCCCCAAAGAAAATGAAAAAACAAATTAAAGTTTTAAAAACCATTTTCGTTTCTTAATCTCTGTTTTCTGGGACAACTAACGTAGGAAAGAAACTCATGCGGAGACATCAAAATTAAGGGAAAAAACAAAACAAAACAAAGTGGGCATAACAAAAGGGCACATTATACCTTGTCGGGTCGGGTAGTGGTGGTGGGGGTGGTGTCATTTGGAATGAGCACAAGGGCAGAGTGATCAACGACCCAATTAGATGCAATTGATAGATACCCAGAAGAAGATGAAGCCCGGAAAAGATTTGAAATGAGAGCGATACCCAGAATAGATGCGAAGCAGAAAAAGACGACGAGTTTGGTTGCAGGAGAGTGCTTTTGGTGAAACTTGGCCATTGGTTTTGGTCGGAGTGAAGAAAGCATGACATGAGTGACCCATTTATTTACTTTGGGATTTGGAGAAGAGTGATCGAGGGCGAAGGAAGGAAGGAAATTGAAAGGCAGATCTTTCGAGGAACAATGAGTTGGGCGCCAATGGTTTTCCCCTTCCCTATGTCCTGTGTCGGTGTCCCGTAATTCTACGCGCATCGCCTCTGTTGGTTTTCATCGTGCATCATTGAAAAAAAGTTTTATTACGCAGAAAAGAATAATTATATATTATCTTAACATATTTTTTTAATTATTTTTTATTTAATATTTATTTTATTAAATTTTAAAAAAATTATTAAAAATTTTAAAAAAATATAATAACAATATTTTTTAAGTAATTAAATGATTTAATGAAAAGTAATAAATAATATTTTTATTCTTTAACATATGTCTTAAGAGAATATGTTAATAAATTCTTAAAAAATTATAAAAAAAAGTCTAGACTTTGGTGTTTTGAATTAAAATTTAAAAAAAAAATTTACAAAAGTTTAAGGGTAAGGAAAATCATCTTATTCTAAAACCAAGACATGTTATAAATATCAATAAAAACTATAGATCACTCATTAGTGAGAGATTCCAGTAAAATTTAAACTCAAAACTTCTTCGAATAGACAATTGAATCAACTCTCATCGACAAAATTAAATATGTCATTAGTTCATTTCAAAGATTAAAAATTTAAATTGGTAAAATTAATTGACATGAAATATATGAAAAAGATATAAACTATTTTTATGGATAAATTACATGTTAACCTTTTCAAGTTTAGTTTATTTTCACATTTCCTATGTATAATTTTGTTTCTAACACATTACTCGACAAACTTTTTGTGCACTTTGAAACTATCAAATGAAGTTAGTTTGGAATATGGTTTATCTCCTTCTTTCACCCTTTCACCTCTAGCGTTATGATAGAGAGAATGGACATTATTTTAAGGGTTATTAGACTTAAGAGATATTAACGTAATGAAAGTGAATTACGTCTTTAAGCATAAAGACTGAAATTGGATTTCTAGAGGTCACATTTTATGAGGAGGGTCATATATTTATTACCCTTAGCCCAATGAAATTAGATTTATAGGACAGTTCAAATAGACTGAATCTTATAAGGATACTCTTGATTTATACCAAAAAAAAAAATGTTAAGGGTTACCAACGAAGAATAAGAGATTGATAAATGTATCACTAGGTAAAAATTATGTTCTATCATTTGTCTTTTACCCAAGCCATTGCCCATTATACGGGTTGTAATGGATAGTTGTTTCTCAGTGCGAGGTAGGGTCCATAAATTTGGGTATTTGTGATTTAAAGTAAATTTGGATGGAGGACTTTAGAAGGTAAAGAAAAGAAGGGTTGATTTTTTATTTCTAAAATAAGAAGATTATAAAATATTTATAAAAATAAAAAATAGAGAATAGGAATGTTACTTAATAATATTTTATTTTATTCTTTTATTTTAAAAAATTATCAAATAAAAAAAATTTAATCAAAATGAAAAATTTATCCTCTCTTCCCTTTCCCTCCAAATTTTTGTCCATAACCTTAAAGGGAGTATTCAATTATTATTGTATCTAATTACTCACTTGTCTGCTTGCATTTTATTGTTTTAGTCCATTAATTCGAGGCTATGGTTTGAATACTCTCTTATTGTGGCCCCAAATTGCATAAATTCAAATTTTGTTTGATTGTGGTTAGGAATGTCAAAATAGGCCGACAAGCTTGACAAATGAGCCGAGCTAATAAAATACACATTTTGTATCATTTTGGCCTAGTCTGGCTTAGCCCAATTTTAGAGTAGCTTAAAGTAAGCTAGTCCATGTCAGGCTGAGGCAGCCCAATGACTTGAAGGTGATTTTTTTTTTTTTTACCATGAAGGTGATGTTTTAAGGTGCAAGCTAATGCTCTAATTTGATAATTTTGATAATAATAAGAATAATTTATATATATATATATATGATAGTTACTTTACAATATTACCAGTTACTAATTGTTACTTTATAACTTTATGTTATTAGCTAATTACAACATCTATGTTACATAATAATATAATTGGTTAACTCATAAAAAAACAATAAATTTTGTTAAAGAGTGCATAAAAAGTAATAGAATAGTTTTAATTATTTTCTAAAATAATGTAAAAAATAATAAGACAATCCATCACAATATATATATATATATATATATATATATATATATATATATATATATATATTCAGGCTAATGGGTTGGCTCGATTAGGTTGGTTAAATGTTAACCTAAACTTATTTCGACCTAGCTTGATTTGAAAGTGAATGGCCCAAAGTGGGCTAGCCCACATTGGTCGAGCCAGTAGGGATGACAAAACTAATTTGTCCTGCAAGTACCCAACTCGCCCCTTGCTCATGGGGCGGGTTTTCAACCCCCATTAGGGCCTAGGGGCGGATTAGATTGTATTTTCTTAAAAAGTGGTGCAGGTGTTAGTTGAGAACGATCCATTCCACACTTCTTAATTATGTTACATTTTTTATTTAAAATATGTTTTATTTTAGATATTATTGTGTTAATTTACTTGTTTTAAATTAAGATTAGAAGTAGTTAAGTATATCCTTTAAACATGTTTTTCAATTTATATGAAATGATGGTTAATTTTTAAGATTGAGACTTATTATTATATAAAGTTATTTGAAATATTCATGAGAGCGGTGCAGAGCGGATAGAGTACGAGTTTTAAATATCTTGATAAAGGTAGTTTTGGGTTTTTATTTTCAAGACATGCAAGGTGGGTTGTATTGTATTAGGTTGTATTGCATTTGAAAGGGTGCGGGGTGGGATCAGGTTGGGCAAAAACCCGCCCCGCCACTATCTACTCCATTGGCATTCCTGTAAGCTGACCAGAATTGATAGCTCTAATTGTGGCCTCTTTATTACTCCCTAGTCCTGTTTTATTGTAGTCACTTGACGTTGTGGTTCATATAACATGCTTTCTTTATGCAACAATATTTTAGGTATTTGCTTGCATTTTTTTTAATTGTGTTTGAATTTTAGTTACCATAGGTCTAGTTTTAACTATCATAGGAATGTATCTTCTATTTACTATTGAATTGTACATATTATTTTACCCACATTGATCCAAAGATATATTTTGGTGGCATTTTTCAAACAATAGACCCTATTTATTCATGCTATTCCTATTTTTTTGACTTGATAAATATTGTTATTAATGTTGGTTACCCTAAGATATCAAAAATATATCATTAAGTGCTAGTCGCGACAGTGCCTCATACAAATTGTAAAGATAAGGGAGTATAGTTAGTCAGTAAATATTATTTAATTAGTAGTATAAATAAGACCTAATAGGTTAATTGATAGATTAGATGAATGATTTTAACAAATTATTCTTAGGAGTTATCTCTGATTTAAATAGAGGTATTGTAGATTTATTTCC
Source organism: Castanospermum australe (assembly GCA_019955255.1). NCBI lineage: Eukaryota > Viridiplantae > Streptophyta > Magnoliopsida > Fabales > Fabaceae > Castanospermum > Castanospermum australe. The sequence goes on from NSJW01000942.1 coordinate 276,979, forward strand.
CTAATTTCTATCAATAGTGCTTTCATTGAAAGGTTCTACAATGATAAAAGTAACTTAATTGGCATGAGAAGATTCTACCAATTGAACTCTAAAATCTATGAATCTATGTCTGAAATCTATGAAAAATATAGAAGAAATGTTAAGGCAAATGTGTTGTCCAAGAGGTATCTTTCCAGAAATTCGATCTTTGAAACAAGAAGATGTTGTACCAAAAAGTCAGGAAACTGTTAATGAAGAAATGGTGAATGCACAATCTCACAATTCATAACCAGTAGAAACGGGGAATTCACAATCTCATAATACACAACCAGAAGAAATGGGGAGTTCACGATTTCAGAATACACAACCAAAAATTGAGCAACTCGTTAAGTTGTCTGAAAATGAAGAAATTGGAAAATCATCTCTTGTGGCAGGTAATCATGTGCTAGTGTGAGAGAAGCATATTTTAGAGATCATTGGCATTTCTTCCACATTTGAAAGTCAATAACACAAGAAAACAGAGGTGGAGCACCAAAATTCATCTCCAGATGAAGAAATTACAGAAGAGACGGGTACAGACAATGGAATGAAACAAGATCAGATAGACCCGAATGAAAGAAAAAAAGAAATAAGCAATTATGGAGGTTAGGTCACAGCCACAAGTGCTTGAAACAGAACAATTTTCCAAGAAATATGATGAAAGCATAGTTCTTTCGTCAACAAAGATTCAACACAAGAAAGCAGAAGATCAAGATGAGGGGTCCTATGATTTAGAGGACTGAATCCGAAGAGAAATTCAAGAAACTGGGTCGTTCTGAACATGCATTCCCAGAGCTATCGAGTTCAATATTTTTCTCTCTTGTAGATGAAAATGCAATTCGTGGGTCCAAAAGAGTGACTTTTCAATCAATCTTAAGCTATTAGAGGATCATGGAGCAGTGTAGAAAACTGAGGATTTGGGGTGGTCGAGAGATAGCTATTGGAGGAGAAGGAATGGATTGCAGAAGGTTTTTGATGGAGTTCAAAACAGAGGCAACAATCACCACTATCGTGTCTTCAATAGGAGCAGCAACTGGCGAGCCTGGAAGCCTTTGTCATCTTTAACCATCACCGAAGCCTCCAAATACAACGCCAACTAAAAATTCTTACTTGAGGATCGCAGAATCCTGCACTCATTATGTTTACATTCAGGAAGATGGGTCTTCCATGGCCCTATTGCAGAGTGGACATGGGTTATTGACTTCGCTTGAATTGAGTGGATCTTCCATTCAAGGATTTGCTGAGTGTGGTGCTAATTTAATCTTCGTTCAAGATGCCATAGGAGAAAAGGTTGATGATTTGTTCCAAATATTATGTTGGTCTGGTTCTTACTGGGTTGCTAAAGATGGTGAGTATCACAAGCACTCCTATTCAACTCTTCAATTTCGTGGTGCAGAAGCTACTCCTGAAATTGCTGGATTGAGTTTTTTTTCTTTCAATGGTAGTGGGACCGTGGCATTAGCTTTCAAGTGGCAATTGGTTAGTTTCTTTGGTACGGTGCCTTTTGCTTTACAGTGAGGTGAAATGTGCCACTATTTGTAATTAGGCTCCAGAAGATTATTCTGGACAGATTTTACACTTTGGCTACTTGAGGTTGACCAAATGATGTACAAGTTGACTCCTTGGGCTGGGTAAGATGCAACCTTGAGGACATGGTTAATTTAAATGGAGGGATATTGATGCAAATTGTAAAAATAAAGTAGTATAGTTAGTAAATATTATTTAGTTAGTAATATAAATAAGGTTTAATAGGTTAATTGATATATTAGATGAGTGATTTGTAATAAATTATTCTCAAGAGTTATCTCTGACTCGAATAGAGATATTTTAGAATTATTTTCCTGACTCGAAGAAAGATTTTCTATCCGTGCTCGATGAGTTAGTCTCATAATAATGTCTATAATTATAATTAGTATTAAATATATATTTTTGAATTATTATTATTATTTAATAATAGTGATGTAAGAGAGTGTTACGTGTAAAAAAAATAAAACTGAGATATGTATTTATATCATAAAATGCCACATGTCATAAGGTGGAATAAGATATGTATTTACTCAAAATAATGCCAATTTGACAAAATTATATAAACTAGAACCTTACTTCTACATGTTATTATCTATCTATACTATAGAAAAATGTTATTCACCCCGAAAGATCTGCCTGAATGATGAGGCCCGAATTAGGTGTTGTTTCCATCTCATCACATTTTTCCACCTGTGCCCTATATCTTCATAGTCCGCCTCAACCTTAATTTTTCTAACTCGTAGTAGTCCCTCCCTACCATCAAACATACCTAACAATTTATCTTCACCGTTGGCACCAAGGCCTCCTGAAAAATCAACCCTTTCCTTGAAAATCACCTCCATCACCAGTAACTACGCCGCCCCCATTCACTGATCAGACAAGGAAGAAAAGGACTCGAAAAGGGTAGAAACAATAAAAATGCCATGGATGAGAACATCCCTGGCCACGAGGACCTCGTCTACCACTGGAATTATGGTGCGAATTGGGTAACCATGTGTGCCTTTTCTTGAATGTCTGGAGAATCAGATGAGAGTACTCAAGGCACCCACTCAATAACACAAAGCCTCTTTCTCAAAGTCATCAAATCTGCAATAATTTAAAGCTCCTGAAAAAACTCAGATGACCAAAAGTTTTATCAAACAATTCTTGGAATTTAAAGTAGCGTCTGTGGAATATGGAGGAGTTGTATTTGTATAGAGAATATGTAGGTGCAGGTGGATTCGAAGAAGTGTGGATATTGCCTCTACTGCATAGGCAATTGCAGAATCTGCAGAATATGCAAGCCTAAAGCAGCTGCACAACTTTCAAACTCTAAAAATAGAGTTGCAGTGGCCAAGTATTATCGAAAAAAAAAAAAAAAGAGTTGCAGTGGCAATTGTTTTCCTAATGCATATTTCGATCTACCTTTCAATATTTTTAATTTATTTTAAAAAATACTAATTACCCATCATAATGCCATCTCACCTAACAACTTGCCACATCACTCTAACAAACTAAATTTGGTCAAATTTGTCTGGCTCACTAGCAGCTCTCCTATACTATTATAAAGGAAATTTTTCGGTCTCAAATTTTTAGTTTCCATAACCCATTAATAATTAATTGAATAGAAATAAGAAAATGGATGAAATTATAAATACAAACATTACATTTTATAGTTACAACTAATTTTAAATATAAAAAATTATCTTCTTTTTACATCATTATTATAATTGATTTCAAATATAGTTTACTTTTTTTTACAAAAATATATTTATATAAGTAATTGATTTATAATTATAATAAAATAATAATTACTTAATTTATAAAATACTTATATAGATAAAAATTAAAAAAATATTGATTGAGAAGTACGACATTGCCTTCTCAATAGGCTAGTATATATTATATCGGTAGGCAAAAGGTAATTCATGCATATAATAATTTGTTATTGTAATTTATACATTTATTAATAATTTATGTGGATATTAAGTTCACTCTCTATTGTTTTACAAGGACTGATAAGTTTTCAATTTATGTTGTCTAATGCTAATCATAGGTTTTGACGCGCGCGTGTGCACACACACATATATAATAACTTCTCTACAAAATACAATGGCTAAGAATTAAAGGATAATATATAAAAAGCAAGTTATGCTGAGATAGTAGGGAGTTTACTTGAGATGGCTACTGAGGAGTGTGTTTGTGTCCGTAATATATATATATATATATATATATATATATATATATATATATCCACAACTTAAAATCATAAAAAACAAATTTTAAAATTTTAAAAGAAACTTATATTGAACAAGGCAAAAAGAAAGTCCAAAATTTATACCATAAAAAATTTAACTACAAATATTACGTCTTAAACTTAATAACTCAAGTATATTGTTTTGAAAAGGTTAAATGTTATGTGATTAAGAGAATTTAAAAATAGTTGTATAAGCTCAATTCTAATCATGATTAGTGTTTACTATTGGGTTTGTCATTCTCAATGCCACCTCTTATTTGTAAAATCATGAGTAAACCTTCTTTATGTCCTCCAAAAATATAAGTATCATCATTTTAATCTTCTAAAGAAATTTATTATTAATTTAATATCTAAATCTAGAAAGTGATATCATTTTGATCTTTCAAAAAAATTAATTTTAATTTAGTCTCTCAATAATCAAAAAATATTATCAATTTAGTCTCTCAATCATTAAAATTTTATTAATTTAGTCCTTGTTCATACACAAAATAATGATTTTGATGTCACTTTTTAAATTTAAAGACTAAATTAATAATAAAATTCTTTAGAGGATCAAAAGTGATGATACTTATATCTTTAGAGAATCAACAAATGAGTTTACTCTAAAATCTTTACAAGAACAATTTTTACACTTTAAATAAACTAAATTAAATAATTAGAATTAGCTGGGACAGGGACTTCAATCATATCTTAGTGGAGTTAGATTCTAGAGTAAATACACTTTTTGCTCCTGAAAAATATAGGTTATATGGCTTTGTCCCCTTAAAGTATTGCTTTGTACAAATTAATCATCGAATATCTGAAACAACGTCTAACAATTTAGTCCTTTCGTCCATTTGGTTAGACCAACCCTAATGGAATGGGTGATCTGTCACATTAAGTCCTTTGTTCTCATGTTATTTATCTTGTTGGAGCCACGTGGAATGCATGTAAGGGACAATTCAACTTGAAACAAAACGACGTCGCATATTTTTCAGTGAGACTTTGATTTTGTACAAAAAATGATGTTGTTTGAGTAAACCTTAACATATCACAAATTTCTCTCAAACAAGAAATTGTTCTACTCTCATTTCTACTCTATTACTTTTTCCTTATGTTTTCACCCTTTTCATTACCTCTTATTAAAGAATCCATCTCCATTTACATGCTCTATACAGACTAAGACATTTAGAAATAATCATACATGTGAAAGGAAATTCAAATATACATGTGCAAATAAAAAATGGTTGGCAAATTAGTTAATTCAGGTACTAAGAGGTCATCCTAGCCTAAATACTAATGAGGAGGCTTTTAATTTCTTAAATTCCAAAAGGAATGTTCATGTGGATGATTTTTAAATATACAAATCTTTGTTAGCATCTATGTTTCAATATGGAAACAACTATTTCAACGTGATTGCCTATGTAATTATTGATTCAGAGACCAAGAAGACATGGAAATGGTTTTTGGGATTACTATTGGAAGATATAAGAGACTAAAGACAAAATGGTTAGAATTTCATTACAGACCAATAAAAGGTAACTTGGTTATGGACCAATTTGTTGATTAATTGTTGTGTTGATTTGTTTCAAGGGCCATTTTATTTATTACATTTACTTAGTTAAAACATTCAGAGATTATTTTATATTTCGACTGTCAGTAAATAATATTATTTCAATGTTGTAATTAATACTTTATATTTGAATGTCATACAAGAATTATTACTAGCTATGGAAGAGCTGATACTAGAGGTGTAGCACAAGTTTTATGGAAAACACTTATTAGACTAACTTTCACAAGCAATGGAAAAACTTAGAATTAAGGGGTTTATTTTATGCAAGTACAAAGGCAACAACCATGTTTGAATTTGATGCCAACATGAAAAAAGTTAAAAACATTAATGAAAAGGTACGGAGACACTTCAATAAACATGACCCTTTGTGTTGGTCTAAGGTGAAAAGGGAGAAAATGGAGGGAAAGTAACAGAGAAAAAAAGAGAGTGGAATAGTTTCTTGTTGGAGGGAAATTTATGGTATGTTAGGGTTAGAAAATATATGATATTATTTTGTTTCAATAAGAGCTCTCCCTTGTATGCATTCCAAATCTAATCAATTAAACGAAAAGACTAAATGATTAGACGTGTCAAAGATTTAGAGATTAATTTACATAAAATAATATTTTTATGGATCAAAGCCACAAATCTATTTTTTTAGGGACCAAAAAGTGTATTTACTTTATATTCTAAGATAATTGAGAGTTTAGTTCTTTAGGGATTTTCTATGCACCCTTGTGCCTCCATTGTCAAGGAGATTCATGATAATATTAGTAGAAACTGGACTGTGAAAGTTCTTCATGGTGCAAAGATAATAGACACCATATTTTTGGTACTCCTCTTTCCAGTTGCAAGGTTTTATGTGATGATGTGGCAGGGGTTTCTTTTCACCGCAATGTCGCTATCTAGGGTAATATTTTGGTTTAATCGGTTTGGCCATGAACTCGTTTATTAACCGGTTCGGTCAAGCTTCCTGTCCTGTTGTACACCAAAACCAGCTGTTGGACCAAAATGTCACGAGAGGATTCATACCTGGGTCAATCTGTTTGCTAGCGAGAAGCGTTACCACTGGAGCAAGGAAGACACTTGGTCACACGCTGCCCCCTTTCTTTTCTATATACAAGAAACAAATGCAATGTGACAGCGCCACGTTACCTCTAAACTACAACTTTTAGTCAATAATTCATTATACATATTATATACTTATATTTAATTGTGTTATCATTCTCTATACAAATATATATATACGTACAGTTAAGTTGAAAAATGAGAAAATCATTTTCAAATCTTAATAAATTTATACACAGTAATATTTCATCAAATTAAAAAAGAAAAATATTTTAGCATATTAATTATAAATAAGTAGAATTAGTGTGAAACATATTTATTAAGAGACAATAATTTTAATATTTCACAAATTTTCAAAACATGAAAAAAATGAAAATGAAATAAATATTTAAAATGAATTAAGTATTAAAATTGATACAAATAACAAATGTGTGATATATATATATATATAATTTTTTTAATCTATATAATTAGTGTATATATGTATATAATTTTTAACTAATATACATATTAAATTTTTAATATATAAATAAATATAAATACATATTTAATTATATATTAATTTAATTATAATTTAATTACGATTAAATTATTAAATAGTAAATATATTCATTTATTAATTCAATATTTAAGAACTTAGCCCATATTCCTTATAATAAAAAAAATCTCATTCATGAGTTTTTCAATAAGTATATATTTAATTTTATCCGATCATATTTAAATTAATTTATTTCATACTTAACAAAAAAATTTCAACTAAATTTTTTGAAAAATATTTAAATTACAAATGTTATTTTTTTTGAAAAAAAAATAATCTAAATACACACCTCTAATCTCCGGGCTATGTTCACTTCTTTTTCTTTTTATTCAAGTGGATATTTTTCGGTAAGCTAGTGAAGCTCTAAACAATGGCTGGGCTATTACTGGTCAGCACGAAGCCCATCAACAAAGCCCAAAAACCCAGAGTAATTCTCGTGGCCAGAACGGTTGAATCAGGAGGTTCTGGCTGCTGCTGCTGAAACTTCATCTTCTTCCTCTTCATTCAATCTCAGGGTCCAATCAAGCATCGTCTTCGCGCTTTTCGCCTCCATTTCGTGAGTCCCTTTTTCTCATTCTCTTCCAGTTCCCAATTCTCCTTCATGTTTAGCTGTCGCTGTTCCTCGGATCCATCGCCCACTTTTGAAATCTAGGTTTTCAATTTTCATATATATATATATATATATATATATATATATATATATATGTATATATATATTGTTTGCGCATGTTACCAGTGCACATCTTCATCTTTTTGTAACTTGCCCTGTGGGTGCCTGACGCTTCATTCTGTGACTTAAACCGAAGTTTGTGCTGTTTTATTGTTGTCAGAAGGTTATCTGACCAATTGAAATTGGGTGTGATTGTGTTGGCGATCTGGGTTTTTGCCTGAGGTTTCTGCATTTCGTGTTTACGCCCCTCTCTCTGGCCCTTGCATATTTGTTTGTATTGTGTGTAGCAAGATATGTGGGACTGAAATGCCTGAAAACCCACCATCTTGTGCCTGTGAATGAATCAAAGTCGCGAATTTTATCTGTAAGGATTACGTAAAATAGTTAGTGGCACGCGTATTATTGACAAGGTTAAGTAGATGGGCAGGATAATCTTTATACTCGTTTGCATATAAAACATTTAACAAAAATACGAGAGTGAGTATATTTGCAAGTCTGTTTGTGAGTTGTAACATATGGAAATCTCCTGCTGTCACTTTTTAGTTTTTTTCAGCATGAATAAGAAAATGTTTAAAATCTGAAGTAAACTTGAGGAAGTGTATTGTTTTAAAATTAAGAATTTAAGATTAAACCTTATGATAGTTTTTAATTTGGGTTATTATTATACAATAATTGTGAAGGCCACTTTATTTATCAATGCATAATCTGGATTCTGGATTCAGGAAATATGCTGATTAAAATTATCTAGTAGATAGCCAGAATCATGTCATAAAATATTAGATTATGAACCATATTTTTTTGCAGTTCCTGTGCTTGTGGAGGAGCAGCCCTTCCCTATTTGTTGCATGATAAATATCCTCCTAAAGCTTTGATGATATCTATCGTTCTATTGGCTGATAATAATCCTTTCTTTTCCTACTTTGTTGCTGTACTTCATGTCTCTATGTCTTTCTCTTTCTCTTCCTCCTTCTTTCTCATTTTGAATCATGCATACTAAAAAACATTAATCCTTTTCAAGATCATCTCATCTTATTTGACCTTCGTCTGGGATTCTAGTCTTTGGTATGAGTTGTGCAATGAACATAATGAACCTGGTGATTGAAATATTTCAGTAATCGTTATGCATTGAGTCTCAAGACTATGCTCTCTCTGTCTTTCTATGTATACTTTCCTTTCATCAGTCTTGTCTACTTCTTCCTCATTTTTGCTGTCAATATTTGTTACATTAAGAATTATACTACATACCTATTTATAGAATGTTTACATCAATTTTGCTTGATAGATCATCTTACATTAATCTAATTTGTTAGTGTGCTAGCATTTCCTGTGGCAATTTTCATTGTAGATGTTAGTTTTCATGATTGTTCATTGCAGATGAGATTTGGTTAACAGTTTGTAATTTTTTCACTTACATTTCTTGTCATTCACACTCATTTGGTGATGTTGTCTTCATCATTTTCTTGATGCTTATTTATATAACTTTGTCTCTAATACTTAGTTGGATGAAGTTATTGATTTATTATCTATTTGTATATTTTTTATGAATGATCTACAGTGTGGACTGAGATGGCTGGTGGTGTTATTCAGCAGTTACTGAGGAGGAAACTCCAGTCTCAATCAACTGTAAGCATTGGTCCCTCTCTTCATGTTAATTTGATGCTTTCTGAGTATTTACTTTTGTGGTCCTTGTAGCCTACATGGCCAAAGATGGAGAGCCTCAGAAATAAAGTAGTGGGTTGAAAAGGGAAAATGACTCTCTTTTTTACAAATTTTAGGGGAAGGAAATATTAGTTTTTTTACTTTTAAGATGAGGGCGTTCAGAGTTGTACATTTACCTTTTTCTTATATTGTTTATTTGAGCAGTATTGTTTTCCAATTTATCCAACTTATTACAGGTAGTGTTAGATTAAAGTTACAATACTGTTGGAAAAAAAAATTGGTTGTAGAGTCATATCATTTCAGCTAGTGTGTAAAAGAATTTATCAATTTTTTTAAGAGATATGGATTAGAATAAAATCATAAATGCCGCCATGATATTATTTTGCATTAAAAATTTTCAAGCAGACAGGTCTTTATTTGGATCTGAACTGTTTGTAGTTGACTGATATTTCTTTCTGCAGTGTCTAATATACATTTGATGGCAGACAAGAAAAAAGAAACAATCAAAATTGGAAATAAAATTTTGCAATTTGCTAAAAAAGATATGTTTCAGCAAATTCTTTTATTCCTTTTCCTACTATTTTTAGAATTCCCCCTTGGCATCATGTGATGCATCCGTGTGTCTTTACCATTTGTCATCAGTCTGTGTCTTGGTATAGCTTTTCTTGAAGCAGATCATACTTTGCAACTTCATATTGTTGCTAATTATACTTCTAGTTTTAAAGACTCTTTTGAATTTGGATGGTAACTGACTCACTATTAAAGCAGCTTCTTATTTCTGATTTATTAAATGCAAGTCTCTTACTTCCAATTTTGCTCCATCTCCTTATCATTTAGGATAAAAGAAGATAACTAATCTTAGATAATTATACTTCAGATGGATTAGTCCATGTCCTAGGCTCCTGGCTTTTATTCTTCCCCATTAATAGTGCTGAAGATTCAGGTCCTAGTCCAACTAATTGGAGCTATCTACCATTTTTGGCTTGTGTTCATCAAATGACTATGACATATAGGATAGACCCTTTTACAGACTGACATGTGGACATACTAATGCATGTCATAAGGTTTTGATGAATTTATAACAATTTGCCTCCCTTGTAACAAGTTGATTGTGTCTTTTGCTAATAGCTGCTTTATACTCACTGCAGAACCCTTCCTTTATGTCATCCATCATCACAAAGAAAGATGATGCTGGATCTACTGGCGGCAGGTCCTTAAGAGCACTTGCATTAATTGGAGCTGGTGTCTCAGGGTTTTTGAGTTTTGCGACAACAGCATCAGCTGATGAAGCTGAGCATGGCCTGGAATGTCCAAACTATCCATGGCCTCACAAGGGCATCCTCAGTTCATATGATCATGCTTCGTGAGTTCAACTTGAGTTTTTCATATATTTTTCCTTTCTATTTTTTTTTTTCTTGACAATATCATTCACTAAGTTAGCAACTACATACACTCAGTCTGGTCCCTGCAGCATTCTAAAGGTGAATGGACCTTATTTTATCATTTATCTCATCCTTGGATCAGCCTTTCAATGCTTCCTCTTTTGCCTTGTCATTTCATGTCTTTGATGTCATCTAACATGGTTTGAACTTGTCTATGTTACATGTTGATTAATAATATTTATCATGCATTGATTGCTAGATTATAATTTTCTTGGAGAAATAGTTGCAACTTTAAATTCTGCAAAAGAAGAATTTTTCCCCTTTCTTGGGCCTTTTTCTTGGGCAGCATTCATGAGCGAATGCACATTCTACTCTATGCTTCTATCATGTATTCAAAACTGATTTCACATGAATACTATATTATTATTAACATTAATGGTAATTCATGTATTAATGCTTTCAATTAATTTTTCATGAGCAGCATTCGTCGTGGTCATCAAGTTTATCAACAAGTGTGTGCTTCCTGCCATTCTATGTCTTTGATTTCATACCGTGATTTGGTTGGTGTTGCTTACACAGAAGAAGAGGTAAAGGCTATGGCAGCTGAGATTGAGGTGGTTGATGGCCCTAATGATGAGGGTGAGATGTTTACACGCCCTGGTAAACTCAGTGATCGCTTTCCTCAGCCATATGCAAATGAAGCAGCTGCTAGGTTTGCTAATGGAGGAGCTTATCCTCCAGATCTAAGTCTTATTACCAAAGTAAGTCCCAATTATCCACTAGTAATGTCTTTAGAAATTTCTATTGTATGTATACCAGATAATCGGAAATATCTTTACCCTTTGTTTTCAGGCTCGTCACAATGGTCAGAACTATGTATTTGCCCTTCTAACCGGTTATCATGACCCTCCTGCTGGTGTTTCGGTAAATTCTTCTCTACTATCTTTCTTATAACTTATATTTAGTAAAGTAACATTGTACATTCTGCAAAAGTTGTCAGATGGAAAGTACTAAACCACTTGATGTGTGGTTCTGAACTGAAACAAAATGTGTTGTAAATCTGTTATAGTGGCCTTGAAATAAGTGTAAGCACAATAAACAGCCGTCAAATATATTGTCGTTATATTTTAATTCCCTATTTCGTGCACACCAACGAGTATGCGTTTGCATGCATGGTGGGGGTGGAGATCGTTGAAAAGCCTTTGGCTCTATCTCAAGATCGCTTTTCTCTACAGCAGCACTTCATGGATAGCTCATATTATTGGCTTTGGCATTATGCATGATTTCCTTTGCATATCATTTTGCTGAAAAGCATGATCTATGCCATTTTCAAGTCCAACAAGATTCCTCAATGGTTAAGCATAATTATGGTTAATATGTGTGTTTGTGTGGTGTGTGTCTGTATATATATGGGCCTTGACAACTCACACTCGAGGAGGAGAATGTTGGAATTCAAGTGTGAGTGGAAGTTCCAAATGGGATAAGAATGAGCTGAGTGAAGACCATATAAGCGGGAAGACCCATAAACCTAATGCCTTAAGGTTTTGGGTTCAGATGTAGTGTCTGACTCACGAGTATGGTTTCCTCGCTCAAGCTTGTTCCATGTTAGATCTCCCCGATCCCATTGTGTTGGGCTCCCCTCACCTCTAACAAGTAGTATCAGAGCCGATGGTTCGGCTGGGACGAGTATCTCGCTACAGTGGTACAAGCCCATATAGGTAGGCTCAGGCCTATGGGCTTGGTGTGATATTGTATACTCGAACATGCTTCCGCTTCTAGGGAGCATGACAACTCACACTTAAGGGGGAGAATGTTGGAATTCAGGTGTGAGTGGAAGTCCCACATGGGATAGGAATGAGTTAAGTGAAGATCATATAAGTGAGAAGACCCATAAACCTAATGCCTTAAGGTTTTGGGTTAAGATGTGTTATCAAGTAAGAGGAGTGTTTATGGTGAGAGGTGAGAGGAACAATTCTTGATCTATTGACCATTAGATCTTACATGAATTATCAGAATTATAAATCACTTAAAGGTCATATGACTAATTGAAAATGTCATATGAGTTTATGTTCTAATCTTGACTGTCCATGCAGGATCCAATAGTCAATATTTGCTCCTCTCACTCTTGTAATCAAATAATGCTATCACACTATACGCTCCCACCCACCCCTCTCTCTCTCTTTCTCTCATAATGGAATTTTTATTGATTTAACTATTGAATTATAACTATTTATCATGTCTTGCATGTTAAATTTTGATAAAGTTGGACAACATCAATTACGTCATCAAAGTAGTTACTATTTTCTTATATTTAAAAATATATATTACGTTAATCTTATGATGTATCAATGAAGTATAAAAATTTTGGATTAATGTGAAAGTTTATAGGCATGACCTATATGATAGGAACTTTTATCCACAGGATTTAATTTTGATTTACTGTAAGTGTAAATTTTTTTTATATTATCATTCAATCATATATTGACACATTATTAAAAGAGTGTGTCTGTGACAACTATCTAAAAAGTCAAACTTTTTGAATGATTTGCAAACACATGATTAAATGATAGAGTGAAAAACTTTATACTAATAGTCAATCAAAATTAAACTTTTATCCAAAAGTTGATTATGTGAGAAACTAATCCAATAAAAAATTATTCAATAATATAAGATTAATTTTAATTTACATTGGTCTCAAACCATGAGAGGTTAAGCGGAGATTTATTTCCTTTTGCAACCATACCCTCTCCTAGTTAGGAACACTTTGAGCTCCATGCTGCCTCGTATGTGTGTGTGTGTGTGTCTCAAGGTACTCATAATCTATGATCCTTTGCACTTCTATGTGACTCCAGTTCTCATTCATGCATGTATATGGATATTAACCATAGAGTGACGAGCTTCTAATTCTTAAAATTGATAATTCTCATCATGTCTAAATATTAGTCCTAGTATGAGATTATTCTGTCCCTATACCAATGCATCGATATTGTGCTTAAATTTTTATTTATGGCTATCTTTAAAATAATAATGTAGATTAGAGAGGGACTTCACTATAATCCTTATTTTCCTGGCGGAGCAATTGCCATGCCTAAAATGCTTAATGATGGTGCTGTTGAATATGAAGATGGTACCCCTGCTACAGAATCTCAGGTACTAATTTTGTTTCTTGAGATGGTTTCAGTAATTCTTCTGACAAATGCATTATCTGTGGATAATGGGAAGAATTGAAGCTCATTTTTTTGTTGTGGTTTGGTGCAGATGGGGAAAGATGTTGTGTCATTCTTAACTTGGGCCGCCGAACCTGAGATGGAAGAGAGAAAACTGGTTTGTTTCCTTTGATATCCTTTCTCCACCAGATCAATCAAGACTATATCCTATTTTATAACGACATTTACTATGTATTATATATGCAGATGGGATTTAAATGGATATTTGTACTGTCACTGGCACTACTTCAAGCCGCCTATTACCGTCGCTTGAGGTGGTCGGTTCTAAAGTCTCGCAAGCTGGTTCTTGATGTTGTCAACTAGCTGCCTTCAAGTTTTGTTTTCACTTAAGGAAAGATTACCATCTGCAATAATTTTGTCGGATGATTAAGTTGTCTCATCGTGTCAGATTCAATCAACACAGTTAGCAGTCAATGGAGCCAACTGGAAGAGTGTTCTATTTTTGTTTCTGGTAGAAGAAATAAGCTGTTCCATATATTGAGATATTACTTTTTCTCCCCCATCTGGGACCTGTCTGTGTATTACATTCTCCGAGAGTTACTCCTATTTTGATTCACTCTCGATTTTTGTGAAAATTGCCTGTTTTTGGGGTTTATGTTGGCGTTCATCTTCAAGAAAAAGAACAGACAAGGTCAATATGCCCCCATTTGGAACTTGGAAACAAGGTTCCTTTTCGCTTCAGTGATATTCTGTTTATTGATAATGCTGCTTAGTGGTGAGGATATGTTTTGAGTATTTTCTCTTTGGTAGGTTGACTATATATTAAGCATATTTTTTTCCCCCAAGTTTAACTCACAGAAAAATGTTCAAAGTTGAGTGTCCGTCCAATTTCATTTTCTGATCGTAGTGTGTTCAAGAGAAATTCTTATATGCTTATGAAATAAGTGTTGTTTTTTTTAAAAAAAATTTATGCAAGTATATGCAAAATAAATAAGTACATAATGTCAAGTTTGATATAATTTAGCACTGCTCAGCATAAGAATTTTTTGAGTGTTCAATCCATACTGGTGAATGAGGTTACACTTGTCTTTTGAAAAGGGTGCTGCTAAACAACTGGGCTGATTGTAATCTACCCATTTGTAATTTGTCCATAGCCTGCCTAATCAGCATGTAAAATGAAAACAAATGACGCAATTCTGTTAATGATATACTATTAATGAAATATAATATAATTTGTAATTATTCAAAGAAAAGCTGTTTAATCTAAGCTTTTAAGTTCTCAAATAAGTTTAAATTTTTAATAAAAAATATTGTATTGTATATAAAATTAATAAATTATATAGCATATTATAATTTTTTTAATAAGGATATTATTATCAGTTTAAAATTAATAAAACATATAAAATATTAATGGTTTAAATTAAATAAAATTTAAGTATATAAATAATAAATTTGTTAAAATATACTTAATTTTTTTGTCATGAATAATTACATCACTTGCATTTTATTCTTTAATATGTGTTTAAATTAACTGTGAAAAAAAGATTATTTTAATCATCGATTATATGTATAATTAATTTTCTTAAATGTGATTATGATAAAATCAGTTTCACGATTGAATATGTTCACTAAAAAGTAATTTTAAAATAATATGTTTTGTTTGTATTGTATAAAAAAATAGTTTTTATATAGTAAATTGCTAAAAAGATATGCAATGATGTGTTTAAAATAAATGTGGTAAAATTGTAATGAGGTAAAAGTGGTAAAATCGTGTCCAATTACTAAATAATTAGAATCACTATAATCAAAATGTTTAAAATTGAGCTTAAAAAAATAAATTATTTTTTAATGTATCTAGAATAATCAAATATTATAATTCATTTCAGATAATTTGGCCAAACATGTTATAAAAAGATAAAAACAGCTTTTCTCATAAAAAAAAAAAGTTTTTTTTCAACAAAAATCATATTTTCCTAACACCCTCTTAAAATATAGATTAAAATAAATAATTAGTTTTATAATTTCACCTAATTTAAATTTTAATCTTTATAATTTTTTTATATCAATTCTTATAATGTCATTTATTTAAATTTTAATTCTTACTGTTAACGTATTAGTTTTTATATTTTTTATTCATTTGAATTTTAGTTTTTACAATTTCTATTTATTAAAGTATTGTATCTATTTTTCATAAAAGATTAGTCTATGTAATTTTTAATTATTAAGATATTAAGTTCTTAGAAATTAAAATTTAAATGAGTAAAATTATAAGAATTGACATAAAAAAAAGTTATAAGAATTAAAATTTAAATTAAATAAAATTATATAGACTAATTATTTAATTTAAACTAAAATTACCTTACATGTTCACCTTAAATCTTCAATCAACACTTAATGATAATATCAATTAAAAAACTATTTTAACCAATACGGGCATCGCCTCTCCATAATATTACCCTAAACATAAAAAAGATTCAATGTTTTCTTTTTTCATAAAAACATATCACGCAAAGTGATGAATTTTACTCAAGTCATTTTGGCTATATTTTAGTTTATTTTTTTTCTCTTATATAAGATCTTAGATAATTTTCACATTTGTATTATAAAAAAAGAATTCTTTTATTTAGTCTTTTTTTTTTGAAATAAAAGTATTATCAATCTGGCTTGAGTCATCAAAATAAAAAATATACTGAGTAATCAAAGTAAAAGGTATACTTTTTTAATTATTAGACCCACTTTTTAAGTTTAATTAAATTGTTTACAAAAATAAAATTGTAGTGGTGAAAAGGCCCTGTATTTTTTATTTTATTTTATTTTTTTTTCCTTTAGAGCACTACAACAGTAGGACATTATCAATTATCATCCCAGCTGTTAGGTGAGTGGCAATGGTTGACTTGACTTTGTGCTGTGGGAGAAGAGCGCAAGTCGCTGGACGCCCACAGATATTAAAATTTGACAGTATGGCAAGCAAATACGATCCAAATCGGATTAATAAGCACAATGATGTTAAAATGGGTTAGAATAGAAAATTGATAAGAATTTTGATTTAAGTTTAATCAATCTAACTGTTTAAATAAGTTGGTTAAATTAAATAATATAATAATATAAAATTTATGAAAAATTTTATAAAATGTTAAAAATATTAAATTTAAAAAACAGTTGGTGAACCAGTTAATTTGATTGATTCAACAGTTTTGATTGATTTTGTGTGATTTTAACTTATTCGGAATAGTATGATCATAAACAGTTAAACCGGTTGAACCGTCAGATTTAATTCGATTATGATATCAATGAATAAGCCCTTTAAAATTGATCAATGTGTGTTTTAATGCTCCCTATCAATAGCTGTCACACAGCTTATAATTTAACAATAATCATACTTAACAATTCATTTAGCACAAATAAGCATCATTAGCTTAGTAAAAGTTTATCCCAAAAAAAAAACTTTGGTGAGAATTGTGCAAACTGCAAAGAGTAGTAGTTAAATTCTTTAAGTTACATTAAAATTTTGAGTGTTTGATCTGGAGATCACAATTTTATGGGCATTATTTCAATGTTTTTTATATCATTATTTTTTAATTAATGATCAAGTATTTATTGATTACTAATTATATTTCATGCAATTTAAATATTTAATGTAAAAATTTATAATTAATAAATGCTTAGTAACTTATTAAGACATCAATATCTTAAAAATAATAAAATATCCTAACAGCACTTAAATCTCATCGTTGTTTTACCTTAAACTTATCTTCTTCTCTTTTTGGATATTAATATTTTGTGTTGTCAAAAATATTTATTAGTTACTAATTATAGATAGTGGACTCTTAAGGAATGTTTGGATGAAAGAATTTAAAAATAAGCAGAATGGTTGAAAATTTTTGATTTTGAATAAATATTTTTTTATTTAAAAAATTTTTAAAATGAAAAATTAAATAAGAAATTATTATATAATATTCAAATTTCCTATTTTTTATTTTTATAAATATTTTAAAATTTTTTTAATTTAAAAATAAAAAATTAGTCCTCTATTTTTTTTGAGTTTTGTTAACACTAGCTTTGAAATAAATTAAAGAATAAAAATAATATTTATTATTTTTTATTATATTATTTTAATTATTTAAAAAATATTAAATATATTTTAAAATTTTAAGACATCAAATTCTTTTATTTTTTATTTAATAATTTTATTTTTAATTTCTAAAATTTTTATTTATTGTTTTTTTTGTTACTAAAATTTTTTATTTTCACTAACAAATTGTGAGACACAAATATTTTTTTAATTTATATTTTTTATTTTAATAGTTTAAATAATTTATTACATAATAATTTTATATTTTAATTTATTGTATTTAAATATGTTTAAATTTTAAAAATAATTATAAAATAACTAAATTTTTCATTGAAAGATAATTTGAAGATTGTTTTCAAAATACTTTGAAATTATTCAAGTAGTTTAAAGTAATTTTTTTAATTTTTCAAGATAATTTTAAATAATAATATTTTTAAAATAATAAAAATTAAAATAAAAATTTTTCAATTCTCATTATATGATAGTATAAATTCCAATTCATCCATCCAAATCCAAACATACGCAATAAATTGATAAAAAGAGGAAAAAGAAAAAGGCGCCGTAAAAAAAACAGGCATAATAGTGTCCTTTGACTGAACATCATGCGGCTAATACACGTTACGAAGGATGTCCGCGTGATCGTTGGATGGGGAATCGAACGGCCCAAATACGTCGGGCCGTGATGTAAAGGAGGAGAGGTTGCCATTAATAGGTAACGACGCGAGAGAGCAGTTCGGTCCCCACTCGCTCCGGAAAAGCTCGCTCTCTGCAAACGCCGTCGTTCGCTTCTTCTTCTTCGTCTTCTTCTTCGCTCCGAAGTGGCTGCAAGCTGCGCTCGTGCTTTCGGGAAAAGCGCCAGTGTCTTGTTAAGCTGTTGTCGGGGTCTGCTAGGGTTTCACTTGTGCCCTGATCTCCCTCTTTTTGCGCGTCTTTTCCGGTTCCGCCGTCGAATCGCCGCCTCTCAGTTCTCAGTGCTTGTTCTTTGAACTTCATTTGCTCGATTTGAGAGGGCTCTGAGTTTCGTTGAGCGCGCTGCTGGTGCTGTTTCAAGTTAGTGACTGGTAATTGTTTTGGGTCTCATGTTCGATTTGAAATCGACTTTTATTAGGGATTTGAGATTACTCTGTTTTGGTCAAAAGTTTAAGAGTTGTTTTTTTATATTTTTTGGTTGGGATTTAAGAGGATCGCTCTTGAAGGGGCTTTAAATCTGTTGTATTTCTTAAAAATTTCTTTGCAGTTTCATTAATTTTCACTACTTTCAGTTCCAGTAATTCCCCTTTCCCCGTATCAAGGAGGCTAACTGTGTAGTTGAGGCTTGGTAAGTGGACATAAATTTTATGGTAGGATTCCATGTAAGAAGAATACCATACTAAATTTTAGTTTTTCTTTCGTGGGCATCTCTCAACAGTTATCCTGAGCTGCACCCAGCCATCAGGTTTGGGGGGACAGGCAGACTTGGTGATTTTTCTTCCATGATTGGTATTGGATGTAGGAGTTAAGCTAGCCAAGAGTAACTGCATCCTTTGGTTAAATCATTGAGTATGATGATGGCAAAGAGTAGGCTCTCTGGTGGTTATTATGGCAATGCAGTAGAGACAGCTGGTGAATCAGAGGGGTCTGGTAGCTCAGGACGAATAGACACTGAAATAACCATTTCGGAGGACTCAAGTGTCCCAACGAGGAAATGTATTAGTTTAAATTCAAGCTGCCGTGACACTTTTGGTGTTCCCATGCAAGTTATTCCCTTGCCAAATATGTCACCATTTCAAAGAAAAGATTTGGTACATAGGTTAAGATCGGAACTTGAACAGATTCGGCTACTTCAGAAGAAAGTTGAACTGCAAAGAACAAATGGTACAACATTGTCGTCCTCCAGTGATATTCTTAGCTGTAGCAATGGACATAATGGGCCTCGAATAGAGAACTCTAAAAAAACCATCAATATCCAGTTCTGTACCAGGGAAGAAATCGAATCCATTAGGTCAGAAACCTCTAGGTCAGAAGCCTCGTGGATGGAACCGTGGCTCTTCCGGAAAGTTTGAGTCTGCAACACAGACTTCTTCACCAAGCACTGCAAATACTTTGTTGATGAAAGATTGTGAGGGATTGTTGAAACGATTGATGAATCACCAGTATGCTTGGGTTTTCAATACCCCTGTAGATGTGGTTAAGTTGAATCTTCCGGATTATTTCACTGTTATTAAGCATCCTATGGATTTGGGAACAATAAAAAGCAAGATAGCTGCAGGAGAGTACTCATGCCCATTGAAAATTGCTGATGATGTGAGGCTTACATTTTCGAATGCAATGACCTATAATCCCTCTGGGAATGATGTCCATGTCATGGCTGATACTCTAAGTAAATATTTTGAATTGAGATGGAAAACCATTGAGAAGAAACTGCCAAAAACGGATGCTCTTCCTTTGCCTGGGAAGTCAGACGCTTGTGAGGATGTGGAAACTGCTAGACCAATGCCTGCTTCCAAAAAGAGGAAAATTGCCTCATTGCCCCCTCAACCTGAAGTTATGCCACCTGCTAAGCAGGTTATGTCAGATGGAGAGAAGCACAGTCTAGGCAGAGAATTGGAGTCTTTGCTGGGAGAAATGCCTATGCATATCATTGATTTCTTAAAAGAACATAGTTCAAATGGTAGAGAATGTGGAGAGGATGAGATTGAGATTGATATTGATGATCTGAGTGATGATACGCTTTTCACATTACGAAAGCTTTTGGATGACTATTTGCAAGAGAAGCAAAAGAACAATGCAAAAGTTGAAGCATGTGAAATAGAGGTATTGCCCTGCTTACCCTTTCATAATTAAGCTAGTATCACATTTTGTCTGCAGTCTTCTCATCCCCCCTCTTCACAATGAGATGTCAGTCTCATAATAGATATGATCTGACTTCTGGTCCTCTATGTTTTCTATTGCAGCTGTTGAATGATTCTGGACCAAGCAATTCCTCATTGCAACCGTGTAAAGGTTATACTCTGTGTGTTTGTGTGTGTAGCATACTCTATTTTTATTTATTTATTTATTTATTTAAGTTTGTTCTACTTATAGGTAATGACCCAGCTGATGAAGAGGTGGACATTGGTGGAAATGAGCCCCCTGTCTCAAGCTATCCTCCTGTGGAGATTGAAAAGGATACAACTTACAGAATGAAAAAATGTCTAAGTCCAGGCAGCTCCAGTGGTAAGCGAGGTTTGAATTTCTCTATGATGCTTTTTAATACTTTAAAATACTTCCTAATAATTCTGGGATTCTGCTAGGATGTTAAGATTTGATCATAGGATACATTTGGTACATGATGTGGGAAAAAGATCTTATTGAAATATATATTATATGCATATTTTAAATTTTTTATTATAGTTTCCCCCCAAATCTAACTTTAAATATATGCTATTTTTTTTTTAACTCTTCAATCTTTTCTCCTGTATTTTGTCTCCTACAGTTTCGTGTAATTCTTTGTTCTTCTTTGGATAACTCTATCTTGTATTTTCTTCTTCCTTTTTGTAAGATCAATATTTTAAAATATCGACTGTTGGATTGAAAGTTTGCATCATGTATATCATGCTCATTAACCACTGAACTGGTTAACGATATTCAAAGAGTGGTTAATTGTTCCTAAATTAGAAATATTTTTACCAAGAATTCATTTTTTTTTTGTAATCTTCCTTTTTTTTTTTCCCCATTTGCAATTGTAAAAAATTAATATAGTTATCACTATATTTATGTTGACTATATCTGTTTGAAGTTCTACTTGCCATTATTACAAACAGTCTTTCTTTTTGATTTCTTCCTTAGCTTCAATTGCATAATACACACAAGAGGATCAAGCTAGGCTTCAATTTCGCATTTAGTTCTCTCTTTTATTATATCATATCTTTATAAACTATTATCCTAAGAGCTAGTCAAAGGTGAAAGGCGCTCTTATGTGACTAGAGGGTTTTAAAGCCTTTTGTGACAGACACCAAAAAGTGCATGCCTCATTTAATAAAGAAGTTAACATTAGAAAAAGAAGAAAACAGTAAATATTTTACTATTTTGCATTTATTTGCCAAATAAGTTTACTACTTATCCAAGCTTATCATTTTAGTCTATGGAAGTTTATTTCTCAGTTCTATGACACCTTTAGGTCTTTGCTTTCCTTGGAAGTGGGTAATTGTTCTCATGTCCATTTTTGGGAAGACCATTGGGTAGGAGACCTCTCTTTTAGGGATGTTTTTCCATGTCTTTATCACCTTTCTTCCTTGCATAACTCTCCTACCACAACTTCTATTGCGTTCAAGATTCCATTTTTTCTTGGAATTTTCACTTCTTTCGTAATCTAAATGATAGGGAATTGTCTGAATTTGAGTCTCTCTTGGGAATCATCAACACTGTTCATTTGTCTTCTAATTTGAATAAAAGGATTTGGTCTCTTGATCCTTCTAGGGAGTTTTCTTTCAAATCTTTTTTCCAATTTCTAACTCATTCTTTGAATAGGGCTACCTTCTCTCTTGATAAACCCCTTTGGAAGTCTAAAGCTCCCTCTAAGGTCAAGTCTTTTATTTGGACTGCAGTGCTTAATAGAATTAATACTAATGACATGTTGCAGGTCCGCAGGCCTCATCCCCTTATATGTGTGTAATGTTTAGTGCTCATTTTGAGGCAGTTTCACATCTATTCTTACATTGTTTCATTATGGAATACTTTATTTGGCCTTTTAGGTGAATGCTGGGTGTGTCCTAGGAACTTGGACCAAGTTTTGGTGATTAGCTTAATGGTTTTGGTCATAGGAAAGAGGCTAAATCTTTATGGCAATGTGCAATCTTTGCTACTATTTGGTGTATTTGGTTGGAGCATAACCTTGTATTCTTAAGTAGGCCTCTTTGACTTAATAGTTGATTTGGTTTAAGAAGCATTTAGCTTCTATTAGGTGTTTTAGAATATATTTAGAATATCTTTAGAAGATCTTTAGAATATATTGTGGAATCAATTAGTGCTCTAATTGATGAAGTAATTCAGGAGTCATATTATAAATTTATTATATATCTTTATTTATTTGATTAGGGTTACTAAAATATAAATAGAAGTTAATGCTTTGTCTTTTATAATCACATTAAACACATCTATCACATACTATTGTTTAATCTTCATTCTCTCTACCTAAAACCTTATAATTTCAACATAGTATCAGAGCGGTACCATCCGCCTTGAGGGTGTCCATGCTTTCCGCTGTGTCGAGTTCTATAGAACTTCTTTGTAAATTCTCCTTTATTGTTTTCTCAACCCATTCTCTCATTTATTTTCTCTATTTTTTTACTGTTTGACTCTTTTCCAATGCTAGCATAGCATTGAGGGGGAGTGATAATGATAGTGGTGACTTTTCAGTGCTAGTGTTCGTGATGTTATCTTCCCATCGTCGATCATTCCGACAGTGATTTCTTTCCCACTGATGAATCATACTAGTGGTGACATTTCTTTAATGCTAGTGTTTGTCATGTTATTTTCTTCCCGTCGACGATCATTCCGATGGTGATTTCTTTTTCACTGATGAGTCATATCAGTGGTAACTTTTTAATACTAGTGTTCGTGATGTTGTTTTCTTCCTATTGACGATCATTTCGATAGTTATTTCTTTCCTACTGATGAGTCATACCAGTGGTGACATCTCTTTAATACTAATGTTTGTCATGTTATTATTTTCCTATCGACGATCATTCCAATGGTGACTTCTTTTCCATTGATGAGTCATATCAGTGGTGACATCTCTTTAATACTAATGTTTGTCATGTTATTATCTTCCCATCGATAATTATTTCGACGGTGACTTTTTTTCACACTTATGATTCATATTAGTGGTGACATCTCTTCAATACTTATGTTTGTGATGTTATTCTCTTCCTATCGACGATCATTCCGATGGTGACTTCTATCACATTGATGAATCATACTAGTGGTATTTTTACTCAAGTTGTCTGGATTTGCCATATGGTCAAGCAAATCCTTAGAATCTCTCAAGCCGTTTGGGTCTGCTGTCTAGTTAAGCAGATCCTTAGAATCCTCAAGTCTTTTTGGTCTGCCATCTGGTCAAGCAGAACCTTAGAATCTTTTCTTTTCACGTAGGTTGACGATCATTCTTTACTGAGTTATCTTTCCAGCAGTGTTCGTCTCTCCGGCATCCCCAGCATCCTGAGTTGTGTTTCAGTCATGAAGTCCACTTTATATTTATGTTATTTAATTAAAATATTTATTTTTAACAAACTTAAAGTTTAGTAAGCTTTAGCTTGAGGGAGAGTGTTAGAATATATATGGAATATCTTTGAAAGATCTTTAGAATATATTGTCGAATCAATTAGTACTCTAATTGATGAAGCAATTTAGGAGTCATATCATAATTTTATTATATTTCTTGATTTATTTCCTTATTTGATTAGGTTACTAAAATATAAATAGAGGTTAATATTTTGTCTTTTGAATCACATTAAATACATCTATCACATGCAATTGTTTAATCTTTATTCTACTTTCTTCCTTCTCTCTACCTAAAACCCTATAATTTCAACAAGGTGTAAAGCTCATGGTTTATTTTGGGGAGTTTCCCAAACAGATAAGTGTAGGTATTGGGTAGCTTCGCTCCATTGATGTTTTGTATCTTCTTTGGTAGTTTATTTTTCCATTTTTTGTTATGGAGTTCCCCTTAACCTCCAAAAACCCTGTAATTTTCTTCTCATTCTTAATGAAATTCTTTTATAAGAAAGAAAAAAAGATTAATATGTTAAATTTACAAAACCCTAAGCTATTTGCTGAAAGAGTCCCAAAGACCAACAACTAAATATTTTTTTTTTTTTTAACATTTTGATTAGTTTTTCCCCCTTTAGCATCACATTTAGTAGCTAGATGGCTGGGCTTTTAGGGTTTATCACAGTTATCAATAAGTCGCTAAAGGTGTTCCTAGCCTGAACAAGGTGCATCTCGGGTGCCAGAGGCACGTGCCTCACTGGAGGGGCAGCGCCTCAACCAGCAAGAGGTGCTGATATCCCTTCTGGTGCCTTAGGCACGCCTTTGACTTATGTAATATGTTTGCAGACAAGTTAATTGTGTCATTTTCCATTGTTTAGAAAGCAAACACTTGGTTGTCAAATGAGGGAATGCCTTTTCCGTATTGGTTTGTTGACTTCTACCACTTTTGTTTCCATAGTGAGTATGGACCTTTGCGGGGACATAAAACACTGCATTAGTCTGAGGTTATTTTTCTGCTTTTAAACGCAGTGTATTTACAGAAAATAAAAGAGTTTGAAGGGCTTTTGGGGTGGTTGTCTGAAGGAAAATTGAAGTTCTGAAATTTATTTCTTAATTGCATTTCACTGACAATAAGATGGGACAATCGGTTTACTCTGAAAGTGGTAGAGATGATTTAATTTTTATTCTTTATTCAATCTAATTTCAGTTATTACACCAGGATTGATAGCATTTCCTCTGTAGGGTTGAACTCTATAGTAATTTTATTTTTAATCTTATTTAGGAGGAGGAATTCCTTCTAATCTGTAGTTTACTTGGACCAATGTTAAAATCTAGCACTTGGTAGTACCTTAGTAGTGTAAGGTGTGTGCTTACTGCTTGAGCAAAGTAGATGTGTATCTTGTTTCATAATATATATATATACAAATTATGGAACTTTCAGGGAAAAAAAAATGATGAATTTCATGATCAGGTTCATGATACATGATAAGAATTTACAGAATGTTGAACAGATCATAGGTTTGCTACTATCTGTTCAAAGCATTTTCATTTCTTTTTGGGATATATGTAGCATTTTCATTTTCTAAAAGGATAGGGCTTTCGTCCTCATCAATAGTTTTCTCTGTGGGCAGTATATGTTTTTGCATTGTTGTTTGAGGTCCAAAGTAGCTTCTAGTTGTGATTTGCCTGTATTTTCATTTTTGAAGTTTAATTAGTAGGCTTTTGTTTGTTAATTGGTGGCTATATCTAATGTGTGCATTGCAGATACAGATTCTAGTAGTTCTTCTGATAGTGAATCTGATGATGTTAAAGCAAGTCCAGCAAATGTAGTGAAGGTATATGTTGGTTTGATTATTGTGGCTTGAATGTTGTCTGCTGCAACCTGCCCATGGTTTCTTTGCTACATAAACTCATAATTATCCATTGGGGTTCTTCTTCAGGTACCAGAAAATCTGGGTCCTGGAGCTCAGTTGGATGAAAAGACCCGGGTTGCTGATACTCTGGAAAGAAATCGTGAGTAATTGTTCTTTGTTATACCTATTTGTATTCTTTCTATTATAGAATCATTTATGCAACTTAACATTGACAAAGTATGATCTGCAATTTGAAAAAGAGTGTGGCTTACACCAATAAAACTTGAATTTTCCCTTCCTTTGTTTGTGTTTTATAATTTGCTTCTTTTGTATGGCTTCTCTGTAGAATTCTGAATTTAATACACTGTAGTGAATGTCATACTTAATGTGCTTTCTAGAACCATGCTTTTGAAAGCTAAATTCTGAAAGCTAAATTTGTGCTTTTTTTCTAGTTAAACTTTTGTGCTTATGAAAAAAGACCTTTTTAAGAACATGGAGAAGCTATTCAAACATAATAAAAGTACTTCTTGAATATTGCATCCAAACATAAATTAGCTTTTACTTTTGATGAAAAGATCTTTTAAAAAAGTTCATATAAAAGACCTTTTTCACAGTTCAACCATGGCTTCAGTTCATCGGTTCAATGACCAATCTAGTACTAGTGTATGACTATTAGTTCAAGCCCAGCCCAATAAGTTTACTAACATGACAAGAATCCCAACATTATAATAATCCTAATATTTTTAATACTTCCCCTCAAGGTAAAGCTTACTATGCTCTTTGCTTGTTACAAATAAAAACACTTGGAAAAAGAAAATATGCTAAATATAATGCGGGCTCAATAAATCATAGCTGGAAAGACAATTTAGGGATGTTGAAGAGGCAATACACGCAAGATGTGCACATTTGAATTTAGGAGACCCAAAATCCTTTAGAATTGAATCTAGTGTGAAAATGGCTCAGAGCTGGAACAAAGAGATACTGAACACGTGTGGGCTAGTGAGAATCATAGCCAATAGAGGTCACCACTTTGGGTACTGCTTTCGCTGGCTGTGAGGGCTGGTATTAATCGCAGCCAAGAGAAGTCAGCATTGGGTTGCTGCAGAAGTTTTCTTGTTCAATCATTAGGATCAATGTATGCATGTCTCATCATCTCGTCAACAGGAGTCTGAGCTGCCTGCAAAGGATCTAACTGAGATGGTGCAACAAATCCTGAAATATTGGCTGGCAAAATTTTTGACCATGGATGTAAAGCTAGGGATAACTTGATGCATCTTTGGCCAAGACAAACATCTTGTTAAATGAGCCAATCTGCAGCAGATCTAGGCTGGGTATTGGCTGGAATTGTGGAGGCAAGCTGGTCCGTGGTGGAATTAGCTACAGAAGACCTCGTGCTAATGAGGCGAGACTGCCTAGATTTCGATGGCTGGCACATCGGAGCTCCGTTGGTGGTGAGCTTTTGGTGATTGACTGATATGGGGATGCCAAAGAGAATGGTGGGGTTAGTTGGTCCTAAAATGCACACCTGGTGGGTGAATCTGAGGTTGGCAGCTGTGGGAAGAGAGAGAAACTTTTCCAAGAAACCGCGGGAGGAGAGAAACATGCAGAACATCAGTAGGTAGAGAGAGAAACTTAGAACAGTGGCAGGTAGGAGGAAAAACTAGGGTTTGGTGGTCAAAAACGGTGTATGGCTGACGGGAATTAAAGAATCACGGGACAAAGACCAGTGTTTTCAATGGTGAATGGCGGCCCATTGTGGCAAGCCAAAAATATGGCAGATTGGCATTGTGGCTAATGGCGGAAGCATGGCGGCCATGTTAAAAAAATGTAAAATATACTTAGAAACCCTGCAGAATATAAATAAAAAAATCTGACCGGTAAAACTTATATCAAGAACAATAAACATAATTGAAGCATTTTCAAAAGTATCAAGAACTCAAATATAAATGCATTAGAGAGGGAAAAAAATTGATGAAAATGTCATAATGTTAATGTAACTAGAAACTAACAAGGATTTAAGTAAAAAAAAAAAAAGAACTAAATTTCAGAACCTACTGACTTTCAGAAACTAAATTAAAAAGGAAAGAGCACAATACAGAGAAAGAGAAAGGTAAAATAATATTTTAGGAGGGGTCTGAGATAGTGAGACTTGTGTAAGGGTGGGTGGGTGGTTAAGGCTGGGCGGGCAGTTGGGTTAGGGCTAGCTGAGTGGGTTAGTTACAAAATATGAAAATAAAAAGAAAGGTACATGAGAGAGATGACAGTGCATTGAGAGAGGCAGAAACGAGAGCCAGAGAGAGACATGAGAGCAGTGAGAAATGCAGAAACGAGATTAGAAACAGACAAGGGAGCACTAAGAGATGCAGAGCATAGAGAGTAGTTGGCTACCTGAGAGAGATGCAGAGGCACAGCAGAGACGCAACCAAGATGGCATTCATGCTAAGCAGAGGCAAGATGATGCATGCAGAGGCAAAATGAGACTTCCTGAGGTTTTCCTTCTATTGTTCAAGACAGTCTAGACAAAAACACCAAAATATTCTCTGAAATAGGGTACCCATAGGATGAAGATGAGGGCAGATGAGAAAATTCTCATCTACTATCCGCCATTTCAACTCAGGCAGCACCATAGCACCACACTGCCATGCTCATGGCAGGTGCCCCCTGCCATAACAAACCTGCAAGGCCATGGCATTTTTGTGGCGACTTTCTGAAAATCTGCCACCTCCATCTGCCATGGCTGCCATTTAACAACACTGACAGACAGTGGGAGAGTTGTTCCCAATTTCTGGGAACTCGGCTATAGAATAGTGACTGGATTAAGTCATGGAGGATGGTACCGTACTGATACCATGTTGAAATTATAGGGTTTAGGTGGAAAAGGAAGAAAAAAGGATAGAGACATTCTGTATAATATGATATTGGATTGATATGAGATGTTATAATACAAAGCATTACCACCTATTTATAATAATAATCTAGGTAAAGTATTGGTATAGTACTACTAGTACATGCCCAGCCTAATAAATGTACTAACATAACAAGACTCCTAACATAATAATCCGAATATTCTAACACATAGCTACCTTGTCTATTTGCCCCTGTGCTATTACTCTTTGGTGACTTTCTCAGTAACCATGCCATCGGGGAATGGAGATGGTGGCTGATAAGACCCCGAAGGTATATGTGAGAAAGAGATATAGGAGGAGCACAGAATCAAACCCGTGCCCCTGCCCAATGTGAGCAGCAACTCACTCATAACAGCCTAACAGCCGAGCCACGCACCATGTGAACTAAGCAGAGGCGGGAAGTGTGAACTTAGCAGAGACGAGGGAGGTGTGGGAAGTGTGACTCGTGCCTGGGCATTACTTAAGGAGCAATGCAACACGAAAGAAGGCAGAAAAGAGAGTAGAGGAAGTCCTGTGAGGAGGGAACCGAGCACCCTCGAATTTGCTCGAAATATCTGTAGTTCTCTATTGCTTTCTCTTCCCTTCTACTGCTAATTGTATCAACCATCACCCCCTGCTCGATTACCCCACTGGTAATTGAGTAGTAGAGGAGATAAAGGCTCTTTTTCAGTATAATTCTATTAATTTCTGATCCAGTTCTATCAAACTGGTATCAGAGCTCCCGATCCGGGAGCTGTGCCATGGTGAATACTAGGATGGAAGCCAGAATTGAAGCTCTGGAATGTGGAATGAATATCATGGAGGACCGAGTTGATATCAGCTAATGCTAAAACTGTGTCCACGGGCAGTAATCCTGGTGACAAGGCAGTAGGAGAAGGAATGGCGGGCAACAGAAGAGGTGGATCCAGGAGGCTGTTGGATGCAAAATATCAAGACAGGATGAAGAGGGGACTATGCTTTCGCTGTGATGAAAAATATAGTCCATAACATGTATGCAAAAACAAGTAGCTTCACGTGCTGCTAATTGAAGGTCCAGTGGAGGAGGAAGATGAGGGAGGACTGGAGCCAGAGCAAGACAATGATGATGAACGGGCCTTGCAATTATCCATGCAAAGTATTATGGGAATGACGTCCAAGAAGTCTCTCAAGCTATGGGGAGAAATAGAGGGGAAGGAGGTAGTAGTTTTGATAGATTGTGGGGCATCTAACAATTTTATATCTAAGGAGGTAGTTCGGAAGCTTCGTCTCATTGTTTCAGACACTCCAGAATACACTGTAGAGGTCGCAGATGGACATAGGGTGAGAAGCAAAGGAGTATGCAAGGGAGTCGTATTACACATACAAAGGGTGAAGATCATTCAGGATTTCTACATGTTTGAATTGGAAGGTGCAGACTTGGTGCTAAGAATGGATTGGCTAGAAAGTTTGGGAGAGATAATTGCCAACTTTAAGGACTTAACTCTAAAGGTTGAGGTAGCACAAGAGATGGTGACCATTAGAGGGGAGCCATCCCTCTGCCGATCACAAGCCTCCTTAAAGGCTATGAGTAAGGCCCTACAGGATGAGGGAGAAGGATATCTCGTAGAATACGAGGACATTGTTGCAGAACAACAACCAGCCAACCCCTCCTGGACAGAGTTGCAGGATTTACTGGTGGAGTTCGAGAATTTGTTCCAGGATCCTCAAGGTCTACCACCCGAAAGAAAGTAGGACCATGATATCAACCTAAAGGACGGAGTACAGATTCCAAACTTACGTCCTTATAGGTATCCACACTACCAAAAAAATGAATTAGAAAGAAATTGTGGATGAAATGTTGGCAGCTGGGATCATTAGACCCATCAATAGTCCTTATTCAAGCCCCGTTATTCTGGTCCGAAAAAAAGATGGTGGATGGCGCTTTTGTGTTGATTATAGAGCGCTTAACAAAATAACTATACCTGACAAGTTTCCTATTCCAGTCATAGAGGAGCTGTTGGGATGAATTAGGAGGAGCTGAAATATTCTCCAAACTGGACTTAAAGTCCGGATTTCATTAGATCAGAATGAGAAGGGAAGACATCCCAAAGACAGCCTTCCGAACCCATGCAGGGCATTTTGAGTTCCTGGTTATGCCATTTGGGTTGTCAAACGCTCCCCCCACTTTCCAATCCCTTATGAATGAAGTATTGAAGCCATTCCTAATGAAGTTTGTGTTAGTCTTCTTTGATGATATTCTAGTCTGCAGTAAGGACAGAACGACTCATTTGCAACACCTCAGAATGGTGTTACAGCAACTCCAGGAGCAGCAGTTATTTGTGAACAAGAAGAAGTGTGCTTTCGGGCACTCCCAGATAGAATATCTAGGCCACTTGATTTCTCGTGAAGGGGTAGCAGCTGACCCAAAGAAGATTGAAGTAATGCAATCGTGGCCTACTCCGAATGATGTCAAGAGCCTTAGAGGCTTCCTTGGACTCACGGGTTACTACAGGAAGTTTGTCAGGAATTATGGAAAGATTGCCAGACCCTTAACCAATCTTCTTAAAAAGGAGATTTTTCATGGATGGGGTCAACTTGCGTTTGAGCAACTGAAACTAGCCATGACCAGTGTACTCAGTCCTAGCAGTTCCACATTTTTCTTAGACCTTCACGGTGGAAACAGATGCATCCAGCACAGGAATTGGGGCAGTATTGATGCAGAATGGCAGACCAATGGCTTATATAAGCCAAGGATTATCCGAGAGAGCTCAAGCCAAGTCTGTGTATGAACGGGAGCTCATGGCAATTCGTCTTTGTTGTTCAAAAATGGCGCCATTATTTAATGGGCCATCATTTCATCATTCTTACTGATCAACAAAGCCTTAAGTTTCTAACAGATCAGAAACTTATGGGAGAAGAAACAATATAAGTGGATTTCCAAGCTGATTGGGTTTGATCTCGAAGTTCACTATAAACCAGGACCAAAAAACAAGGTAGCAGATGCCCTCTCCCGTAGGATGCAATACTCAGCCATCTCTATGGTTCAGTTTCACGGGTTAGATAATCTAGTGGAAGAAATTCAAGCGGATCCTAAACTGGGACAGATTATGCAACAGGTTTTGCTTCAACCTGATTCACATCCAGGTTATAGATTAAAGGGAAACCAACTATTGTATAAGGACAGACTGGTAGTACCAAAGTCATCTTCTACTATCCCCCTAATTCTTAAAGAATTCCATGATTCGGCAATAGGGGGACATTCAGGGTTTTTCAGAACCTTCAAACGAATCTTTGCCCTGGTTTACTAGGAGGGAATGAAGAAAGATATCCAAAAATATGTGCCTGCCTGTGAAGTTTGCCAGAGGAATAAATATCAAACGCTATCACCTACTGGGCTGCTCTAACCACTCCCTATTCCCAATCATACATGGTCTGACATCTCCATGGACTTCATCGGTGGTTTACCAAAAACACAGGGGGTGGACACCATTTTGGTGTTAGTTGACAGGCTAACAAAATATGCTCATTTTATTCCTCTGTGCCCACCCGTTCACAGCTAGGGAAGTAGCTGATATGTTCATCAAGGAGGTCGTTCGGCCACATGGATTTCCATCATCCATTGTAACAGACAGGGACAGAGTTTTTCTAAGCCAATTTTGGACTGAGTTATTCAGGCAAACGGGTACCAAACTGAAGTTCACATCCGCATACCATCCATAGACTGATGGCCAAACTGAAGCGGTTAATAGATGCCTAGAGACTTATCTTCTTTGTCTCACGGGTACTAAACCTAAGCAGTGGCCTAAGTGGCTTAGATGGGCATTTGTAATATAATAGCTATAACTGAGATTGTGTAATTAACTCGACATTCACAGAAAAGGACCACGGAAAAGGTCAGATTGGTGATGGAATATTCTAATGATCCCAACTTAAATACATGGGTGGTCTATGATACAGGATCAGGTACAATGGCATACTAGAATCCATGTGGTCGAACCCACTTAGTGGGAATAAGGCTTGGTTGTTGTTGTTGTTGATGTGTTCTTCATTTGTTGTGGGGGCAAATAATACTGAAATTTAGGAATTTACACTTAAATGGATGTTATTTGAAATTCTGGATTCAATGGCATAAAAATACCTATAAAGATTTCACAATCATTAAAAGGATTTGTTATGCTTTTATCTAAATGTTAAATTACACCTACCATAATTTTAAAATTATTGTGTAAAGTAAATTGCCTGCTAGAAATAGGGCTCATTTGGATGAGCTTCAAAAAGAAAGTCATTTATATGAGCTTTTTTAAAAAGATCTTTTATAAAAAATGAAAGTATTTTTTATGTTTGAATGCAATGTTTTAGAAGTTTTTTTTTTTTTTTTTAATGTTTGAGTAGCTTTTTTTATGCTATAAAAAAGGTCTTTTTTCATAAGCACAAAAATGTAGCTTCTAAGTGCATAAGCTGTTTTTAAAAAAATGCATCTTAACACACTAAAACATAAAAAAAAGTACTTTTTTTTTTTTAAAAAAAGGTCTTTTCTTATTAAGAAATGCACATCCAAACGAGCACGTAGTCTTTTCATGTGCATTATCTAACCTGAATGAAACTGTGCAATATTCTCAGGGAAAGTAGTTTTATTTGAAAGAACACACAAGTGAAGTAGCAAAGGAAAGGAAAAGGTTTTGGCTACTTCTGTTCCTTTTTTTTTTCTCCTTGATATTGAGTAATTTATGAGCTTTATTTTTCATATAATTATAATTATAATTTATATAAAACTATCAATGTACCAATTGAGACATTTCGGACTTGGATTTGGGACTATTAATTTACTAATATTAGTAGTCTTGTGATAGACTTCCATATTTGTACCTGCTAGGCTTGCATTTGTTTCCTTCAATATTGCACACGATGAAATTTCTTGGCTATTGTTGTACTGACTTGGACTCTTACCCTTTACTTCATACAGAATCTGTTAGTGGCTTGGATCAACTTGAGGATAACTCTCAGCAGAAGCTAAGTTCTTTTGACTCAGATTGCCATCAAGATGGTAAGAGTGTATGGATTATGGAAGACATTTTTCAGTTATATTGGATACCTACAAAGCCATTATCTTATTAATTTCGTAGGGGACAGTGGTCCAACTGAGAGACAGGTCTCCCCTGATAAGCTTTATCGGGCTGCATTATTGAAGAATCGATTTGCTGATACTATCTTGAAAGCTCGAGAAAAGACGCTCACACAGGTAAATCACATATTTGAGCTACCTGGAACTTACGCTGCCTGTAACATATGTGACTTGCTTCAATTTAATTTGGCTGAGGTCAGGGTGAGAAGGGAGATCCTGAAAAATTGCGTCAAGAGAGGGAGAAACTGGAGATGGAACGAAGGAAAGGTGATTAAGATGTCATATTTATGTGCTATGGTTAAGAGTGCTATGCCCCTACTGGATTTTCAACCTATATGTTAACTAACCTATCTGTTGATCCAATTCGTTGTTGAGCAGAAAAAGCAAGGCTACAAGCAGAAGCAAAGGCTGCTGAAGATGCTCGAAGGCGGGCAGAAGCAGAAGCTGCTGCAGAAGCCAGAAGAAAGAGGGAGCTTGAGAGAGAAGCTGCACGACAAGCATTGCTACAGGTAAATAAGCAGTGTCAATGTTACCGAAGTATGTCCATCTGCTTGTTTGCTCTGGATTTTATTGGAGCATATACTGGCATCTTTGCAGATGGAAAAGACTGTTGAAATCAATGAGAATTCTCGATTTCTTGAAGATTTGGAAATGCTTAGAGCTGCACCTGCTGAGCAGTTACCAAGCTCTGTAGATGAGACGAGTCCTGATCACTCTCAAGATGGCCTAGGTAGTTTCAAGTTTGGGGGCAGTAATCCCTTAGAACAGCTAGGGTTGTATATGAAAGTGGATGATGAAGAGGAGGAAGGAGAGCCACCGTGTGTCCCAAATCCTGTGAATGATGTAGAAGAGGGAGAGATTGATTAAGTTATGCTTATTTTGTATCATGAACGAATCGAGGAGCAAAGTATAATTATCTTGATCCCCAGAAAATTCTCAAGTATTCTAGTTCTCATAATGCGGCAATCCATCACAAATGGGAGGGAGCATCTTTTCTTGTGGCAGCATTCAGCCTCTAGAAGGACAATATTGATTAGGTTTTGAGTTGTCTTGGCAACACAGGACCGCTTTGAACAGAAACCAAGATACACTTTTGGTCGTTTACAATAGAAGTGTACATCAGCCTTCTTGTCTTTCCAGTACTGGCCAGTGCCTAGAGCATCGCATTCCTTGAATTAGGTTAAGTTGTACAAAAGATAGTTCTTAAGTTATCTTTGAACAACAGAACATAGAAGTAGCTCCATCTCTAGATGCCTCATGTTTGTATTTGCGTTTATAAGGTCAGTTTCATCTTTATGAACGTTTTGGTTAATGCCATACTTATGGGAGTTATGTTGAAGACAGGCCAAAAAAAAAAAAAACTATTATTTAATGATACTATCTTGTTCAATTTGGTTTTGTTATGTGAATTTTGATTAGTTGATGAAAATTTTGTTAACCCGCTACCCAAGAGCAAAGTTATCTAAACTACTTTCGTAGGTACACCAAAAAATGATTCAATAGAATAAAAATAAAATGAAATGATCGTTCACAGTTCAGAATTTAGTAACTTTTAAATTAGTATATAGAATTAATATAAAATAAAATTAAAAATAATTGAAATGATATGTATGTCCTTATGAAGAAAAGTGAAAAAGTTTTAAATTTTTTATGTATATCTTATATATGTTTAGCAATGTTTAAATTTTTTTTTTATAATGTAATAACAATAAATATTATTACTTAAGAAAAAAATAAATATTTTATTTGTAAAAAAATTAAAGTGTGTATATTGTTATTTGAAATGAATATATAATATAATTATTAAATTTTTAATTATCTTATTTTTTATTTAAATTTTTGTTAAGTGATATTATTTTTTATTTTTTTATAAGATTTAAGTGTATTAAAATTAACAAAAAAAATAATAATAATTTTATAAAATTAATAAGGGTATATATTAAGAAAAAAATGATTAAGTTTCATTTCATGAATCTTAGAATCTTAATATTACTTTTTTTTTTAGAGAATAGATTTCATGTTCTATTTCTAGTTTTGTAGAATGATGTATGAAATAGAGATTTTATTTCAAGGTTATTTTATCAACAAATATCAAAATATTTTATTTCATGAAATATGCATAGAATAAAATCATTGTTTTCTCACGCCAAAGTTGGGGTAAATTGAATGAGATTATTTAATATATTGGTATAATACATTTATTTTCATAAATGATAATTGATTCTCTTATTATCAAAATTCAACATATCATTTTTTGAAATTTGAATTTTTTTTACCAGCTGTAAAAATTATAAATGAGTTTTTTATTTTAGAAAATAGTATATTACATTCAATTTACAGAGTAATTTTTTAAATTGAAGCAATATATTGAGACTAGGGATGAAGTCATCCCTCAAAACTTGTACATTGGGAAAGAGAGGAAGATGATTTTTTTGGTTGTTTGAATATTTAGTGAGATTAAGAAAGGAAGCTTCTAATCTGCGAAGGAATTTGCATCATGAAACGAAGCTCTTTCAAACGTGGGTTTTTTTTTTTTTGTTTAATTTCAGGCATGCATGATTTTTGTATTAATTCTATTTACCGTCCTCAATGTGTGTAGCACTGTTGATTTGTAAAATATTAGAGTGAATTATCATAAACTTTTAGCTAAGCATTTAGATTCTTTTTGGAATCAATAAAATTAGAGAATTAAACTAAATTAAATTAAATAGTTGAAAATTAATTTTCATGTTTGAAACTTATTATAAAACTTATGAATTAATTGATTTAAAAATGAAAATTTTATGTTTGAAATATATTAAAAATAAATTGAATTAATTTTATATTAATAAATTTTTATTTTTAACCTTTTTTATAATAATATAATGTTATTCTATTAAAGATATAATAATAAATTATATAAAATTAATTAAAAATCACTCAAATTTTCTTATTTTTAAAAATATTTTTAAATCAATCTTATAAAAATTTAGCTATTAGATTTTCATGAATTTTTAAATTATATTAATTTTCATTTTGTAATTTTCTAAACAAAATTTAATTTACAAATGAAATTAAATTTCAAAATTTGTTGTTCTAAAAACACTCTTAGGTTGCGATTGAACAAAGAATCCTCGAAAATGAGGAGAAGAAAAGTTTATTATAATTTTTTTTATTTAAAAATTTTATAAAAAGAAAAAAAGAAAATGAGATTTTTCAAGTAATTCTTCTTTATTAATTTTTTTAGAATATTTTAAAATTCTTTAAATTTAAAAGATTTAAAACATTCAAGTAATGAAAAAAGAACTTATTAATTAACATCTTGTACCTCTTTAATTTTTTTAAATTCCTTTCATTTTTTTTCCATTCGAACACTCAAATATGGCTTTAAGAATTTAATTTTGGTTTATTATCATTATAAAATTTTTTTATACAAATCATGAATCATATGTTATCATATTATTAAAATAATTTTACTATGATAACAATTATCTAATATGTTTAGATGGTGGATAATGAAAGAACATGGAGGGAAAGGTTTTAAGTAAACCATTTTATTAATCCTCTAAAATCCTTTCTTATTCATTTTTTATAAACATTTTATTTTTTTTAATTTAGAGGATTTTAAACATTTAAGTGAAGGGAGGAAAACTTAGAGTTTGTTTAGTTTGATGAATCATTTTTCGTTTTTTATTTTTATTTCTTAAAAATAATTTTCATTTTCTAATTTTTAAATTTTAGAAACGGGCTTCATTGATATAATTTGTAATATAATTATAAAACTGCCATTGCATTTTTAACTTTCTATTTTCGGAAATGATGGAAAAAAAACAATGTTATTTTCGGAAAAGGAACCTTCATTTTAAGTAACGTTTTCTAAGAAATATTTTCAATAAAACTCAACTAAACATTTTTTCAAACTCGTTTTTACTAAAAATAAAAGCAAAAAAAGACAAGGTAAACACACTCTTATTATTTAACTTCTTATTTTCTTCCTTTTCTGTCATTTTTTAAAAAAATTTTCCTCCCAACGTCCAAACATACCATAAGAGATCCATTCTTTTAATAATATAATAATATATGATTAAATAATAAAGTAAAATTTTTTTATACTAATATTGGATTAAAGTACGTTGAAATTGAATTGAAATTTTAATCTCTCATTTATAGGCATATGATTTGAGGAGTCATAGCGAAAATTAGGAGTGTTAATGGGTTGAGTTCAATCTGGCCAAGTCTTAACTTTATAGTTACGCCAATCTTTTGAACTCTATATTATTTCTATAGTTGAGTAAACCTTATTAATGCTTAGGTTTAAGTGTTTTCTTTTTCTTTTTTGACAATTTAACGGAGTTAGAACCCAAAGAAACTAAGTGTAAATACACATGGGAGTAGAAACTCCCTTTTTATCAAATAAGATCAGATTTTCCCCCCCAGCTTGGTGGCGTCTCCTAGCTTGTTTTGTGGAGTTGACTTGAATTTTGAACAAAATCTAAATTTCAACATGTATAATTAATAAATTAAAAGTCATAAAATTTTAGTCTTTAAAGTAAAAAACTTACGAGGCATTTTTTTTAAAATGTTTGAGTGATAGTATAATATTATTTGTATTGATCTCAAGAATTCTCCGTTAATGATATTACTCACTAATAAATTGGCATCTAATCCTTCGCATCATAGAAACAATTACAATCTTTATTAATGTTCATGTAAATATTAACAAAATACAATATGAATATCATGACACAAGACAGAAATTAAGGGATTCATTTGAATTGCAACTTGAGTTAATGTACACAAATTTAATAAGGCACAGTGGGTGGAGGACTCTCGTTTGACTAGGACAAGAAGAAGACTCAGGAATGCTAGGCACGTAGGCAAAACAACAGCCTATAAACCGGCATGGTTTAAGAAAATATTATGTAATCTTAAATCAAATCGAACTAACTTGAATGGTGATTTGGTCTTAGCCCGAAAATACAACGTGTTCTATTGTTTGAATCCGATATTAATATGATTCTTTATTGAAATGGAATTTTACTCGAATTAATCAACTCAAACTGGATTGAATATTGACTGCCCCCGTAAAAATTGAAGTATTACTTAAAAATGCTTACACAGCATTTATACGTGGGAAGTTTAAAAATATATTTTAATATTTTGACAAGAGAAATGTTAAATCTTTTAAAAAAAATTAAGTAGTTTTCTCTTTTTTTAATTAAGAGGACTATTGATAGAAAATTTAAAAACTTTTTTATGATACTTAACTTGTAAGATATTAGATGGGGAACATATCCAAATTAAATATTACTTTTTTTTCCTGCTGAGTTTTGTAAGAAAAAGAACACATAAAGAGGATTTGCATATCAAATATTTAAAATATATAATAAATTAAACTGAATTTTGATTAGAAATAAGTAATTACTTTTCTTATCCACGTCAACACTTACTCAACCGGTCAAAAGTTTTTACTACTGCCAACTAGATTTTCAAATGTGGTTATTTAAAGCATTCCTCTATCCCTTAATTCGTAATTTTTAAAATTGATATTCTCCGATTACAATTTTTTTAAAATATTAATATAACTCTTGTAAAAAGAGAGAATTAAAATGTAATAAAAATAGTTTAAAGGATTTTATGCTTATGTATTTTTTTTGGTTTTTACAAAGTGTAATCTTGGTCGGCATATTGACATTACTCTTTTTTATAAAAAAAAATGTGTTTTTTAATAGAATTTGAAATACTAGCATTATAGGTAAAGCTAATTCTACTAGAGTTTTAACTTTCTCATCATTGATCCACACCCTTATAAGTACATCTATTTATGATTGTGCACGTCATGCACTCGTACTTAAAATTGAGAAATTTTTTTAAAGTGTAATAAAAACAGTTTAACAGATTATATTCTTATATTTGAAATTGTTAAAATTTTTGTGACATAAGTTTAAATCTATCATATAATAAAGATTAAATTACCAAATTGGTCATCGAATAATTTCATCGAATTCACATTATTTCCTAAAAGATTTTAATCATGTATTAGACATGCATCAAATACTCACTTGAGCTGGAAATAGCAATGCAGAGATGCCATGTTTAGATGAAAACTTAGACTATTATGTTGAGTCACTGCTTGATGCAAAAGTCTCATGGACTAATATACCATCAATCCTAGAGGAAAAAAAAATCACCACAATAAACTGATTTACAAAGTAAGTGTATTAAAATATATAAGACACCATTTAAAAATGAAGCATATTTCAATAAATTGCATGAGAGGAAAATTATACAATCACGAACCAATCACACACCTTTTCTATGAGATGAAGAACATCCTAATTATCAATGAACTCTATATAACTCCAATATCTTCCTTTGTATATTCTGCTAGCTCCACCCTGAAGACTCTTGCTTTGTAATGAAATATGGATGCATACCAGAAAAAGAGAAAAGGAAAAAAAATGTCATTTAAATAAGTAGAAATAGTTTACTTGATACGAAATTCTAAGAAGATGGAGCAAATACATAAGAATCTGATAGAAACTGGTTTGATTCACACGAAAATAATGGAAAATTCACCACTGAATTGCATCTTTTGTGTCACTGATATCAAAGAGATATCCGTTCCAAGTTCTGAATTACCAGGGAAATAAAAAAAATACAAATGCTCCCCAGACTTTCGAGAGGTCTGATCTCTCCCCAACCCAAATATCCACTACTAATTTCCTAATCTCCTCTCATTCCCTCTTGCTCTATATCTTCTCCTCTGCTGATTGTTTTCTTGCTTCATCTATCCCAGGCTTCTACCACGTCAGCTGGCAGTTGGTCTTCCATGACATTTTGCTGCTCCTGCGGTATTTCCTTTTCACGTACACCCTCTTAATAGGAGGGTGACTAATAGAATCGAACTTGACTGAAATGTTGCTGCCATCTATCATTTGTCAAATTGATACAACATTGCTCACAGCTTAACAAGAGAGATTAATTATTACATAGAAAGTTGGAAACACTTGGGAATGTAGTCACAGAATAAATTAACCTATAAAATTTCATGAGATTAGTTAAATATAAATCATAATATAAAAAAGCATAATAATTCTACATTAAGATGAAGGTGACCGTAGCACAAAAAAGGAGTTGAATTGTGCTTTCGAATTTTTTTCCTTTCTGAAAACTTGAAACAAACTTTCTTAAGTTGAACTTGGATGTTCAGAAGGTTTGTTAGAATAACACTCAGATTGTTGATAAGAAGGATTAGCACAATGTGATTACACTTAATATCTTTGACTTAAATTTGAAAAATTCTTTTTAAGTTAGTTTCAGAAAGATATTTTGTAAGGAAAACTCTTTTTTAGTCCTCTAAAGATATGAGTGTCATTACTTTAGTTTTTTAAAAAATTTTGTCCATAAATATAAAAAAAATGTCATCAAAATCATCGTTTTATGTATGGACAAGAACTAAATTGATAAAATTTTAATGATTGAAGGACTAAATTGATGATAATTTTGTATAATTGAAGGAATAAATTAATGCCATTTTTCGATTATTGAGAGACTAACTTGGGATTATTTTCATTGAAGGGAAAAATGATGTTACTTTTTAGATTTAGGGATCAAATTAATGACAAAATTCTTCAGAGGACTAAAGCATAGTTGTATAACTTGGATTTGAGGTTGACCTGGTAAGAGGGCTGAGTCATTGGGTTAGCGGTCTGATCGCAAGTTAAGGGGTCTAATCGAAAAACTCGGATAAAAAGAAAAAATTTTAAAAAAAATTATCATATAAAAAAATTCTTTATATTTTTAATATAACACAATTTATTTGTAATATTTAAAGAGTACATAATTGAATATTACAATCTAATATAATAGACAAACATATTTTTAATTAATAAATAGTATAAATTAAATTATTTTGTACATGTTTTTAAAGAATAAAATAAATTCAATAATCCTGTTCAAGTTCACTCATTGCTTACTTCTTTTATTAAAATAAAATGAAAAAAAAGTGTTCAAAAACATAAAAACAAACTTTATAATGAAAAATGGTCTAAACCGGACAGGTCGAGCAAGTTAGAGCAATTAAACCCGATAGGTTGAGCAGGTCAAAGTGATTGAATTGGATGGGTCAAATGAGTTTGTCTAGGTCGATGTAAAGAACGGTCCAAAGTCTCAACTGCACCGATTCAATAGTTGGTTCACAGGTTTTTCGGTCGAACCGGCCAGTCCGGTCCAGTCCAAACAACTTTGGACTAAAGTGATGATAGTTATATCTTTAAAGGATTAAAATAGGGAGTTTACTCATATTTTTACTAACTTTTGAACTCTTCAATCTTTAAGAAGTATCACAATAAGAAAAAAAATCAATGTAACATTAAAGAGAAGAGTTAGGGAGAATGAACAAACGGGATTTATATTGATCGGGCCAAATCATGTGTCTACATCCTATTTCTAGCACCCAGTTGAGATTTTTTATAACTTCAAATAGTCATTTTTTCACCTTAACCTCTCTAAGATATATTATAAGTAGTATTTTTACACTTAACCTTTTCAAGTTATTTTAGAATACTCACAAACCATTATCAAGTCAAGGGATACATATAGAATGTGAGTTTAAAACTGGGTTGCTCTCAAATCACCAAAGAAGTCGATATGCAATGAATTTACATAGCTAAATATTATCTACAAATAGAATAAATTTCAATAAATTAGAATGAAACAGTAGAGAAAAGAAGTAGAAGACTGTTGCAAAATGCTTTAGAAGGGTCCCACAAATTTATGGTACGTTGCAAGAGTCTCTAAAACCTTTCAGCTCTTCTTCTTATATACTGTGGTTCAAAAATTTTGCCGTTAGCATCATTAAATGCTTTTGAAACGTCACAAGAAGTTATCTACGTTGAGGTTATCTTGTAGTTTTGCAACAATTTTTGGCAGCTTTTGATCGTAATTTTGTCTTGTTCTAATGATAGTCAAAATGGTGATGGGAACGGTTGTTTAACAACCTTTTTAATTGAATTTTGCCATTCTAAAATATCCTCAGCCTTTCTGATTTAACAATAACTTCTTTCTTCTTCAAAAATGTAAATCTTGATCATGATATAACATCAAGAAATTCCTAGAAATTCTTTAACAATCATAACTAAGTGTATGTTTATATTAGAGTTTGCAAATTTAATTTTGGATGAATTTAACTTTGCAAACTTAATTTTAATCAGAAGTAGATTTGAGTAAAATAATTTATATTTGATAAAAAATCACGTTAAACTTAAAAGTAAAAAATAGTTATTTCAGACTAAACAGACTTTTAAAGTTAGAATCACGTTTGAGAAATGATACAAATGTCAAAATAAATAAGACAGAAAATAAATAAAAGTCTCTTTAAATAACTAAAAAGTAATTTGGACGAGGCAAATGCTCACCCAAACACAACCTAAAACGCTTATACTTCTCCAAGATTATTTCTTCTATCAAAGTGATTAAACTTGTCCTTTATGATCAAAATAACTTGCAAAATCTACATAACACTCAGAAGGATTATGAGAACAAAAATTATAACAGTCAAGTATGTTTGTCAATCATCAAACCTTAATATTTAAGGGCTTTGGAGATTAAATAGGAGATAGCCGCAATGACAACAGAACCCCAATTAAGTTCTTCGAACTTGGATCTTACCCAACAGTTTTTAATCTTGTTCACAATCCTGGAATCAAATTAAATTACCTATCAATGAGAGCGAGAAAGCATCAGGATAATCAACCATAATTCATGAAGAGAATCTGAAAACAGCTCACAATTTCAAAGCACGAAGATATGTATAAAGTGAATCTCAACCTTATCTGTTGCAATTGATTGGTATTTCTTTTTCAAAAACTAGTACTCCACTGCTTGAGATAACTGAAGAAACCAATTTACCTGCAAGGAAATATAGAGATTAGAAAGTGATATGAGGAAGAGATAGTTCACAATTAGAAAAAAATTAAGAGATTTATTTCACCGCTTGAACAAATGCTTCAGACATGGTGTTCTTTTATGTTTTTATTAACATTTTTTATTACCTAAAAATTTTGTCCTTATGCGTTAGAGGTATTACATGAAGTGGCAAACTCCTAATATAAATATTTAGACAGAGTTGAGAATTGGTTGATAAATGTTAACTGAGTTTAAACCTTTAACATAAAGAGAATTCTGCCGTATTCTTCACTCAACTTCTAAGTTTCTCATCATTTATTATTGGAAAGCACTGTGTATTAACTTGCTGCCGCAGCTACCACCAGCTCTACCTCCACCACCACTTCCAGAAGCTATGTTTCGCTTCCAACTGCAGAAACTGAGAAAGGCCAGGAAGTAGAAGAGTTTCAAGCTCCTCTTGTTGATCCTATATTTGATCAACGACCCGTAAAAAGAATGAAATTTTGATGTAAAAGACAAAAATTGCAATGGCTATCAATATTCAGGTACAAGAATAGTTTCGTATTACATACAAGTAGCCCTTGTTGAAACAGGGTTAACTCCATGCTATTCTTAGGTCTAAAATGTTTGGCTATGTTCAGAGGTCTTTACCACGAATGTAGATTTTATCAGTTAGGCTCAATTCTGCTTTTCTCCCTCGCTACTCTTGAAGAATATATGATGAAATTCATCAAGAACGGTAAGGGACTAAAGAATTTGAAAAAAAAACAATTACCAAAAAAATTATGACGATTATGCCATTCCACGAGGATTTCCAAAAATGTTAGAAAAATTAAAAGAAAGA
The DNA here is from genome assembly GCA_019955255.1 of Castanospermum australe. Lineage (NCBI taxonomy): Eukaryota > Viridiplantae > Streptophyta > Magnoliopsida > Fabales > Fabaceae > Castanospermum > Castanospermum australe. The sequence continues at coordinate 321,646 of NSJW01000942.1, forward strand.
AGGAAAAAAAAAAGGGAAACTAACCAAAAGGCTGCAAGATCAATTGAGAAAAGACACAAAATTATTGAAATAGTTGGAGGTGGTAATTGCTAATGGAAGAGTTGGAACCACCATATGGAACACAATCTCATCTCCTTCACTTGCTGCAGAGACAAATAAGAAATAAGAATTAGAAAAGAAAAATGGCAAAAGCATCTCATGCAACAAATTCCAAAATCTAAATAAAAATGGAAACCAAGCCAGGGGCATAGCAAGACTAAATATCAAATACAATATTAAAAGATGAGGAATCAAACCTGCAAAGCCAGTTGTCTGAAAGTCTTCTTAACCTCATAGTCAGAGGAACCGGGTTGGATTCTTAAGGTCTTATAGGATCCGTCAAAGAAGGAAGAAGAGCAACAAATCTTAAACTTGTTCACCCTCTTCTGCTTCCTTTCTCTATCTCTGAATTGCATGCAAGAAGAAAATGACGCATTACTACTAATAACCCTAGTAGCTGCAGTAGACATTGTGAGCTCGTAAATACATGAAAAAACAATGATTGCTAAAAAGAATAACCCCAAACACTTACAAAGCTGAGACTATGAAGTTTGGAGAAGGAATGAATCAAACCTTACTTCTTTGAGCTTAGATGGACACGTGAAGACGGGGAAGAAACACAATAGAAAACTCCCTTAGACTTATACTTAATGAGGAGAAAGACGAAGGGATGAAAATATTTGGAGAGGGGAGGCATGGGAAGAACAAACAGAAGACACAAATCTATTGGTCGAATGGGAAGGACAATAAAGGAGGGAGAGATTTTTCAGACAAAAATTTGTGAACCTGCTTAAATAACACACTTGACCCTTAAATTTCCTCCGTAGTTTAACATTGCCAAGACAAAATGTGCACTTAATACTTTAAAATTGCATTGATGCTTGAATAATTGCATTAAAGAGAGTTTAATTTTGATTTACTGTTAAAGTAAAAATACTATTAATCAAACATGTATTATTAAATTATTTAATAAATTTGATTATAAAAATAATTATTTAAAAAATTAAATACTTTTAATAATATGATTACATATAATTAAATGATAGTGTATGAAAAATTTTATATTAACAGTAAATTAAAATTAAATTTTTAAAGATATTAAAAAATAAATATAATAATAGTATTAAGGATAAAACAATCTAGTTTGGGCAGGAAGAAAATACCCCTATTGCAGCACCGACAACTCTTCTTTTAATATAAAAGATATCTTTTTATATTTGTCAAATATTAATTGATTATTGATTCTTACAATAAATTTTAAAGTCTACAAAATATAATTAATAAATAAATATTTAACTACTAATAAAAGTATTGGTACCCAAAAAAAAAAAAAGTACCTGAGTAATCCCAATGTTAATATAATATATATAGAATCGTTTCGGTATTTAAGTTTTTTCCTTTGGTACCGATACCTAAATTAAATATCAAACATTTATTAACTATGGAGATTACTTTGGTACTTATGCTTTTTTTTCCCTTATCAAACACTTATTGGTTGTTAATTTTACTTTATAAACTTCAAACATTTATAATAAAAAATAATAATTAATAAATATTTAATAAATCATTTATAATACCAATACCCAAGAAAACAATTAGGAGACTATCAAATATGGGTGATACTATGACACCCTTTTTTTTTTTGTTTCAGAATATTAGTATTCTGAATAATTTGTCAAACATTTATTAGTTGGATCATGATACTCTAATGTTAGGGAGCAAAATGAGAGAGTCATGTTAATTATAAGAAAGACTTACTTTATAATTGGACGGATCATGATTTGTATAGGGGTTCAAGTAGTTTTCGTCTTTTTCTCCTTGTCATGTTTCCCCTAACATGAGAGGATATTTTTTTTAGGTACACCTCTAACATTAGAGGATTCTAATCCTTTATTAGTTATTATTTCTTACAATAAATGCTCAAAGCATAAGAAGCAAGAGTAATATTAACTAGTCTCCTAAGAATATTGTTTAAGAAATATTAAATATTTTTTATTTTAATGAATAATTACTTAAAAAAATATTAAATACTTTTTAAGTTTTTAAAATATTAAATACTTTTATTTTTATTTAATACTTTCTATTTTAATTCTTTAACTAGTATAATCAAAATATTTATTAACAAATGCTAAAAAGTAAAATCATAAGATAAAAATTGTTTGACAACTTTCAAGTATGGATCCCTAGGAAATAAGATTATAAACATCAAAGTAATTCCCTTAAAATATATAAAATTAATTTGAATCTAATAAATATTATTAAATAAGGTATAGTTTTTATATGAAATAAGGTACATTTTTTTTATTTACTAGATAAGTCACATTAAATATTAATCTAATCTAAATATCATATTTTATTTTTTTTTAATTTTCTCTTATTATATTAAAATAAGTGCATTCAACATTAACATAATCTAAATAAAATTACTATTCACATATCTCATTTTTTCAAATTTTGTTTAAAATAAATACACTGAACATTATCATAATTTAAAATGAAATTATTTGTAAAAAAATAAGGTTGTTATAAAGTATCCTCTAAAATTTAAAATATATATATAAATTCTACTAACTAGTTTATTGTAAAATTTAAATAATAAATATTTATCCACGAGTGGTACTATGATTTATTTTTAATGCTTGTAATGAGGATAACACTAACGTATTGAAAAGAAAAGAAAAAAAAAAGATAAGTACTAAATAATGCCTTTTCACAACTAACAAAAATTTCGATAATCTGAAAAAAAAAAACCTGGCCAATCATCAACCCCTAATAAATAAAACAACAGTACCCTTTCAAATCTTTAGTAACTCATGCGGGAAGCAACTCTGAACTTATCGAATCTCGATTCTTCAAACTTTCCCACATTTACGCCACTCTCCCTCACTTCCTCATGCGTGTGCGTGTTGAATCTCAATTTTCAAATTCTTTTATCGGAAAAAAAGTTATCTTCAATCTTCACCGAGCAAACACCACCAGAACCAGCACTTTCAGGTTAAGAAGGTGAAGTAAAATTCAGAATCGGAATCGGAATCGGAATCACTCCTCAATTCCTGAAACAAAACACAAACAAAAAGGTTCATTTCAGTCATTCTTCGCTTCACTGTGGCTAAAAGCTCTTCGAGGAAGTAAAAATGGCAACTTTGGGTGTTTCCGACCCGGAACCCTTCCCAGCCCTGTTTCCGTTTTTCTCCTTGTTCCTCGCCACCTACCTCGTCGGCTACTTCGTCTTTTTCCGCAACTGGAGCCCCAAGATCCGACCCGAATGTTCGAGCTGCTTGATGTCGCTGGTTCACGGCACCCCCGCCGTGTTCCTGGCCGCCGCCGCCATCCTCGCCGACCCGAATCGCGGCTTCGCCGCCCCCAACACCAGGTTCCAGAAGCTGGTCCTCGACTACAGCATCGCCTACTTCCTCATGGATCTCCTCCACTACCTCGTGTTCTTCCCCGGCGACGTCCTCTTCATCGCCCACCACCTGGCCACGCTCTTCGTGATCTTCACGTGCCGCCACGTCGTCTGGCACGGGGCTTTTGCGGTGCTCTTCCTCCTGGTCCTCGCAGAGGTGACCAGCGCGTGCCAGAACGCGTGGACGCTGGCTGGTGCCCGGAGGAGGGAGGACCCGTTCGCAGCCAAGGTGTATGATGTTTTGTCTTGTCCCTTTTTCGCATTGTATTCGGTGGTTAGGGGTTTAGCTGGGCCCTATTTCATCTATCAGATGCTGGTGTTCTACATGGGTGGGGGTGCTGATGGTCTTATTCCAAGGTGGGTTTGGATTTCTTGGGTCGTTGTTGTGCTGATAGCCGTTGTTGTCAGCATTATGTGGATTTCCAATCTCTGGGTTGAACTGTACAGAGAAAGAACCAGAAAATTAGAGGAGAAAACTAGGTAGGAATAGATGCCACTTATTATGTCCCTTTGTTTGATGTGATTATTATAATTCTAATTTATTATTAGTACAGAAAAATTTTGAAACTTTGCATTTGTTTCTTGTGGTATGTTTTATAGCTTCAAGCGTGGTTTTAGCCAAAATAATGGTTTTTATGTGTTGGGGGAGATTGATTGTCATGGTTTTGGCCTTTTTTATGTTGGGGGTAATGAATCAAATTCACTGTTGATATTTTACCTTACCTAAAAGTTTCTTTTAGTGCATCAGGTTGCGTAGGTAGTGTTATCTGGAGCATAGGACTTACTAGACTTTACATTGTAGCTGTTAGTACTTTTTAGTTTACTTGTTTTCTGTTGTAAATTGTGGTCTACTTGTCTGCTAGGGAAGCAGCTCTTGGGTGAAGCATTACTGAAAGCATCATCTGTAATAACATACTGTGTTTTGAGTGGGTGTGGAGAGCACAAGCTTTCAAGAGGTTGAGCTCTCGTTCTTTGCCTCTTGAGAGCTTGAGCTCTTTATAGACTCAACCTTTTTTTTTTTTCTTTTCTTATTTTGTAGTTGCCTCGCCTATACCATATTTGTTGAAATGCATGCATATGGGGAGAAATTTTAACTACCACAGCTCCTTATGCTATGTTTGCACGGGAGAGTAGAGTCGAAAAATTAAGGAAGGCAAAGGTTTTATTTGAAAGTTTTATAGAAGAAAAGAGAGTAATCTTTTAAATAATAAATTTTTGTAAATATAAAGTTTTTTAAATTTAGAGGATTATTAACAAATTTAAAATATTTAATTAAAATAAAAAAAACTTATTAATTAGTCTTTTATTTTATTTTTTTTCTTTCATTTTTTTAAATTCTTTTTTTAACTTCTTCTAAATTTTCAAACATAACCTCACTAAATTATCTCCAAAACTGGCCTGCTTGCTGGCAGCATAGCTGGTAAGATTGTTAATATAACTTGAATTTCTGGGTAGAGGAAGTCTTGGGGTTACAGCTGAATATCATCTCCGCAAGACGAATGAATTGATATTTGTGAAGCAAGCTTGGTGAAAGTATGGATGTAAGGTTAGAATAACTTGTCTTAATCCTCTCAAACGTATGATGGAACAATTATCAAGATTCCAAGTATAATGCAGATTTGGAAACATGAAATTTTTATGGTTGTTCGGTATAAGAATAAAAATAAAAATAAAAAAGGCATAAAAATGAAAATGAAAATTATATATAAAATTTATTCAAATTCGCATGCCAAAGATGTACTTACAGTGAAATATTTTTTTTTATTTTTTTGTCTTCGCAGTGAAATATTCTTTTTTTTTTTTGTTAGAGAGTGGGGATTTGAGAGAAGGGAGATGAGGGGGAGTGTTTCGAACTCCGGTACCGTTTCTCAATGTTACTGCCTTTTGCCACTTTTACTACAGGCCTGACGGCTACAGTGAAATATTCTTAAATCTTAAAGTTACGAAATAAAATGAAAGGAGAATATGGGGCTTACCCAAGTATGGTGTTGGAGCAAAAACAAGTCCTGCAAAATGTGCAAGAGAGCCGGAGAAAGGGCTGACACACGTTGTGAAAGCGTATGAAATTTAAGGGGGAAGATGCCACTAAAACATGTCACATTTATGTAAATAAGAGGGGAGTGGATATGAAATATGATAACCTTCCTCCTTTTCTTTTTAAATAAAAAAGAAAAAAAATGAAATTTAAAAAAAAAAAAGAACTCTGCTTTGTACTTACCGACATTACATTGCTTGCAATAAAACGCGGGGTGTTAATAATTGAATGCAGTGGCGTACAGCTAAAACCTAACAAAATTAAAACCCACGGGCTGGCACCCATCCTTTTTTAATGGTACCGTATCTTGACTGATTTGTGATTATTAATTTTACTTTATATATTTAAATATTTGTTGTAAAAATAATAATTAATAAAGATTTGAAAAATCATTTAAGATACTAGTATCCTAGAAAAATCTAGAGTACCACAGCAAAGTGAAATGATTAGTTGAGGTTGAGTGTTCATTTTACAAAATGTTGAGACTATTGAGTTTGTGTATAGATTTGGTCAAAACCAACTTTAACAAGTTAATAGCAATTATTGCCTCTATTACGCGAAGAAGTTGAAAAGCCCCTAGTTCATTATGTATGGGACAAACTCTTGTGTATATATTAAGCAACATAGATAAACGACAATAATCCACCTTTTTTACCAAACAACCCAGGCAGTAGCTTAGATTATAAATCATAACGAGGAAGTGGACAAGGAAAGAAGAGTACTTGCCATCATATAAGTAGCTCTACTCAGTGATTCATTTATTAGAATAATAACTTCTGTGAGACTATAAAGGAAGTCTAAGACAAACTCAATGGATGAGTTTCAATGTAGTGAAAGAACGAATAGAAGAGAAAAATAGATATAGATTTTCTCAACTTTGAATGGTTTGCATATAGTCATCATCAACTATGACATATGCCTATTAGGTTCATAAATTTAATGATTTGTTAAAATAGATCACCGTATCTAATTTTTGTCAAAATTCTAACGGTAAATTAATAATTTTAAAATTATTTTTTATTTCTTTATTTTTATTTTATAAAATTTTAATAAAATTAATTAAAAAATAACTTTCAAAAATATATTTAGATCTGTTTCGTCGATGGGATTGGAACTTGGAGTTATGATCTATTTATGAGAGTGACTTTTTTTTTCTTTTAGTTTCATTAAAATTTGTTAAAATAAAAATAAAGAAATAAAAATAATTTTAAATTTATTAATTTGGATTTGCCATTAGAATTTTAACAAAAATTGAATAGGAAGATATATTTTAACAAATCATTAAGTTTAGAGAGTTACTAGGAAGATTTCATAGTTGATAGTAGTAATTTGTAAATTACTCAAAGTTAAGGAGTTTGTAAGCATTTTCCTCAAATAAAATGCAGCTTCTGAACTTGAGGAGATATCAATGTTGTTAAAGCCAATATATATATATATATATATATATAAAACAAACGCAATTAAATTAGTAAGATATTAACAATATCTTCTCATAAGTCATTAAGTCATAACACACATAACTAATAATTAAATACACAATAAGATTTTAGTCTTATAATTACAAAATAAAAATCACAGCATAATAATAATTAGTAAAAAAAAGGTTTAGTAATGTTTTGGTTAAAAAAAAGTAAAAAAAAAATTTAACCATAATCGGTCCGCTTCAGCAAAAACCATCAGGTTTAGTAGTTATGGTTGGTTTTTTGACCAGTCTTGCGCACCTCAAAATGGTCTAACCATGAATTTAGTTATGACAGTAAATCATAAATAGAAAAGAGTTTGGTTCACAGTCTAATTAGTCCAATTGGCTGGTTCGGTCCAACTTTAACATCAATGTGAGATAGTTTGAAGCAACTAAGATGAAAGAAATTGAAACTGTGAATGAGGTTTTAGATAAACTTTCAAAAATTGTGACTCAAATTAGATTGCAAATTGGGGAGCTAAGTGATCAACTTGTGATGGAGAAAGTCTATGTGTTTTTTCTTCAGAGGTTTGAATTAAAAATATCCTTTCAAAGAAAATAAGGATTTCTCTCAAATATCACTTGCAGAGCTTGTGAATACCTTAAGGTTACTGAGTAGACAATGTCACAACATACTGGAGGGTGCCGCAATGAGAAGCAACTAAATTTATAAAAAAAATATAAAATTTAGGAAGTCGCCACCAATTTTTATTTAGATGTGAAAATAATTAGAAAAGCCATTTTTGTTGAGTAAATTGGTCCTTTTTGAAAAAGAGATCAGGTTTTGGACTCTGATTATGCACAAGATAGGGCAGACACTTAATCTTATTACTCTCTTAATATATTCATTCTAAAACGATTACCCGAAAACTAATTGTAAAAAAATGATTATAACATCAAATGTATTTAATTTACCCTATAAAGTGAAAATAGCAAATAACAAACAAGTGATGAAAAAAATAAAGAATTAAATAAAAATATTTACAATTTTGACTTACTTTGCATACCTATATACCTTTACGAGGAATGAAAAGTCAAAGCCACGTAATTCTTGTAAAAAATTACTTGTGTGTTGGAGAATTTTAATTAAAATGTCATTAATAAACATTAACTATTAGTAATTCTAAATTATTTTTGGATTGAAGAGTCATTACGACAACGTTATTCTTAATTAATTAATAGTTTTAAATTAATTTTTTAAAGGATAAATAAATTAGAAAAAATGACATTAATTGGTTTTATTTAAATACTTAATTGATTTATTTTAATTTTAATTTAATTATTTTTAAAAATTTATTAAAATTAAGGCAACATATCACTTTCTAATCAAAGAGCTATCACAACCACATCGATCATTAGTGATTTTAAATTATTTTAGAAATAAAAGAATAGTTACGATAATATCATTTTTAATTAATTAAATATCAAATCAATTAAAATGTTTTGATAATGGATATAAAACTTTATATTACTTCTAAATTAAAAAGTCATCACGGTAACGTTGATCGTTAGTAATTCTAAATTAGTTTTGAGACAAAAGAACCATTAAGATAAGGTCATCCCTTTATAATTAATTGTCTTATTATTATAAAAAAATTGAATAGAAGAAAAGCAAAAGACTATATTTTGATTAATTATATTATGTGATGAGTTGAAAGATTTTAATTTAGGATGAACAAATGGTCATGGCAATGTTGACTTAATTAAATTATTTTTTAAATCAACGAATTGTTTTATTAATACTTACATGTTGCACGAGTTGATTTTTTTGTACTTTAATCACAAATAATAGGACATGATGTAAATGATGAATTGTAAACATAATGGCAATTATTTTCCTAACTAAAATATTGACAAGCACTAGTGATGATAAAAAAAAAAGTGCATCAGATAAACATGGTTAAGCATTTATTTTCCTTTGAAATTTTATTGTGTTATTGTTATTACTATTTTTTAACCCAAAGTTTTTTTTGTTTTGGTCGAAAAACCCAAACTCAAACACCACTACTCAAACACCACGGCGTATCATATTAACTAAGAAGAAATTAGAAATCCTTGGCCAACAATTTATTTCCACATTATAGAGCATAAACCCTTTATTTAAGCCCAAATCATATCTTCCCAAAACATTGACAAGCCCAAATTATTTTTTATTTACAAAATTGCCATAGCTTATTTAAAAAGTCACCGATGCTAATTATTTATATCACCGTGTAAGATTTGAATTTTTTAAAATGAGAAAATCACTTTAAAAAGTAAAGTGAAGATTATTAACTATTAATATAAAAATTAAAGAAATAAATTTTAATAATCTCATAGTTTATTATACAAGTATATGTATTTTATCATGATTTTAATAATTAATTTTTTTATCAATAGTTAATACTTTTCACTTTACTCTGTAAAGTAAACTCTCTACTTTAAAAGAATTAAATCTCATAGTATAAAATGTGCGTTGAATGCAACATGAGATGAGTGTGCAAAGTTTAGTTCAAAAATATAATAATCCAAAAAAAAAGAATCATATAATTAACTTTCAAAACTCCTAGAAATTAGCTTCCTACGGTGCAATCAAGTTGAACACAAGAACCCAAGCAATTGATGATCATTATCTAAACGAATTTGAACCAAAAGGATGAACATGTGATGGTAACATGATGGTGCCATTAATTTGGGCAATGGATCTGAACCATTAACAAAAAAAGGCCTACTACCTAGCCCCATGGTCCAATCAGATTTGGAGGGGCAACTAGAACAGTTCACATAGCAAAATTTAAAATCGAAAATAACATTTGCATGACAGCACCCCACAACTAGACCCAAATTCTTTGGTGAAGAGTGGCACGACCATATGCATTCATAACGATCTACCCGAAACAAATCCTTCAAAAAGTGCCCAACACCACTTGATTCTATCTACACCCAAAATCTCACGACTCCCATTAACGTTTTTCTTCAGCTGTATTGAAATTTACATGAAGTACTGAGTGTGTGGAGGTGTGATGCCGTGGAGTGACTGATTGTGAGTGAGAATGGGAGGAAGGTGACAAATTTTATTGCAGCGGGACAGCCCCTGGCTGTTGACCAAAGCATTTGTTTTGTCTGTATAGAACACGTGAATGTGTTGTTTATATATATATATATATATATATATATATATATATATTGTATTTTTTATGAGATATTTTGATTTTTCTTTAGAGCATTTGGTTTAAGCTTTGGTAATGGGTTAATAAATTTGGGCCAGCAAGAATTTGATTTAGGAATTTACGAAAAATTTTAATTTATTAATTGGCTTTTAGTCTTTTTATTTTTTTAAATAATTATTTGGTCGATGTAAAATATAATGTTTACTGATGTCATCTTTACTTGTTTGTCATTTGTTAAAAGATGATAATGTAGAATCGTAATTCTTTATTTTTTTGAATAAGAAATGAGTAAAGAAGAAACATGTATTTTGTCACTAATAACCATAAAATTTTTTTTTTAGAATGATAGACTGATAAAACGACGAATTATTGAACCTTAAAATGTAAAATGTGAAAGTAGTACAATACAAAAGCTATGAATTATGTAAAAATTAGAATGAACTCTGAAAGTTATAAAATGTGAAAGTAGTATATTGTGAAAGCTGTAAAATGTGAGAGCTGTAAATTGTGAAAGCAATAAAAATGTTAGTGCTGTAAAATGTGAAAGCTGAAATTTGTGAAAGCAATAAAACGTGAAAACAGTAAAATGCAAAAGTAGTAAATTGTAAAATGAATAAATACTTGAAAGCAATAAAATGTAAAAGTAGTAAAATGTGAAAGTAGTAAAATGTGAAAGCAGTAAAATGTGAAAAGTTGTAAATTGTGAAAGTAGTAAAATGTGAATGTTATAAAACGTCAATGTTGTAAAATGTGAAAACAGTATAATGTAGGAGCAGTAGATTGTGAAAGCAGTAAAATGTGAAATGTAAAAACAGTAAAATGTGAATGCTATAAAATGCAAAATCTATAAAATGTAAAAATAGTAAAATATGAAAGCAGTAAAATGAGAAAACTGTAAATTGTGAAAGTAGTAAAATGTGAATGCTGTAAAATGTGAAGGCTATAATGTGAAGTTGTAAAATGTGAAAGTAGTAATATATAAAAGCTGTACAATGTGAAAGCAATAAAGATGAATGTAATGTGAAAGCTGAATAAGTTTGATGGCACTGTACAAAGAAATGTAAAACATGACGAGCTTAATAGCCCCAGATCAAGACTTGAAACTAGACGAGTTCGATAGGCCCATATTGAAACTCAAACTGGACAAGTTTAATAGCCATGTATCAAGACTTAAAAACATGACAAGCTCGATAACCCTATATCGAGACTTGAAATTAGACAAGTTTGATAGCTCCGTATCAAAACTCAAACTGTACAAGCTTGATAGCCCTATATCAAGACTTGAAAACATGACAAACTCGATAGTCCTATATCGAGACTTGAAATCGGATAAGTTCGATAACCCTGTATCAAGACTTGAAAACATGACAAGCTTGATAACCTTGTATTGAGACTTGAAACTGGACAAGTTCGATAACCTTATATTGAAACTCAAACTGGACAAGCTTGATAGCCCTGTGTTAAGACTTGAAAACTTGACAAGCTCGATAGCCCTATATCGAGACTTGTAAAACTAATTCGAAAAGCATGGTAGCTTTGTGCTGATATTGAAAACTATTTAAAAAAAAAATCTAGGTAGCCCTGTACCAAGATTTAGAAACTTTGCAAAACTTGGTAGCCCCATACCGATAATGAAAACTTGTTTATGTGATTGAATTTGGTGAAAGCTTGTAAAAAGAGAAATTAGTGGGAAACAAGTATATGAGCTTAATGTGCAAGCAATAACATGAATGCACTGTGAAGGCAGTAGCAAAAATTACATGCGAGGTGAAAGATGTAAAAGTTCACATTCAAGCAAGACTTATGACATAAGCCAGAAAATTTGTTGTGCATAATATGCTATGAATCTATATGCTAATGAATGATATGCTAATGCGAGAGTACACAATGATTATGCAATGGATTTCATGAGATTCTGTAGAATGTTAGCTGAATTTTATTCGACGTTGAATTGCTTGTTCAAAGAGAATTCTTGTCCAATTCAACTTGTTGAGAGATTATTTCATTCCTATTTTTGAGTGCTTGCCTTCCAATACTGAGACCAAAGTTGCCCAGGTATAAACTTGTACCATCTAAAAAAATTTGCCCTAATTTATGTGGACTAAATGATATGAGTATGTCTTGGTTCAACACAAGATTATCATTTCAAAAATTTTGCCCCAGTTTTGTGGTTCAACAAGTTTTCCTCATATACATCCATCTTGAAATATAAATGCAATAAGCACTATAAAATGTTAGTTGATTGAAGACAGCTTTAACTGTCTGGTTTTGATGATTGCAATTAGTGATCTAGCAGCCCTTGCAGCCCAACCATTTTTCCTCGTATTTCCTTGTAGGTAAATGCTTGTCTTGTTGACTTTATTGGATTCGCTTTTTTCTTGATGGAAATATAAATGCAATAATCATGTCATTATGGTATTATGAAGTGAGCTTCTCAAATGAGTTATGTAATGGATTGACATGATAAGATGAGGTGAATGGAACTCTGATCAAGATGCAAAAGTCTTATTCCAGTTAGAGGGGATCGAATCTACTAGATAAAGACATCATCAAGTTTTTCAGGAGGTACCTAATTTGGACACAGGATATTCCTTTTCAAGATTTTTCACAAGATTTCTTTAGAGTCAGTCTTTTACCCCATTTATTGTCCTTTTTTTCCTTCTTTCTTATTCTTTTTCTTCTCTTTTATTTTTTTTTTAAATTGCCAAAGTGTATGTCTCAAGCAAACTAAGCCTTAACAAACACTTCAAAAGCTTGTAACTTGGCTAGGATGTGGAGGTTTTCCAAAACAAAAGGATACAAGGCTCAAAATTCGTTTGTGAACCTTACCTTACTTTCTTCACTTCCTTCTTGTTCTATTTTCCAACAAGTTTTGCACTGCACTCACTTACCAAAAGGATCTTTAAGGTTGTAATAGGGTTCGGAGTTAAAATATATGACTCATAAAGGAATGGATTTAATGGCTTAAATATTGTTGTTGAGTTCCAGTGAGAATCTCCTTTTGAGTATGTGTGGTTTCATCACCAAGCAAGCATGACTTTCAAAAATTTATTCATGACTTTTTCATGGCATATATCTTTATTGGATGGAGTATCCATGTAAAGCATTTAGGTGTGGTGAAGTAACATGTAATCCTAGAAAAAGGTTATCAAATTAAATTAGAGAGATCATGGATCTTTCTATAGAAACGGGAAATGGCTATGGCTATTGCCAGATTCAACATGAAGGAATATTCTGATGCATATTCGAAATTAGTTAGAGAGTTAGTTATTAGTTTAGCTTTTGGTAGCTTCTGGTAGCTTGTGTTGGTTAGCTTATTTGTTCACAAACTTTCGTGTATATATATTTAACTTCTCTGTTCAATGAAGATTACCAAGTTTATTTTTCCACCAAACTCAGATCTTAGCATGGTATCAGAGCTCTTCCTTTTGTTGCGCATAATCTTTTCCTCTGAATTCTTTAATTTTTTTTCCAAGCTCCATCAATGGCTGCTAATGCTCTCACTGATCCATCCAATCCATTTTTCATTCATCCTAATGAGAACCCAGCCCTCATACTCGTATCACCTACCCTTACCTCCACAAATTATCACTCCTAGGCTCGAGCCAAGAAAATGGCATTGATGACCAAAAACAAGATCAAGTTCATTGATGGTAGTATTCCAAAGCCAGATGTTGATGATCCCGTTTTCCCTGCATGGCAACGCTGCAATACTCTGGTTCTTTCATGGATTAACCATTCTATTTCTCCATCGATTGCTCAAAGCATTCTATGGATTGATCAGGCAAGTGATGTTTGGAACGATCTTCAAGATCGGTTTTCTCAAGCGGATGTCCTTCTCATTTCCAATCTGCAAGCAGAGATTTGTAATTTTCACCAAGCCGAAAGATCAGTTGCTGATTAATACACTGAGCTCAAGATTCTATGGGACGAACTTGACCATTTCAGACCTATTCCATGCTGTATTTGTGCAGTTCCATGCACCTGCAATGCACTTCAGGCAATGAAGAAATATCGTCAAGATGATTATGTCATCAAATTTCTTTAAGTTTGAATGACAAGTTCAACACAGTCAGATCTCAGATCTTGTTGTTTGATCCACTTCCACACCTCAACAAAGTGTTTTCTCTTGTTATTCAACAAGAGAGACACATCAATACTGCTACCATTAATTCACCACAAGTCCTAGCTGCTACTGGTGATTCTTTCAAGCGTGAGCATTCTGGAGCTGGCAGAGGATATGCTCCTCGAAGCAATTCCTCTGGCAAAGGAAAGTTATGCACTTATTGCAATAAGCCTAACCACACAGAGGCTACTTGTTACCGTGACATGGTTTTCCGCCTGGCTTTAAATTTTGAAATTCTTCTGCTGAAATAAATCAAGTTGATTCTGACGTTACTAATGAACATAATGATACTGACACTGTTACAGCGAATCCTACTTCCGGTTTTTCTCTAACACAGGAACAATTCAAAAGTCTAATGGCTATGCTTCCTCCATCCAATCCGATCCCTTCTTCTTCAAATTTGGTTAGTTCACATAACATTTCTGCAAATGTGGCTGCCAACAACAATTCAGGTAATTGTTCTACTTGGATTTTAGATTCTGGTGCAACAGATCACATATCTTCATCCTTAGATTTTTATGTTTCTCAAACTATCAAAAAACCTATCAAAATTAATCTTCCAAATGGTAACCATACTTTTGCCACTCACTCAGGTTCTGTTCGAATAACACCAACTTTAACACTCACAAATGTTCTTTATGTTCCAACTTCCCACTTCAATCTCATATCAGTTCCAACATTAACCAAAGATACTTCATGTGTTCTGACTTTTGATTCTCATTTGTGCAATATTCAGGACAAGACTACCAAGAGGACGATTGGACAAGCTAGTGTTGTCAATGGTTTATATGTGATATATTCTGTCAACCATAAGATAGAACATGTATCTGTTTCCAATGTACTCTCTGATTCTACTTCTTTTAATCTGTGGCATTACTGCCTAGGGCATAGTTCACATGATCCAATAAATGTACTGCAAAAGCAGCATCCTTTCATTGTTTCTTCATCAAATAAAGTTGCTTGTGATATATGTCATTTTGCAAAACAAAAGAGGCTTTCATTTCCATTAAGTACTTCTGTCAGTTCCCATAACTTTGATTGTTACACATTGACATTTGGGGTCCAATTTCTATTCCTTCTATTCATCATCAACGATATTTTCTTACAATTGTGGATGATCACTCACGGTATACTTGGGCTATTCTTTTGAAAACCAAATCTGAAGTCAAAGTTCATAAACCACACTTTATCAACCTCATCGAAAATCAATTTGATACTAAAGTAAAATCTATACGTTCTGACAATGGAAAAGAGTTTTATCTACCACACTATTATGCTTCCAAGGGTATCATCCATCAACCCTCATGTGTTGAGACCCCACAACAAAATGCCATAGTTGAACGCTAGCATCAACATATACTAAATGTAGCCCATGCACTTCTTTTTCAATCAAACTTACAACAAAAGTTCAGGTCTTATGCTGTCTCTCACTCAATTCATCTCATAAATCGCATCCCAACTCCAGTTTTGAATAATTCCACACCATATGAAATTCTACACCATAAACCACCAATTTTGAAATATCTTCGTGTCTTTGGTTGTTTAAGTTTTGCTACCACTCTCACAGCCACTAGAACAAAGTTAGAATCGCGAGCAAGAAAATGCGTCTTTATAGGATACAAACATGGAACAAAAGGTTACACTCTCTATGACTTACAAAATCATGAAATCTTCACCTCAAGAAATGTCACTTTTATGAGTCTCAGTTTCCCTTTTTTAAATATACACTTCCTGTACAAACCATTCCTCTACCGCAGCCCACTAGACCTCATACCCATGATCCACAACCTGATACAACAACAGCAGTTCAACTTCAGCCACAAATCCAACAGCCAATTGTTCCTATCAGACAGTCCTCACGAACAAGAAGCAGACCAAAGTATTTGGAAGATTATCACTGCAACTTATTGACAACATCAACTTCCACTCAATCCTCCTCTGGTATGTCTCTCCCTGCATCTCAGCATATTTCCAGATTTATTTCATATGATAATTTGTCCACAGCACATAAGCATTACACTCTTAGTCTCTCCACAACCACAGAACCCACATCTTATTCCCAAGTAGTGCAATTTCCTTGCTGGAGGCAGGCCATGGACAATGAAATGGCTACATTAGAGCAAAGCCAGACTTAGGAATTAGCTGAACTACCAAGTGGCAAAGTACCCATTGGTTGTAAATGGGTATATAAAATTAAGTATAAAGCAGATGGTAGTATTGAACACTATAAAGCGTCTCTGGTTGCAAAGGGATTCACCCAAACAGAGGGTGTTGATTACTATGAAACATTCTCACCTGTAGCAAAGCTTACAACTGTGAGACTTCTTTCCTTGGCAGCAGCAAAACAGTGGCATCTACACCAATTGGATGTCAATAATGCTTTCCTACACGGAGAACTTCATGAAGAAGTCTATATGATACTACCACCTGGATTCAAATCTCCCAAAAGAAATCAAGTCTGCAGATTAAGGAAATCACTATATGGCCTGAAACGGGCTAGTAGACAGTGGCATTCTAAGCTCAGTTCTACCTTAATCTCATACGATTACATACAATCCAAGGGTGATTATTCTTTATTTCTTAAGAAAACATCATCTAACTTCACAGCCATTCTTGTTTATGTTGATGATGTAATCTTAACAGGTGACAGCTTGGATGAAATCAATACAATGAAAACGAATCTTGATGCAGCATTCAAGATCAAAGATTTAGGCATGCTAAAATAGTTTCTTAATTAGAAGTGGCTAGATCGAAAGATGGCATAGCAGTTTCACAAAGAAAATATGCTCTTGAATTATTACAAGATGCAGGAGACTTATAGGAAGTTTATTATACTGGACAACAACAAGGCCTGACATAATCTATGCTGTCCAGCAGCTTAGTCAACATCTTTCAAAGCCTATGTAACACCATTTTCAAGCAGCAACACGAATCCTAAAGTACATCAAAAGAGATCTAGGAACTGGCCTATTTTTCCCATCTAAATATAATTTACAGCTTCGTGACTTTAGTGATTCAGATTGGGCAGGTTGCTCATCAACTAGGAAATCTATTACTGTTTTTATGTATTTTTGGGGCCTTCATTGATCTGTTGGAAGTCAAAGAAGCAAACTACAGTTTCAAGGTCTTCATCTAAGGCAGATATAGAGCATTGGCTGCTACAACGTGTGAAATTCAATGGCTGGTTTATCTTCTTCGTGATCTTCATATACCAATCCTTAAACCAGCTACTGTTTTATGTGATAATAGATCAGCTATACAGATTGCCCCAAAACCCAATCTTTCACGAGAGAACAAAACACATAGAGATAGACTGTCATCTTGTCAGGGAAAAATTGCAAGCAGGGTTGATACACTTAATGCCAGTCAACACAAAGCAGCAGTATGCAGACATATTCACAAAGGCATTGGACACCACTCAATTTAATCAGTTGATGGACAAGCTAGGTTTGATGCATATTCGAAATTAGTTAGAGAGTTAGTTATTAGTTTAGCTTCTAGTAGCTTCTGGTAGCTTGTGTTAGTTAGCTTATTTGTTCACAAACTTTCGTGTATAGATATTTAACTTCTCTGTTCAATGAAGATTACCAAGTTCATTTTTCCACCAAACTTAGATCTTAGCAATGGCTGTATAATAGAAGGGTCATATACCTACGAAAATATATAAAGCGTTACACTTCATCCAACTCCTAGTAACTTAATATGATACATACTTGTCAAGACTATCTCCGAAGGGCACTGCAAAACTTATAGGAGAAATTAAAAAGAAAATTGAGTCGCCACCAATAATTATTGAATAGAAAAATTATTAGAAAAATTTTAAAAAATAAAAAATGGTCTACAAACTTAACCGAGTCTAATTATGTAAAAGGAAAAGTAGAAACTTAATCTTCATGCACTCTTAATACATCTGTTCTAAAATGGTTACCTTAGAGTTAATTGTGTAAATTGTTCATAACTTTAAAAATATTTATTTTACCACTTTAATAATAAAAAAATTCAGAGAATTAATTGAAAATATTTACAAGTTATAAAAAAGACAACTCTTGCAGTTCAAGATAGCATTATATTATATGATAAACCCTTATGATTTTAACGATATTTGAGGATGACATAACCATACAATCAACATTATTGATTGTTGTATTAATAAATAAATAAATAAATAAATATTTAAAGAAAAAAACAAAAGAATAAATAAAGAAATTAAATAAAAATATTTATAATTTTAACTTATCATTTGTGTCTACGTATCCCCAATTAAGGAATGAAAGCTCGTTAAAGTATTTTAAATTAAGTATTTTAAAATATTTAAGGAAAAAGGATTTGTTTTATTATTATTAAAACCAATTAAAAAGTACAACAACAATAGCAGTAACAAATATACAATATCTACAAAATGACATCTTACCAATAAAGATTTGAAGAAATTTAATCCAATAAAGAACGTACAAAATTGGCATAAACAATGTTTAAGTCTTTTTTTTATTAAGAAAAAGAAAAACCCGATAATACTATACATTCTAAAAACTGAATAATGCAACAACTTTTGCTTCTTGACTTCGGTTAGGAATAAAATAACAAAATAAAATAAAATAAATGCATTAATAATTCAATATGAAACAAAAAGAATACTTATGTACTAAACCAATGAGAGAAATGCATAAATTCCATGACAGATCTGAATATTAATATGTTGTACATCGTTATTAATGCCAAAGAGGAATCAAATACAATGACAAGAAAAAATCTTTATGAAAAAAACTGAGACCAAATCCCTTTGTACATCTCTATCACTTTTCTCTTATTTAACCCAAGAATTCTCACGTATATGGGTGTGAACTAAGAGGCAATGCGGGAGACTATAACACCCCATGTGACAATTCCAAGCAGAGGGCACAAGATTCAAAGGAACAATGCAACCGAAGGAAGCAATTGACAAGAAAAACAAATAGTAATCAAAATAGCATGAGCAAAGTTAGATTACCTCTGAGATAACACGAACAAGAGTGAGAGTACTTGCATATACGTTATTCTCTTTTCTTTTCTTTTCTTTTTTTAGTTTCAACTCTTTCCCCCTTCTATTTTGTTTTCTCACTTTCCTAGAATGATTTTTTCTCTCTCAAAGCTATGGCTTCTTTTTTTTATTTATTAATGCTACACATTCAAAAAAAATAAATAGAATTCAAGCATAATTAAGTGGAAGTGACAACTCATCATTATGTCAAAAATTCTGCCAAGAAAACTCTTAGCCTCCACTTTTGTTATGTGTAAGTGTGTGTCTATTTATAACCCAAAGAAACTCTAATAATAGGTCTCTAATCAAGGATTCCCCAATTTATTAAAATTAATTCCCATCAATCAAATTGAATCAACAATAATTGTCTATAATTAATCATATCAATCATCGTTAATTCTCTACAAATTAAATTTCAATTTCAATTTCAACATTTATTCAGATTATTTAAAATATTTTCTTTTTTTATCCTAAGAGATTTAGACTTGAGCTTTATTAGATTGGGCTTGTCACTCAAAAAAATAAGATTGAATCAGTTGAGTTTTTAAAGGGATTGAACTATAGCCCTAAGTTAATATTTTTTTTATTTTTTTATTTTAATAAATTTATTGGTCCGAATAAAATTAGATGCTGACAATACTCTAAGATTTAAGTATGTTTCTCTTTCGGAATTTTCAATTGTCCTCATCTTTATGAAAATAAATGCATCTAGGCAGTGCTTGAGATTAAATCAAATCGTACTAGCCAAAAGGAATGCATTCAGGTAGAAATATGATTTATGATCTCATTAGTAAAATTATCTTATCAACCGCATCTAAGGGTAAGTTTGGATCAATGTTTTAAAAACCAATTAACCCGAACAATCGAAAAGAAGAGTGGTTAACGGTTTAGCTAGTTTAATCGATTAAGTTTGTACTCAAATTGAATAACATTATTATAAATGCATTTTAAATAAATTAAATAAAGTAATTATAATTATCTATATAAAAGAGTTATGTAAATTTAATAAATTCATAATTTAGTAAAAAATTTGAAATATTTCATTTATATTATTAAATTAAAAATTATGAAATTATGTTTGGGATTTCAAATATACAAATATTACTATCATGAATAAAAATTATTTAACATGTTAACTTGAAATGAAATTAAAAAGAAATAAAATAAAATAAAATCAAATCTAATATAATGTAATCAAATGAGGTTGAAATGAAAGTGAAATTAAATGTAATGATAATAGAAATGTAAATATCACAACGTAAGTCAAAGATTCAATGTGATTTGCTTTCCTTTCAATCCTTTTAGCAGACAACACACATTACACACACTTGCTCTCCCTCTTTTTTACTTTCTCCATTTCTTCTTCTATCCTTTCGTTTCTCTTTTCGATTTTCACGAGAATCATGAAGGCACTCATGAGTGATGGCGCAGGTCTCTCTCCATGTTTGTGGCGTCCACTAAAACAAATTTCAAAAATATCGGCAGCATTTTTCCGTTGTCATATGTCCACTAAAAAATATTTATAAAGTTGGCAAGTACAAAAATTTTTGACGACTAAGCCATTATCAAGTATTCAGGGTAAAATACACTTTACCTCTTTCAAATATTGCCCCTTTTTTAACTTACTCTTTTTGTATCACTTAATTCTTTAATGTTTAAGATAAATTAAAAATATTACTTTTTTCAAATAAGTCAAACAGAAATATATTTAAAACCAAATCTTAACGGGTTATATGATAAAATTCAAATTTCATGGAGCGTTATGTGATAAAAATTCACACTTCATAAGAGTTATGTGATTAAATTTTTTTTTATTTTTTTGTAAAGGTAAAGTCACATGATATATATACATATCATATATTTTATTTGAATTAATGATCAAAGTAATATTTTTAATTCAACTCAAGTATTAGGAGATTAAGTAGAACAAAATAAACTTCAAGAAATAAATCAAAAAAATCTTATACTTAAAGAGAATAATATATATTTTACCCAAGTATTTAACATGCATTTTAAAAAAAATAGATTTATTCATTTCCGACAGTTATAACCACAAAAAAATGTGACCGGCTGACCCATAAACGATCATCAATGCCTCCAGAAATAGGTTTAAATTTATTTAATTTATTTTTTTCCTAAAAATAAATTTTTTAATAAACACATTGGAGTTTTTCATTTAAATTTCTTTTAGCGATGAAAATATATATTCTAAAATATAATTCCAACTTCGCGTGAATTTCTGGCAAACCCGAGTTGTCGAAAATTTGTGTAGAGCCCTTTTAAAGGGCTTAATAGAGGGCCTCACTTTTCCTTTCCCTCTTTCTCTTCATTAAAATAATTTCTTACTCTTTTTTTCAATTAGCTTTCTTCCTCTTTCTCTCCCTCTTTCTTCACTCTTCACCAAAATCCTTTTATATGTGTCTTCCTCTCTTCACCAAAATCCTTTTTTATGTGTCTTCCTCTGTTCTCCATACACATATTCAGCCTAAGCCTTCACTTCGTCCACTGAAGACGAAAGCATAGTCCCTTCGCCAAAACTTTCCCATTCTTTCTTTAACTTTCTCTCGTGTTATTTTAGATTTAATTTTTTTCAAATGTAAGCTTCCAAAAATTTGAAAAATTTTGCTAAATAATTTTCAACCATTGTGGTGCCAGAAAATTAAATAATCATATATTTTCTGGCGGCTTCAAACAGAGAAGCCTTCTCGATGTTTGAGTTCTTGTGACTTTAGTTATTTCTGACTTTTTGAAAGGCCACCAAAAATAATTTTCCAACAAACTAATTTTTGACAATCAATTTTCAACTAAAAAAGTCACTGAAAAGGGTTATTTCCAACAAAATTGAGAAAAATTTATGACGAATTGAGCTGTTGGAAATTACCTAATTTGTAGTGGTCTGAAAGAGACAATATCACAAATGAAGGAACAAAATGAAATCTCGCTAAAAGGAGAATTGTTTGTTCCAAATTCAATCCTTGCCCAAAGAACAAAACGATGTAGCATTTTTTTTCAGTTTTAATTAATTTTTACTTATTAGCAACTTACCAGTGTTTTAAAATGTAATCTCCAATCATAATTACGACTGTAATATTGTGGTTGCAAAATCTCCAAAACTATAACACACTGCAACATAACTGCAACTGTAATTTAAAATCATGCGATTGACCGATTCCTCTAATTTTACCGTTTTTCACGGATTCTTTTTTACAGTTTCAATTTATTAACCGCTCAAGTAGTTTTATGGTTTAACCTTGACAGTGTAATCGGTTGGGTGGAACTGCTTTTAAAACATTAGTTTAGATTGGAGAAAAAGAGAAAGAAAGAAAAACTTTATTTTAAAGTTTTAAGTTTAAAATGTTTAAAATAAGCATTCTCTTCTCTTCTTTTCCGTCAATTCTCTCTAATCCGAACATAATGTGTCCAAATTATGCTTGAAAACTCACATCAGCTGGACAGTCACCAGCGGCAACAGTGTGTTGTGGTTGTGAAGGCATATTGAATATAATTTCCAAATTATACCCTAAACCCTGCAAACCACGTACCAATTTGTGATACTTCTAAGTGTAAAGAAGTTTTGGTAAGAAGTGACAAATTACGTACCCCATACCGTAACCATACAGCGTACTAGAGAGTATTGCGAATCTAAAAACTACAATATCGAACACAAAAGTAGAGAAGGTGTAGGAATCAAATATGTGACACGTGGATCGATATTTATGAAGCAATGTGGCAGACATCAGCCTTGTTTGCAGAAAAAGAAAACTGGAGATGGCGAAGAAGATTTACATATATTAATGCATGCAGCTTATATTTATAAAGTGGAAGTTCACTTCAGAATGACTCTTGGGCAGCAAGAATTCAAGTGTAAAACCCATAGGTCTTGGCATTTTGTATGATTTGCCTTAATCCTCCGATAGGTGACAGAATCATCAGCAGGATGCCAAGTATAATGCAGATCTGAAAACAGGGAAGCCTAGTAGGTCAACCAAGTTTCAATCTCAAAAGCCATCTAGTAAAATATGGTAACAAGCATAATACTGTTGAACATACCCAGTTGGTAAGCCAAGAAAAGCTGAACTTCCTTGGTTTATAAATAGCGAGCCACATTATGCAGGGGAGCTGAAGAATCAGATTATGTTAGAAAATGCAGTCAGTGATGTGGAATCATATACACTAATCATATAAGAAAAAGGTACACTCAAGGGCTTACAAAGTATGTTGTTGGAGCAAATGCAAATCCTCCAAAAAATCCAAGAAGAGCACCAAAGAAGGGGAATGTGATTCCCACAAACATTGTAAATGCTGCATCAAAATGTTTAAGCTGATGAGAGGCAAATAAATGTGGATTTCATAGAGGCACTTAATACAAGTAGGAAAAATAAAAAAACTGAAAAGAGAGAAGAGGAGATTCTGCTTACCAACATAAATATTGCGAACAACAAAACGTAGCAGTCGACTTGGCTTGAAATGCAGTTTTTTAACCAATACAGTTTCGATCATGTCAAAAACTGGCATTGCATATAGCTGTATAGACACCAACAGAAGCAAAAATCTGAGCTATTACACGGTTATAGTGAGGAACTTTCAGAAGGGAAATGATAGTTACTGACCTGGTAGCTTCCTATAACATGGATGACAACAAACAAGTTAGCTGTCACTATGAGCCAAGTGGGTTTGTTTAGGGAGATGAGGATGTTGTCTGCAACCTGATTGCCAAACATCCAATACCCAATAAGAGCAACAGGGAAGTAGCACAAGGCTACAACTAAATAGGCTACCATGCACCTCCCCTCCACATGGGCCCCTTTGGATGGCTTCTCTGGGGTGGAAGGGATTGTTGCTTGAATCTCCAAGACCACATTGTGTCCGGCGTAGGCGAAAAGCAACATCACCTAAAGCACTGAAGAAACCGAAAACTGTATCTGCTGGAAGTGGTTGGCTTTCGTAGCCATACTGCACATCTTCTTGAACTCCCTTGTGGACAGAAGCTGCCCATGCAATGGTTGAGTAACTGCATCAAAATTCAAATCCCAAACATGTTACCTTTGATTTGAAAGTTGAATTGGAACCAAGAAGACACAAATCAAGTGGGGCAGACAGAATTTTGAAGATTGGCATCCCTCCTATTAAGCATGTGTCATCTGTTACTATTGTGCCCTTAATTCAAATCTTCTGCAGCAGAACCTTGTTGATAGTTTAACAACTTTGTATTCTGGGAATATATTGTTTTAACCTCTGTTGGATTTTAGTGAAAAAATAAAAACTGTGAAAAGAAGAAAGAAATGTAAAATTTTCTGGAATATTTGACTTTTGTCCACTCCTTCAATTGAGGAGGGGTCCATATTTTGAATAAGAGACGCACTGTAGAGGAAAAGAAAAAGAAAGAAGACAGAAAAGTAACTTCTAGTGCTTGTTTACTTGACTTGATGACTTATTGGCATGGCTCTGGTTCTTACCTCAAAGACATGACTGCTGCAGCCAAGGAGATGCCAGAGATGGCGTTGAAGTTGGGAAGATGGGCGAGTACGAAGTGAACGGAGGCGAAGATCATGATGAAATAAGTGGTCTTAATTGGTTTGCAATTTTTGCATAGCAGTTCATGAACCTTCTGCAGTGATTTCCCTCCCGTGACCATATAGACAATGTCCACCCCAACCTCACATATCAGTTGCTGTGGCACCACAATCCAGAAGTCCCAGCTTTTCACCAAAGGCTTGCTGGCCCAACTCATGGTACCTGTCAAACCGTTTTCCGGGGACCATTTCATGCATCTCAACCATTTGCCACAGAGTGTACAAAGTGATTATCCATTGATAGCACAAGAATAAACCACCCCAGGACCCCTGCAATTGGAGATTGTAAAACATGAACAAGCTTTTGAGTACCCTTCTGTAGGCAAAAAGAGTTTGGAAGAATAGAAACATTCAGCCAAGGGAAAGAGAAGGTGTATTCTAACTTGTAAATGTGATTCTGGAATTTGGGATATTGTGTCCCTTCCTTGTTAGTTGTAGGATGATGAAGACTGTGATGCTTATTGTTTCACTTAGATGTGCTGTGTTTGCTTTACGGTCTATGCAGCCTTACTTGTGGTTTTTTTCACTTATTTTTGCTGAGTAGAGAAAACTCAGATCATGATGGTTATATACTTATATACAGTACTGTATCTTTTTTTTTTTCTTGATCAGAATTATTCTAGATCAGCATACTGCATACCAGAAACAGAGAACAAAAAGAGATCTTTTACTTTCTCTTTTTCCCTTTTGTTGCATACAAACTCTTTTTGCAGAAAACTGCAGTTACTTGTAGAAATTGTAGACAACTTGCAGGTAATGCAGCTGTAATTGTGATCACGTTGCAAATTGTAATTACTCTCGCAACAAATAATATTACGGCCGTAAATTTAAAATCATGATCATCAGTAATATAGCATACCATCCAAGATTTGACATGGCAGATGGAAGGCTCAAGACGCCAGCTCCAACCATGGCAGTGACGTTGTGAAAAGCCGAGTACCACCATTTTGCGTTCCTCGAAGAAGTGATGGGAAGCCAGTCATCAATTGCCTTCTGCTCCGCTGTTCTTTTGTCTATCTATCATTAACGGAAAAAAAAAAAAAGACATCTCTTGAAGCAGAGTCAACAGCCAAACCTGGTTCTTCGCAGTCACCCTTTATCCTCCTCTTTGAGAAGAAGGATAACAGCAAGAAAGGAAGAAACAAGACAAACACAAAACATGCTTCGTGTCTCTTACCTCTTCAGCTGAGAAAGAGACCTTTTCTTCGCCTGCAGCAAAAAGACTTTGGATTTGTTGGAGAGTCAGTTCCCATGGTGGTCAAGTTTGTAACTTTCCGCTTGACGACGAGGAGGAGGGGGAGGAGGATATGAACAGTACGCCAATGAGATGAGAGATATATTTAAAGTAATGTGAACCAATAAAGTATACTGCTTCTGACAAAGGCTGTCAAGAGAAATCCGCCCTATTATAGACAGAGTGAAAATATCTCTAGCCGGCAATTTGTTTCACTCTCACATCTTCTACTCTTGGAAATATTGTGTCTCTATAAAAATTAATTTAACTGCTTTAAAACCTCTCTGCTGTATCAAGCTGGAGTAGTTATTGCCCATGTGTGAAAATTATGAATATTAACATCCTTAATAACCATGATTTGTTGCTTAGCCTGTGTATCTATGTAATTAATGCACCAAGATTATGCAGAAGTCAAGTTGGCATCCCCACATATTGTCACTATCCTGCATTAAAGGATTCCATTTTGGCCTCTTGTTTCCTTACATGCTCCTGAATGCGGAGGAAATCACTTTTGTACAGTTACTTCATTCATCCAGTATTTGTATCTTCTAGGTGTCCTTGCCTCTTTCACGCTAATGAAGTAATGGACGCTGTAGAATCGTAATATAGACAGTTTATTACTTGTGCAGCTGTACAATTGCAATTTAATTTGTTTCCAGTTGAGCTACTATCAGTTACGTGGGATCAGAGCCCTCTGATCTTTACTTAGAGAAGCCGATAACTCCTATGCCCAAACATTGGGGAAATCGGTGATATCGCTTCTCAACCAACTGGATGTCTAATTGTTCTCTATTTGTAATGTTTCTATATGTAGTTTAACAAGAAAGGGAGTCATGCAAGCGTTCTGCTATATTTATCAGTAGATAATTGGTGCTGCAGATGCTCCATGGCAGATTGAGAAATTCAGTGATAGACAGGGCAAGTGCTTGGTAAGGTGTTTTTTTAGTAAATAAAATTGTGCAAGCAATTACATAAACTAAAATTTGCTGTACCGCAATCTACTTCTATTACGCTAATTACGTTTGGGTTGTGCTTGGTAAGATTTAAAATAAGGGAATGGTGTAAAACTTAACAATTAATAGAGCACCCTCTTATTATGAGAGGTAAGAGGCTATTGAATCTTACACGAATAATCAAGATTAAATATTACTTTGTATTCATATATATATATATATATATATATCTTTGCTGGGTAATAGGGCTATAAGATTCGATCTTAATCGAAGTGTAATTTTATAATACTTTGCTTGTATTCACAGGGGCTTAAGTTAAAATCTTGTATATTGGCACATAAGTGAGGTAGGCTGCTTCAAAAAAATTAGACATTTGATTATTTTATTCAAATAGAACATTAATAATTTATTTGGTAAATAACCTTGTTCACTGAAAGCACGCTAAATAGCAACAACCATACCAAAAAGAACCAATTTGGCACAAGAAACAGGTACATTTTTTGTAAACAAGATTATGTTTTTGTGTTAACAAATAAATATTTTAAATACTCTTAACAGTTTTAACTTTCACAAGAGTAAATAGAAAAGCCATATACATTCTTACAACGAAAAATGACAAAGAAAGAAAGTATCTAGAAAATTCCCCTTTGATTTGATTCCGTGGCCATGCATAATTTTCTTTTCCTCTTAAGGCAATGTGTGGCTATTCGTCGAGCACCATTGAAACTCTGAAAAATCAGTGTCTGTCACACAATGGACTTCATCACAATCAGCTTCATTCATTTCTCGTATTTGCATGCTACATCTCTTCCCATCACCGATTCAGTGGGGGAATGAGTTTTTAAGAGTAAAACTTGTAGTTCTTAGCATCAAGTATGATTGACCTCAATCCTCCAATAGGTGATAAAATCATTAAACATAGGCCAAGTACAATGCAGATCTGCAATCAGTGGAGTAAGATTAAATTTGGATTAAAAAAAAAACCCAATTAAAGGAGAATAATTGAAACAAAAACCAAAATCAAACATACCCAGTTAGTCCACCAAGACAAGCCGAATTTCCTTGGTTTGTAGATTGCAAGCCACATGATGCAGGGGAGCTGAAAATTTAAGTAAGAAAAATGGAACAGTTCAGTGAAAAAATAATTTATCCTAAGGACTTTTATTGGATTAAACTATACTAGTATTCTTGGCTTACGAAGTATGTTGTTGGAGCAAAAGCAAAACCTCCAAAAAATCCTAGGAGACCACCGAAAAATGGGAAGGTAATAGCAACGAACATGGTGAATCCTGAAAACAAAAAAGAATGATTTATCAATGCAAAGTCCAAAGGAAATCCACTGGAAGTGATGTAACAGCTTGTCAAGAGCAGATATATATGCATTACTTTGTTTTGATTAGGAAGAGTTTACTTTACTTACCCACATATATATTACGGACAACAAAACGAAGCAGTCTGCTAGGTTTGAAATTCAGTTTCTTCACCATCACAGTCTCAATCATGTCAAACACTGGCATTGCGTAAATCTACATCAGCAAGCATGTAACAGCAATTTGGTTAGTTTCAGTGACTTTAGCATTGGCCCAAAAAGAAGGGTGAAATTTAAATGCGAAGGTTTTTCACCTGATAGCTTCCAATAACATGGATGACAACAAACATGTTAGCCATTGCAATCAGCCATGCTGGTTTCTTTAAAGAGATGAGGATGTTGTCTTCAACCTCATTGCCAAACATCCAGTAACCGACGAGAGCAACTGGGAAGTAGCACAAAGCCACAATTACGTAGGCAACAAGGACCCCTCTCCACATGGGTCCTTTGGATGGCTTCTCTGGTGTAGATGGGATTGTTGCTTGGATTTCCAGCACCACATTGTGTCCAGCATAGGCAAAAGCCACATCGCCAAGGGCATTAAAGAAGTTAAAGACATTTCCTGCTGTAGTCTTTGCTCTGTAGCTATATTTTACGTCTTCTTGAACACCCTTATGGGCAGAAGCTGCCCAGGCAATTGTAGAGTAACTGTAGGACAACGCAAACATCAGAGTCTAAGTCAACATGTTGACTTTAAGTTTTCCTTTCATATTCTCGTTCAACCAGCAAGCTCTAAGCTGGTTTACTGTTGATATAGATAATAGAAGAATGTGACTTATACCTCAAGGACATGACTGCTGCTGCAAAGATACACCAGAAATGGAGTTGAAGTTGGGGAGATGGGACAGTACAAAGTGGACAGAGGCAAAGATCATGATGAAAAAGGTCAATTTGATCTTTTTGCAGCTGGGACACACGGTATCGTGGAACTTCTGCAATGATTTTCCCCCAGTGACCATATACACAACGTTCACCCCAATTTCAACCACCAGTTGTTGAGGCACCACAATATAAAGACCTAGCTTTTCACCAAAGGCATGCTGACCCAGTTCATGGTATCTGTCAAAACGTTTTCCTGGAACCATTTCATGCATCTCAACCATTTGCCACAGTGTGTAGAGGGTGATGATCCATGAGAGAACTAATACAGCCACACCAGGTCCCCTGAAGAAGACATTGTGGTACGCAAATCAACAAACGTTTGGTGTGCAAAAATGATGCTAACCTTTATAGGCATGTTGCAGCTTTGTTACTAAAGAAAAACTTCTACTGCAGTGTCAACTATTTGAAAATATAATTTACTAAAACATTCATAAAATTCAGAATTTAAGCAATAATATTTTTTCTTTTCTTTGCTGCATGATTATGGGATTAAAACATGTTTAAATCTTTAACATAGGCAAAGTGCAATTTGGGTTTGAAAGATACCATCCAAGCTCTGACATGGCATAAGGGAGACTGAGAACACCAGCTCCAACCATGGCAGTGACGTTGTGGAAAGCTGAGTACCACCATTTTGCATTCCTTGAAGAAGTAATTGGAAGCCAAGCATCAATTGCCCTCTGCCTCTCTGATTTTTCTTCAATCTATTCGATCAATAAAATGAACATCCGATTCAACCTATATATACATATACAATCTACGTGCTTACATACATTCATGCAAAGAAGAAAATAGATACTAAAGGACATGCATGAAAACAGAGTTAATTATTCACAACTTAATTTTAAAATACAATTGCAGTTACAGTTACAATAAGACTATAGAAATTATAGAACAATTACATAAAAATACAATTAATATAATCACAATTGTGAATACATTACAGTTATAAAAATTCTTACAACAAAAATATTAGGATCACAATTACACTGTCAAATTGTAAGTTAAAACCATAATTCACGATGGATCAAGAAAAAGAAAAAGAAAAGACACTGCCTAGTTTGGAATTTTTGAGGTTGAACGGTGGTGTTTTCGCGTTAAATGCGAGTCCAACGAATTATTGAAAAAGCTAAGTCCAAAAACAATTATTGAAAAAGCAATATAGTAAGTGGAGTCCCAAACTTTTTGGAAGTGAGGCTACGATCATTGTTGCCCCGTGCTTATCTTTTTCTTAGGATGACTTTTCAGCACCCGCATGGTATGTGACTTTGACTAGTCGCCACTACTATTGTCGTATTTTAGGTATTCTTTTTTTTTATTTTTCTTTTAAATTTGTCAAATCAATGCACACATGACAAAATATAATTAATTAAATGATAATATTAAAAAAAACTTACTTACACTAAAATCAAAATCAAAATTATGTGCACAATCAACTATGATAATTTGAGTCTGTTTGTTTTTAATGATTGCATTAAAAATAATTGGATATCATATATTTAAAAGGTATTTAAAAGAAAGAAATTTTTTCTCTTTATGCCTAACGCTCGTTTGCGTTGGACTAAATTAAAAAATAAACATGCTGAGAAAGACTCATTGAAAGGTTGACCATTCATATCATAGAAATTATTGATGCTAACATTATTTGTTCGGCGTTATATTTCGAACTGAAATTTACGTCATATTCGTTAATATATCCATTTATTTATAATTTTTCTAAATCAATGTGTTTTGAAGATATTTTAAGAAATAATTGAGGATACACTTACTCCACGTATAAGATTTGTAAACTTATAACATTGAACAAGTTTTTGTAAAATACAAATTTTATCAATTAAATCATTAAACATGTTATAATATTGATATGTTATAATATTAGGATGATCATGTATATTAAATTTAAAATAAATAAATTATTTATAAGTATTTAATAAAATGGTTAATTTTTACTTTTATTTTGAAAGTATATTAAATGTTTAAGTAAAATAGTTCAATAACATATTAATTAACTTTTAAATTTTATAAAATTTTATAAGTTTGATATATCTTATAAAAATCTCAATTCAATAATTAAATTTATTGACTCAATATCTATAAAAAAAATAAAAAAATTTAATTTTGATTTACTGTCAGTATAAAATATTTTACACTATCATTCAATGCAAATTATTAAAAAAATAAACTAAAATAACAAATATCTAAAAAGTCAAGCATTAGATAACATCTGATTATATGATAGTATAAAAAAATCTTACACTGATAGTGAATCAATATTAAATTTATAAAAAATTATTTAAATAGAATAAGTAGATAAAAACACCCAAAAGAAATATCTATAGTATTATATAATGAAAAATTTTTCATTTGGTCTTTAATTTTGTATTTTCTTAAAATGTCATTATTATTTAATTTTTTACAAATTAAAATAAGGATAAAAATGTTAACTAAAATTATTAAAGAATTTAAAAGAAAGTTATTTTCAAATTTTAAACACTTCTTAAAGTTATAGAAAGTTATTTGAAGTTATTTATATTTTTATTCAAATAATTAATTTATAAATACAACAAATTAATAACTTATTAATTTAAAAATTAACTATATTAGTTACCAAAAAATAATCATACAAAATAAAATAGAAAGTGAAAAGAAATTTTTGCTAGTAGTGATAATAGCTTTAGGATATGAATTTAGGTGCTGGTGGAAGGAGATTCTCACCCAACGGGCTCTAAATTAGGCAACAATGAAGGTTGTGCTAGGATTGAAGAATATCCTGAGTGTTACCAACCATGCCATGTGACAATTTTAATTTATGTAGGCCCCACATAACCATGTGAATTACCATAACATCTATCACTATGTATCCTCATCTAACTAGGAAAAGCTAAAGAAGAAATATTTGCAAATACTTCTACTTGCAGTTATTCTATTCAAGTAGTGTTATTTAATAGATGGGGAGAGAATTTTTGGTTTAATTATGTTCTTCAAATAATCACATATTATATAAGTAATTATAATAAAAGTATAATTATTATTTTGTATAATAAAAGTGAAAAATTAAAAAAAAAAAGAAAGAAAGAAAGACCGACCTGTGAAACTTGACTAAGGAACACCCAACAATAATCCTCAAAAGAAAAAAAAAAAGTGAATAAGATGACACACTGCAATGACATCTCTGTATAAATTTGTGCATGCTGAGCACAGATAAGATAGCTCTTGTTTATAAATAATGCTTGCTCATAAATATCTATATGTCAAACCATGTGGAGCCACAATCATCGGCAAGATTAATGACAGAAAATAATATTAGTTTTATTGCTTCTTGTTAAGGACCATTTAGTTTTGGTCAAACATGATTAGGAGAAATTCTTCAACGCTTTTAGCGAAGTGCTTTTTGGTACTTCAGATAAATAGATATAGTAAAATATGTGTATAAAAATAATGTTAAATTTGATATCATATATATGTATGTATTTTGTATCTATTTATATAGAATAAGAAAAAATAACTAATTTAAAAATATATAGGAATTTTTTCAAGCAAGGCATGCCATTAGTTGTCATGGTCTTCTAATTAGTATGTATTTATATTAAATTTTATAAATTTAATTTTAAATTAACTTAATTTTATAAATTTAATTTTAGTAAAAACTAAATTTAGAATGAAGTGATGTATATTTAAAAAATTTTATTTAAAAATTAATTTTAATGAAATAAATATTATTTAGATAATATTAATCAATATCAATTCTGAATATGTAATTACAAAACAAAATATAAATTAAAGTATAATAAAAAATAATAAAATAAATTATAAAGAATAAATATTAAAGTTAAAAATATAAAAAAAATTTAACTAATTTTTACTCTAATATAAAAATAACAAAATTTTACTTAAATTAAAATTTTAATTTTAAGTAGGATATAATTTTATTTTATAATTATCAAATACAATAATACAGCTTTCGAAACATTTTTTTTGTCCTCAAATAAAAAACACTGTCCTAGACACGCACTTACTTAGTTTGGTTAGAACTAGAAAAATAGAAGGTTGCAGATTGCCAAAGGGTTTGTGCTGTCAAGATACCATTTTACCCCTATCACGTGCTTTGTCCTAAGAACTCTACCCGAGCTAAGAAAGAGGGTTTCGGCCATTTCTTAGAAATATCTCAAGAAGTGCGTGGCAATTTCCCAGCCAAGAAAGAGAAAGAGACCAAGGGCATGACGTCAACAACAAAGTAAAAGGTCAAAGGGCCATGAAAATCTGAGAAAGCACAACGTTAATGGGGTTGGAAAGTAAAATACAAAGGGGAAAAAAATTGTCTGTGAAATATGATTGGGATTTTATTTAAGATTAGAATAAGTTGTCTTCTTTTCATTTTATTTCGATCTTCAAAGTTTAGCAGAAACGAGAGGAAACCCAGAAGCAGAAAAACAATTGCAAGTTCTGAATCTGAATCTGATGCAGGATTGAGAGAGAGAGAGAGAGAGAGAGAGAGAGAGAGAGACTTACAGTGTTGTTGGGAGAATAATCAGTTGGTGCCTGAGTTCCCATAATTAGTGGAGAAGCAGAGGAGGAGAAGGATGTTGCAAAGAAATTAAGAGGATTGCAATGGAAAATAGAGAGAGCTTTGTAAAGCGTATAATGTGTCTCTATTTAAAAGGGGCAAGCCCACACCTCGGACTTTAGACCTTAGCTTCTGGTCTTGCAAGATTTAAGACAAATGATGCTCCTACACGCCTGCATTACATCAGAAATAATACGGTTTATATAATTAAGTGACATATATTTAATAATATATTATATAAAATTAAAAAAATTCTTAAGTAAGTTGATTTTTTTATATTATATTATTAAATATGTATCGTATTAATTATAGGTTATAACGAGAGATAAGAATAACCACATATATAACTAATATAGTAAATATAAATTGTATAGTATAAGAGTATTATTTTATATTAAATATATTTAAATTTTTTTTTAAAAATTAAATTAATAAATACTAGAAGTGGTAAGTAAGCTGTCTTTTTAAGAAAAGACTAAACTTTGAACCTAAAAAAAACATTTATTAAAAATGTCCCTTAGTCAAGATAATACTTGAAGAGTTAGTTTTACTAGAATCAAGAGATATTTTGATGAAAAATTTAAAAATAATAATAAATATTATTTATACATTATTTTTATTATATTATTTTTTTAAATAATAAAATAAAAAATATATATTTCAAGATATTTTATTTTATTTTTTAAATAAAAAAAATATAAAAAAAAGTGTGAACACAACTACGTGCAACAAACATTTTTCAAAAAAACAATATATAAAAACTGTCTTAACACATGAAAAGAAAAATTTTCGGTGAGAAACTCTTGGACGTGACGTTTATTGTATTGACTTTTATAGTTAGACTGGCAAGTGGCTGTTCATTCGGTGGCAGAAAAGTCTTCGCAAATAGTTACTTGAGAAAATGAGTGTCAAACTTCAACGTATGGCGAGTCTTTTATTTCAACGTGCCCGAATCTGCCTGGAAACTGAACACCAGTTTTGCTGCCATTCGCACTCGTTCTTTTCTATATTCATATTCGTTCATCCTAAAATACACAAAAAAATATTGTAATTTAATTAGAAACTTCATAAATTTAAAGTGTAGTATAAATTTTAATATTATATTTATTTATTTATGTGTCGCTATTGAGAGACTTTTCCTAGTGATCCCACGGTAGTGAAAGCACCAAACAATGTATAGCACTAAACACTGTTCATGTCCTTTTCTCGAGAAAGAATAAGGTTATTCATACATTATATTTTTACTTTTTTAAAAGAAATTTATATTAATAATATTTTTAATTATTAAATAAAAAATATATTAAATTTATTTTAAATTTTTAAGATATTAAATTTTTTATTTTTTTTATTTTTTATTAATATTTAATTTATAAAAGTATTAAAAAGATATTGAAAAGATTGTTTAGAATGATATAATATTATTGTGCACCAAAAAGAATGATACAGTATTACTCCATCTTCTTTTATATTTTTTTCTTTTCAGAAAAAATAAAGAGAGAGGAATTTATTTTCTTTTTTTTTCTTTTTTCATTTTCTTAAAAAGGATAAGGTAAAAAGAGAAGTATAAAAATGTGATGTATGAATAATATTAATTTTTGAGAAATTCTTATGTAAACTAAATTAATAAATAAGTAACACATTATTATTTTTAATGTAAAATAATTATCTGGAAAAAAATATGTAATTATTTAATATAAAATAAAGATGTATCAAATATCTATGTTTAATAACGAAGAATTATTCATAATCAAACTTAAAACTTTTAGATTAACACAGCTTAATTTTATCAATTGAACTAATCATTTTTAACAAATAACCACTTAATTTTGATATACATAAAAATTAATTAAAAATATTCTTTTTGTGTAAAAAATATTAAAAAAAAACACAAAACTGTAAAGTCTAAAACCGAGGAGGGGCACATGTCAAATCATGAAAATAAGGAGAGTTTTATAATAGTCCACATTTTGATAGAATATATTATTGGTTAATCACATGTTGACACGTTAACTTATTCTTTTTTTTTTTTTGGATATGCTACGGGGTGGCTAGACACTGCTGCAAGAAACTAAGCACGCTGGTAAAAACACGTTAACTTATTCCGTAAGTTGATAAATGATGAATACTCATTATATAAAGTCACCATCCCAATTTTTCTTTTGTTAATAATGGAATCTAAAAATAAAATTGTTTTTATTTTCTTTTTCCCACCAATTAAAGAATCATTTTCCTTATAAAATAAGAAAGAATGAAATCATACTACCTCTTTCTTCTTAGAATTCTCACACAATTTTTTTATATTATTTAATTTTATATACATATATATATTAATTTCTTACACCACTTAATAATTTTTTATATAATATAATTTTTATCCATCTAACTATTAAATTAAACTTATATATATCATCTTAATTATTCTCGTTAAATTTTAAAAAAATTAAATATTAATAAGAATGTAATTAAATAATTTATATTTTTTTATATTTAAAAAAATATATTTTATGTTAATTTTTAGATATATTATTAAAATATAAAATAATTTTAGATTAATATAAAATTTTATAAAACTTTAAATATAATGAGAGATTTCGTAAAAAAAAAAAACTCATTTATTAAAAAATTATTTAATAGTATAAAATTAAGTTTAATGATATTAATTCATCCTTATCTTATGTATTTTTAAATATGTGTAGTGACTAAGTTTAAAAAAAATTATTTTATTATAATAAAAATAGAGGAGATAATAACCAGACAGTATCTTTTATACCTGTCATTTCCATTCATATTCCAGGAATCATTCAGCGAGACCATTGAATATACGTAGTATATTGTTCCTGTTTTTTATAAATATTTCTCGTATCAAACACGTTACTAGTTCAACCGAATAACAAGCAACAAGCAATTATTAAGTAATTATGAAACAACCATTTGACTCCAATTTTTGTTTCTTATAATTATGAGTCATATTATATGCTCCTATGCAAATTGTTTCTTGATAAAAGACCGAATAGAATCATGACTCCCCCAAACAATAATCTGATTGTAAGCCTAGGATACCGATATTTTAATTAAAGAAGAAGAAATAGTAAAAGAATGACACAAATTTAATGGACTCCGACTAGAATAAGAAATAATTGTTTCCTCGAGTTTACTAAGTAAACCTAAAGGTTATGATTGAAAGTTTTAGGAGAAATGTAAGGGAATAATTAATAATAAAAGAGAATGAATAGGATAAAAAGATACATGTCGTTTTATTATTTAATTATTCAATTAAAGAAGAGAGAAGAGTCTACAAAACTTTTGTTTAGAAGTTATAATACAAAGAGATGAAATGAAAAATCTTTATAAATTTTATTTTAAATTTTATTCTAATATAAAATTAATAATCATTTAAAAAATTGATAAAATAATAATTTAACTCAATTCTAAAAATAATTTTTTCACTGGGCCATGTCATTCTTTTATCGACCCCCAATTTAAAAAGGTAACAAATTTAAAGTTTTAAATGACAATTTAAGAGAGGTTTTGGAGTCTTTTCCTTACTATTCTACTCATTTCTTTTAAATAACTTTTAAATACATATTTTATAATATTTTCTATGCCTTAATTACCATCCATCCAAATAATACCTAAATTAAATGCACTCATAATCAAGAAATTAAGTGCAATGAAAGAGAAAGAAAATTGCACACGTTTTTCCCTGTTTGAAAATCCAAACCCAGTTGCAGCCTCTGGTTTTTCCTTGATACGCACATGGTCTGCAGCAACTAGTTCTCTCAGAAATAGTATCAGAATTTGCCATATATAAAAGCCATACCAAAATTTTCTCAAGACCAATAAACAGCTCACACCAGCTATGGCAACTAGGATCGCTATGAGATATGAGCCAAGCAAGGTAGGCCTCAGTAACTTAATTGGACAAATAATTGAAAAAGAAAAAAAAAAAAGAAGGGGATCAAGTTGGCGTTGTTATAGTTAGCAGTAGTTACTGTTATTTTTTTGGCTATTTGCTCTTTGCGTGAGCTGAAGGGCATCATGGCACCCACGTTTGAGTAATAAGTCTTCCACCGCCAATTAATTACATCGTGATATGCTAAATTTGCTCTTGCCGTGCTTCGTTCTGTTCACTCCAAATTCAGATAATAATTTTGGTTATTATTGGTTCTGCAAATAAAAAATGAGAAGCTAATAAACAATAAAAATATACCCGAATATTAATAAAATTTAGATACAATATGAAGATTTGATTATGCTTAAATATATTTTTATTTTTATTTTTATATTTTTAATAATTCAACCAATTATAGCCTCAGAAACAGAATTAAAGCTTTGTTTGTCTTTTTTCTTTTGTCGATATCACATCCTTGCCTCTAATGTTAGGCCAACTTCTTGAGGAACAAAAATTGAAACTTAACTTGCAGTGATATTATAATTAATAGAAGAGTAATTAAAAGTGTTTTTTTCTTAAAAAAACTTTTGAATTACAAATTTTTTATTAGTACTTATTTATATGATGTAGGAGTCTTTTAATATACATCATTGTCATATCAGATTTTTTAATTGATATTTGGCACTCAAATATTCTTACATTAAACTGAATTCCTTAATTGTTAATTTTTAAAGTTGAGATCCTTGTAAAAGAGTTTCTTTCAACGCTAACACCAAAAATAAATTTTACTATTGTATTACTATAAATAATTTTTCATTAAAAAAATTTTAGATTTTAAATTATATATGTAATTATATCATTTTTCTACTAACAATATACCAAATAATAACTGTAGAGCAAATATACAATAACAAAATAAAGATCCCACCATCATGAGTAATTAATTAATCAAATGATCACGTACCCACCTAGTGTAATGAAGTTGTGATATTTATACTAAAATAAAATACTCTTAATCCAGCAGGAATTAAACCACGTGAGAGCTGGCAGTCAACTAAATTCTCACAGCTTTTATTAACAAACATGCTAGTTTCTTCCTAGGTAGTTGTTATTGTATGATTCAAAGTTCAAAGTGTTCACAGACTAGCTAGACCAAGAACTGAACTTGTATCTTGGTGCATTGCGTGAATCGCAACAACTTTCGAAGTGCGAATAGTTACTTAAGAGAATCATTGCAAGAAATTAAGAAGAAGGCTCAAAAAATGTTAACGAAATGAAAGTAAATTATGTTTCTAAGCATAAGCACTACAAGATGAATCTTACGAGTAACATTTTATTGAAAATATCATACTATTATCACTTTCGGGTAGAAAGAAATTAAATCTATAAACTATTTTAAAAGAGTTGAATTCTATAATGATACACTGATTTATGTCAAAAGAAATTACGACGAAGTTTCTAATTGTATCTATGTGTCAATTAAGCATTCAGAATTCAATTCTTGCACCATTCAGAATTCAATTCAAAATTGCAAAGAAATTTCTGCGTTAATGCCGCAGTAAGCAATAACAAGCAACCAGCCATGTGTCAGCGTATTTGAGAAGGCCTCTACTCATTTACAATACTAGAATGATTTGTCGTTTTTGTCATCTGCTACGTGAATCTGATGAACAATTGAAAATTATTAAAAGAAAACTGAATTTAACTATACGTAACTGATAACTCACGGTCACGGATATAGTTACATAATCCTTCAATTTAATTAAGTAAAACGAAAAGAGCTATCTTTGTGTCATTAGCGTTTCAAATACATGATGAATATTATATATTTTTGATAGGCCATGTGAAAGAGAGTGAAACTTAAGGCAATGAAAGCGAGTTGTAGCCTTTTCCTTTGCCTTTGTTTAGTTGCTTTAGGAATGTTAGGCACGCAGCCAAATTATATGTCAACAAAACGTACATAACCTAGCTTCGGGGGGATAACGTTCTTGTGAATCTCAGTAAATGCCCAACATCACAAGAAAGAACCAAGTTGCTGCTATGAAAGAGATTTAACCCAAAAAAAAAAAATAAAAGAAAAAAGAACGAGGTGCACATTTCCATGAGACTAATAGCAAGAGTTAATCTTATCTTATAGTAAAATTTAATTTAATTATAAAAAAAAATACAATAAGAGTTGAATTATTGACTACTTAATTATAGATACTTTGATATTATATTATAAACTAACTCTCTCAATAAATATGAGGGTATTTGGTTTATTTTTTATTTTTATTTTTAATTAATATATTCTCAGTTTTAATTATAAAAATATTATATTATTTTCATTTTGTTTCAATTTTTCAAATTTGTTTTCACCATTTTTTTTGTAAAATTTTGAAAATATAGAACACAATGAAAATGAAGTGATATTTTTGTAATTAAAACTAAAAATATATTAATTAAAAAACAGAAAATAAACTAAACACCCTCTTAAATTATTAAGTAAATACACATAAATATTTTATATCTTTAATACTAATTTTCCCTCGGCATTGACTTGACCTTGATCACATTTTTTTTAATAGGATTTGAATCCTAACACTATAAGTAATTAAAATCTTATTTACATGAAGTTCAGTTTGTGAACTAATTCACACTGCATAATTAGAGAATTTTATATAATAGTATTGGCATGATAATGACCGTGAAATTAAGGTTTTGGTTGCATTCTTAATTATATATATATATAATTTGCTAATATTCTACATGTCATTATGTTATTTTTCCTTTTTAATTAACAGTAACAAGTTGACGCGACAGATACACGATGCATGTCACTTGCTGCCTGCACTAAATATGATAGAACAAAAACGATTGTTTTTAAAGAAAAATGATTTTAAACTATATACATATATCTTAGTTTCTAATATAAAATTAATTATATATATATAACAATATATAACTGGAGAAGGTGTTACGTGAGGAAGCGTTGAAATATAAAATAATTTAAGAATATAGTTAAAAAAATTGACTAAAGAAATCCGTGATTTATAGATTAATTAAAATGTAAACCTTAAAACCTTTTCCTTTACTAAAACCCGGGAAAAAGAAATACTTTTTTCCATGTTAAATAAGTCAAATACTTTTTTCCATGTTAAATAAGTCTTACTCCAGTATAACGTAGCTTTTAATTTCAACTAAGTTGACTCCTTGGTTATATTTAGCAAAAAAAAAAAAAGCATAGCCTATATTATCAAATTAATCATGAATCATTAAAAAATATTAGTTGCAGTAAAAATAAATTGCGAATCTAATACAATGAGTAAGGTTTTTCAAATATACTGATAAAACAAATACGATCTTATTGTTGTGATGATATATAAGCCAATACAAGATAAAACAGTTGCACCTGAAATTCAGTACCACGTATAAAGAATATTATTCTATAAATAACAAAATGATTCAAGATAATATTTTAAAATATGATAGCATTCGATCAGCTTTCCTCTATTTTCAGAGTCCAGACCAAGGCATGCAGATTGGTTTTGAATATTTAAAATCCCTCTTTTATCTCTCGACTTTCTTAACTCTTTATTGTTTTTTTTATTCATTTTTATTTTTACTTTCTGTCTATGATTATGACTCCACCTTTCTCCCTCCTGTACAGGTGGAGATTCAATAAAAAATTCTGACACTATAAAAAAAAAGTGTTTCAATTAATTGAATCAACTGGGCCACAATCATTTTCTATTATTTTAATTAAACATTCCTAACTCTTAAACATTATTATATTTGATTATTTTTCTCATAAAAGATGTCCAAGTGTGAGAAGGGAGGACAGGCAAAACTGGGATTGATTATAACAGCTTACATTGAAACTTGGTGCCATTTATCAAACTTATTTATAGCCCATCAAGTTTGACTGTAGTTTTAAAATCAGAAAGCTTAATTTTATCGTTCCAGTACGGGCTTCAAAACTCTTTTCCCAATGGATTCAGACAGTGCAGCATCAACTCAGCAAATATCTTCCAGCTTGCTATAACATGGATTTTCCACCCACTAATAATGTGTCAAAAAAGCATCATTTGCACCAATTTTTGCGACTGTGGGCGCACTTGCCCCACCCAACAACCCCCCAGATAATACGTAATGTATCCTATTCATAAGTTTGATCAACGGAGAATCATGCTACAATCGAATTGTACTTTGTGGAAATTTCAGCTAAATATCATATAGAAGACTTGGCCAAAGAAAATAACAAGTAAACGTATATTTTAGCCTCTAAATATTCAAGTGACGTCTTTTTTGATTATTCAAAAAAATTTAAATTAATTTAACTTATATAAAGTAACATTAATTTAATTTTAAAAAAGTTAATATTAATTTTATTTTTTGATAATAAAAAATAATATTAATTTAATTTTTAATTATAAAAAAATTATATCAATTTAATTTTTTTATTAAAAATTTTATTAATAATATTTTTATGATTTATAATATAAAAATTATTTAAATATTATTTTTTATTAAAAAATAAAATTGATGTTAAATTGACGTGACGTAGTTTACTTGGGAATAAATGAGTAATCTTAGTCAACACGCAACAAAAGGACCTCCCACTTGTCCTTTTTGTTCAGTTTAGTCTGCCAAGAGTAGCCCACCTTAGGTCCCTCCAGAATCGACCCCTTTCGTTCGTTTGCTCGACGGTTTTTCTGCCCACTGTTGCGCGTCGCCGTCCACACTCTAAGTCTAGCAATTGGCCTTATTATATGTATTCACCGTTGCCGACTTGACCTTTAGGTTAATTTAATTTTTTATTTGCTTATAGAAAGATAAAAAAAATTGATAATTAATTTAGACATGACCATATATGTTACTCAATTTCTTTCAGTGAGTATATGGTTGCTGTATTTGAATATTGGAGACTTGAAATTAATTCATGATGTGTGTTGTTGTGAATATAGTTGCTGTCTTGTGCTAACTGATGAGTTCTATCTTTTTGGTTTAGGCGAGCATCATTTGTTCGTTGTTGTTTGTTACTTTGTTTTGGCACATATCAAGGTTTTGTATAGTGAAGATATATTTCAATCATTTCAAGCTTTTGTATCAAGAAACGCACTCCATAGGTTTAGTATATTTAAGACAAATAATTTTTTAGATGCTGCTAACTCAAAGTTCGAAACCAGTAATTAAAGCAGAAAATACACCTCAATCGCCATGCTAATCCCTTCGTTACATAATAATTTTTTAGTTCAATTAGCTATTTAATGCATATCTGTGACTTTTTGCACCAGTTAATAACTTATAATCAATTGAAATCTTAGACTGTCGTAAAATTAAGAAGGATTAGAATTGTACAGATTTACTACCACACACAAAAGAATAATGCACATTCTTGTCTGAAGTTTGAATTTGATGATGCCAACCAATGACAGTGATGCATGTTCGACAAAGAACAGCTCCTTGACTTGCTTCCGTTCACAAGCTTAATCCTCTCACTAGTTCACTAGTAATCAAGTTGCCAGTTGCTGAGGATATTTATTTGGTATAAAATTAGAAAAAAAAATGCATAAACATTCTTTGAATTTTATTTCATTTTGAAGTATACTTTGAACTTTTAGATTCCGGATGAGAGTTCTGTATATTTTTTGAAACTTATAAATAAATCTTTCTGTCTAATAATTAAGTGAAAATCATTCATTATGTCATTTGTACGTGTTCATTAATACTTATGATAATCTAAAATATGTCCATATTATTTTTTAAAATAATTTAAATTTTTTCTCCTTTCAATTTTACTTATGTTAGATTATTCACTTTTTCTGCTTTTAGAAATGAAAATTAATATAAAAGAAGAAAATATTTAATTTTTTAAAAATAATGTACACAAATGAGAAATTGTCATATGAATTACTCAAAGTCACATAGTAAGTACCATTTTAGTTTAGTAAATGATATGGTTTGTTTGTAGGTTTTAAAAATTTTATACATCTTTAACTCGAATTTAAAAGTTTAAGGTAACTATTTCAAAAAAAAATAAAATTTATAATGATTATGCATTTTTTTTTCTAAGATTTATATATAATTCTGAGGGTCAATTTTCTGTTATCATTATCAACAATTAAATTAAACAAAATCCCAGAGCATGTAGGGCGTTATTTTTTTTCCCCTGTTTTTTGGTAAGATATTTATTATGTTTGTATTTTTTTCTGATTAATTTAAGTAATTTTATTTTTTATTATTTCTAAGGTATCCCTACACCCTTTCGACGTAAGACTAACAATCAACGCTCGAGATACTAATCGAAATACTAATGTTGTTCTTCTAATCAAACTTAAACTAATAGAAACCGCATGGGTTCTTTAATTCAACGAAAATTTAGGAGGACCATTTGGCGAAGTTTCATGGCAATGAAGGTTCAATAATGCACGTACCAAATACCAGCTAAGACTTGGTACAATAATTTCAGCTGTAGTGTTATTTTTTCATTTTGATTAAAGTCAACTTCATGCCCACAGCAACAAGTCTTGTGCTATGGATCATAGCGAATGGATTTATCCTGATGATGTCAACATCAAAATACTTAGAAAATGGGGTTTCTTCATTCTTCGATGAGGAATTTCCTTATGGATAAGCAAAGTTTGAAACTTTGAATAGATAATTTTGGGTTGAATTCCCACCATGTTTTCCGAGCTTATGACATCATATGGTATAGAAAATCAGGTATATATGTAGGCTTAGGGCCTTAGGCTTATAATCACGAATTATATTAATCCTCGTGATGCTACTGGTTGCTACATGGGTATTATATTTACACAAACTTATGAAGAGTTTATGCACAATTTAATATAAAAAAAATTGTAATTTAGTTGCTATCTCTAATATAGTTCACACACATAGAAAATTGCAGTTGGTAGATGTGTACAGAAATTTGGAGTCATATTACTCGATGAGCTTAAGAGAAGAAAGGTTCAGAATGGCTTTATGGAGTTGGCCGCCTACACACTGGCGTCTTTGATGCTAATTCCAAAGCCTACAAAGAGTGCCATGAATTTTGAGTAGTCATAGACTCACACACATGATTGTGAGGCTCATTGTGGTACCATTCCT
This sequence comes from Castanospermum australe, assembly GCA_019955255.1. Taxonomy (NCBI): domain Eukaryota; kingdom Viridiplantae; phylum Streptophyta; class Magnoliopsida; order Fabales; family Fabaceae; genus Castanospermum; species Castanospermum australe. Next base: position 366,439 of record NSJW01000942.1, read on the forward strand.
TAAGAGGGTTGTTCAGCATATAGGTATAAAGGTTTTTTTTTTTGGGTACAAAAAGAATAGAAAAAATTCTCACTTTTTTGGATCGAGAGAGCATAATGGTTAAAATCCTACTCAAGTAATGACTACAAAATTTGAATTTTGTCCATATTTTGAAGTAGAATTGTGGTATGTTATACACTCAGACCAAACACTACAACCAACCACTTACAACCAACCACTTGCTTGTAAATATAAACCGTTAGTATTAGGGTTTATGCCTTCATATTTTGTGTATTATGTTATTAATCTTGTAAATGTTATACCTATTTTGGATTTTTTAAAAATATATTTGGAGAAGTGTTGGATTGATTTTTAAAAAATATCATAATTTTGATTGTCATTAATTACAATTTCTAAATAAGTAATTTGGTTATATTTTACATTGCAAATCGATCACTCAAATTAGAAGATAACAAAAGAAAATAATCGGGATGGTGAGTTACTTCATCTAACGTACAGATAAGCATGAACTGTTAAGTGTTTTTGAAGTCTATATTGTATTGGATATACTTTTAGATATTTTTCTTGACAATTTTTGGGTGTGAAAAGAGTTACAGATTTTTTAAACTCCTTAGTTTTTTAAAATAAAACTGTAGAAAATTAGCCGCTCATCACTTACTTTTTCAATGTAACTTATCCGATATATTTATAAGAGTTTAATTTTAATCTATTGTCAGTATAAAATTTATACTATTATATGATAATATAAAATTGTATGTTAAATTTTATGGTTAAACTCATGATTTGATAACTCATAATTACATTTAGTCAATTAAACTTTGTTGGATTTCATGGTCAAATTTTTTTTATTCCAACATATTTATAATGTTTTTTTTTTGTTACATGTAAGCTTAATGAGTCTAGACTTAACGAGTCTACGGATATGTCATGATCCTAAATTAAAATGAGTTTCTCCTCAAGTTAAATTTTTGCTTAAAAAATTGAGTACACATAAGAAATAATTTATAAGAACAATCTGACAATTAGCAGGGGTAAAAGCATATGGATCTGACCTGGAATTCGTGGAAGTATCTTATTTTTTTATTCATTGTACACTTTGAATTATACTTAGAGCTGATGGGGATGTTTATTGGTGATTGATAAATTAATATCTTAATATACAATATTTACTGTTAATGAAGTCAAACTTCAATTTATAGGGATAGAGAGGCCTGTACGCAATTATTGTAGTGGGGTAATCGCAATGGGAAGCCTACAAGTGAGAATATGTTTCGTTATGTCAGTGGTGAAGAGAATCTTAATGTTTGATGTGACAATTACAAAGTATCAGACAACGAAATGGAAAGGCAAGACTAAGGCTGCAATTGACAATTAAATATTGGAAAAAGTATAGAATCATAATAGTTGTTTCATTAGATGTTAGTGAGCAATCTCGGATGCCACTATTATATATAATATTATATAGTAGTATATAGTGAAGGTATATCTTTAACATTGTAATTTTAACAAGGATCTCAGCTCCAAAATTTATTAATTTCAACAAAAGAATATTCTAACAATAAATATCAATAGGAAAAGATTTTTATGTCATATATAATTATGTATTTTACTTATGTTTCAAATTATTTGATATGTAAAATTAGATATTTTTATCTTTCCCAAATTTTTTAATTAGAAAAAATTCTTTAATGAAATTTATCCCTTAATCAATAATAATAAAATTTCAATTTTTTAATTAATTTATCATAAAAAGAGTATAAGTTCTCAAAAGATACTTACCTTCAAAAATCTCAATCTCAATTCATTGCCTTCCTGTACAACTTCATCTTTTTTTTTTTACTGTTTTTTAACTCAGGAATCCAAAGTACCATGATAAAATAACTAATGGAGACCAGAAAAAAAAAAAAGACAATGTAAGTTGCCGGAGTATTTTTGTTGATGACTGGACCAAAAAAAAAGTTTAATAAACACTGCAAGGAGTAGTTATTGAAGAATTCGTTTATAAATAAAGATAGTTGCACATATACTTTATTTATATTTTGCAAACAATTAATAATTTTGGAAATTAACGCATAGTTTATGCATAACTACATTTTTCTTTTCATTGATTATTACTCTAATTTTGGATCTTCTATGAGGTCACTTGCCTCCAATATTATTAAAACTGGATCGGACAACAAATCAATAAGACTATCGGTTTAAGTTTAACTGGTTTAATCATTTAAACTGTCTAATCAAATTAAATAATTTTGTAAAAATAATTTATATACAATAATATAAAATTCATGAAACAATTATTAAATGTAAAAATTATTGATTTTTTTAAAATACAAAATTAATAACTGGCCAGTTCAAATGGTTTAACTAACCGATTCAAGTGATTTTGATTAATTTTATTTGATTTTGATCAGTTTAAAATAGTCTGATCGTAAATTTAGTTTAAGGCTGAATTATAATTAATTAATTATCTAATTCACAGTTAAACCGATTAGACCATTTGGTCTGATCCAGTTTTGGCAACATTGCCTACCTTCTTACACCGTAGAGTTTTGATAATTGGGAGAAGTTATAATTTCAAACAATTGTTCCGTCGTTATATTAAAAAGAGAAGAAAAAAAACACTGCCAAGATTCAAACCTAAGCACCTGATTGCATATGGGCCAACATAGCCCAACATCTGGAAGAGTAACAGGGGACCAAGAAGTATGCGTGTTAATGAAAAATGCTTATGTACCGGAAATAGTGTTGTCTCCAACTCCAAATTCAATTGTAATCCCTTTTGGGACGAAAAGATATAGATGAGGTATTGAAAAAACTTGCGGTGTAATAAAATCACACAACCTTTTTAATATTACAGGAATTGATTATTAGCAATGTACCCCAAAAAAAGAGTAATCTCTTAGCAGTTTCGTTCGCATTGGAGTGTCAATGTAATTTAGATCCCACTATTTACCCAATCCAATTTCCAACATTATGAAACCTTACAGAAAATGATATTTTTTTTTGGTAAGAAAAAATTTATGTGAGAAGGTTGTCTCATTTCAACATCAAAGTATGCTACAAGTCTCTACGAAGACTTTTAGCAATGCTTACCGTTACAAATAACATACCAATGAAAAATCACTAATATGAATTAAACTTAAAACTTTTATGTCAACGTAACTCGATGTGTCAGTTGAGCCAACCGTTATCAGTAACCTTTTATAAAATGATTTTGTAAAACATAGGAGGTGTTTGACAACTTTGAAAACTAATTTAAAATAATATATTTACATAAGTCCATATAAAATTAAACATGTTTAAAATTAAACTGAATTTGGTTCAAAATCAAAACTAGTTTTAATTTACTTTTATCTTACAAAATAAAAAATATAATTAAATATAAAATAAATATACTTTAAGGAATTTGCTAATAAGTGACCTTAAGGTACTGGTTAAAAAATTAGAAATAAATATTAAATAAAAAGTAGAAATATTTAATATATTGTAAATCCAAAAAGCATTTAATATTTTTTTAAATAATCAAGATGATTTATATGGAATGCTTCTTTAACCAATGCTCTGATTAATAAGACCCTAACATTAATTCTATTAGATTGAGATAATAAATTTATGACAGTCAAGAAAAAGTTGGATGAGAGAAAAAAAAAGCCAATTTTAAGTTAGATTTTTATTTATATAAAAAATAGTGTTTTAAATGTAAATGATAATCAAATACCTTATATTTATAAACTAATTATATTATACCTAGATATATAGTTTTTGAAAGTTGTCAAACACAAGTTTTGTGAAGTCTATGGATAACAAAAGCACTGCACATCTGCATGGTGTCAACTTTTTGCTCCATTGATTTTAAGGTGGTTTTGGTTTTGAAAATTATATACAGAATCTTCAAATTTCTTCTATTTTTTAGAAATGTTCTGGAAAGTTTTTCTTTCTTTTTTAGTTTCTTTTGGGATTGAATACAAAACTTTATCGTTTTGCAATTCTTTAATTATGACCAAATTATAGTTTTTCTTATTCAGTTGACAACACATTCATTGCACATGCACACACAAAATAGTTCAGTCAATACATCAAAACAAACAAGATCTGATATATATAAGCTGAAAGAGGATATGATTTAATAAAACATTGGTGGGAATGAAAAAGGAAAAGGGGGAACGGAGGAAGAGTTTGAAAATTGTGATGTATGTTTTGATATATATTATCAATTTGTACTCATTTTTCTTGATTCCTCCTTTTGTTCGTTATTCTTTCCAAGAGTAACATCTGATTAAAAACACTAACATATTTAACTAGAAGAAAATTATTTGTTTCCTCTCTTTTCTTTTCCCCTTTTATGGGCGATATATATATGTCTCTGAGTCTCATCCATACACATGATTGGTGGTTACACCTTCTTCACGCCTTTTTTTACCATGCAAAAATGTTTAACGAGTGCATGAGCATTGCTAATTATCACATAACTACTCACCAAATTTTGCTAATTTGCTGGCAATATGATAAGAAGCATAGTTTAAAAGAATATTCTTTCATTAACAAATAGGATAATATTTTGTTAAAGAGATAAAGATACAAATAATTATAAATATTATTAGAGGACTTTACTTATTATGGTGGATCCCTGCACAATAAAATAAAACTTATGTCTATTTTTCTCCATCAGAATGATTATGTAACCTGAGAGGATCTAAATCCTTACCTAAACAGTATGGTTTTTTCATTTATCAAGCAGTTTTTTCCCTTTTGTGTTTGACATTTAGACTTATCAGGAATAATACATAACTTACATCCAATTAAACCACTAAAACAACAGGATCCTTGTAACTCTAGCTTTCCTATTGCTTGTTCACTGAGGTTTTGACATTAAGGCTAGGTTCTCCAAAATAGAAATAATGGCCCCTCAATTTTTTACTAACAGAAGCTTGTTTTCCCAAATTTGGTGATTCATCATCATGTAGTTGACTTGAGCAAGATGGTCCAGCAATATCATTGCCAATGTAGATACCTTTTTGCTTATCTATTGATCTAGGTGAAGAAATTGATGTTTTCAAAAAGGAACTCGAGCAAGATCGGCCTGAAACCTTCACTTGTGGCATGGAATATTGCATGACACCATGCACCAGTCCTGAAGCAAATCTCTTCTTGGCATTTGGTCTTGACTGGGAACTCTTGACAGAGAGAGTTCTTTTGTTGTTGGGAACTAAGGAGGGCCTAGAAAATCTTTGTTTAAGTGTAGTTGGAGCTTCATCTGAGCTCTTGTTCCATTCTCTGCAAGAATCCATTGAACCTTCATCCATAGTTTTTTTGAATCGCAAAGCTTTCTTGTCCTTCACCAGAGGCCACTGAAGGACTTGTTTCAAATTTACTGCCGCGTGATTTGCAGAACTTGGCCTTTTGCTAGCGGTTGAGCTTCGCTTCTTTGTGGTTGAGTCATATGTAGTGTGTTCTGATGAAGATGAACTCGTTCCTACACTTCCCTGATTAGCACTAATAGCATTTGATGCATTCTTAATGCCTGTGTACCAAAAAATTTGAGTGTCTGTTATTCTAAATGATGTTCCAGGACTGCTGCCAACACTTTACATTTTCAAGTGTGAGGCTATGCCTTTTCTTGAATTATAATGTTGACAACCGATCATTCCCCCACCTGAGATCAATTTTCTAATTAGCATATGTGATGATGCAGAGTTGGGACTTTGCCTAAGTTAATCAAGTGGGGTCATGCCATCAACATCATAGACATTGATTGATATTCATAAATGAGGAAGTTAAAGGTGTTCATGGGTTGGGTTGGGTTTGGGATATTTATGCACTAAATCTGCTCATCAAAACAGTGGATTAGGTTGGGTTAGGAAATTTTTTTTTTTAAAACTCGACCAAACACAACCCGCATATGAGTAGATTGAGTTAGGTTAAATATGTAGGTTCAACATACATGAAAAAGAAAAATTCACCTATTAAAATAAATGCTGAAATTAATAGAAATTGAAAATTCATTACATATTATAATAGGTCTCAACAAAAACCAACATATTAAGTTTTTAACAAGTCTCAAACAAACTAAAGATTTAAACATAACAAGTCTTAAACATAAAAAGCCTTAAATGTAACAAGTCTTAAGTAGAATAAGTTCCAAAAGTAAAAAAAATAGACTTGTTTCCTTCAGCTTTATCAAAACGACATCATTTTATAAAATTAAAAAAAAATTATATATGTAGGTTGGGTTAGGTTGTGTGGGTTGAAAAATTCTAATCCGTAACCTAACCCATCATGGGTGAGTTGAGGATTTTAAAACCAAACTCAACTTGCGAACCTAATCTAATCTGTCAATTATCAATTAGGTTGGGTTAAAACTCACGAGTCGTGGGTTGACCCAACCCAATGGACGCCCCTAGAGGTAGTCATCAGTAATTGCACAAGATCAGTGTGAAGGTTTCCTATGGTGGCAATGTGAAAAGCAATTGTTCCATCATTATTCTGGACATTGATAATTTCTTCTATATGAAAATTCTTCCCACATAAAAGCTGCCTTAAAAGCTTAACCTGTCGGTCCATTCTTTTGAATGCAGGACTCTGAAAACTAGCACAGCCTTACAGAGAAAAATTTTCTCCCGTGTTGTTTCTTAGAGAGATCAATGTGGGAGACGCAGAAACTGGAACTTCAACTGCAGCTAGTTGTCCCCTGTAAGCAACCACATGCAAAGCAGTGTTATCCTGATGGCTTGTGGAGTTTATCATGTCAAAGGATGATGTAAGATATTTGGCTACTTGCATGAGTGCCAAGAAGTTTATGTTGAAGTTAAGCCACATACACAGACAATATGTATATATACCAGAATTTAAAATGCCAAATCAAATAGTAAAGAGTACGTACCTCTTGAAGACATATTATAAAGAATTGGCAGATCTCCAAGAGGCCCTGGAACACACAAATAAACAGCGTACACAAGTATGCATTGCAGATCAGGAGTATAAGTGTACAAGTGTAGATACACATCATAGTATAGTCTGTGATTCTTTTCATGCTATCGTGTATGGATCCTATATTGTGGTTTCCCAAGAAAATACAACCAATCTCCCTAAAGAGATTATAAACATGTTTTTCATGAAACAATATTTTCATGAAGGAAACAAAACATCTTTCTCATGAAAGACCAATGTTTTCTCCAAGAAAATATTTATATCTTGAGATATATAAAACTTAACAATCAAGAAAACAACCTCTTATTATGAGAGGTAAGAGGCCATTGAATCTTATACTAATAATCAAGATTAAATATAACTTTTTGTTCTAATCTCATTCTAATCTCAACTACTAAAGGTCACTTGATATATATATATATATATATATATATATACCAAGAAGGGGGGGCGGAAGGAGGCTGAAGAGAAAAAATAAAAGAAAAGGAACAAAAGGAAGGAAGCAGGAAGCAGACAGACTGCTTTCATAATTAAATGCATAAATTAAATAAAATAAAAGAAAAGAAAAGAAACCGGAACGGAGGTAGTCCGCACAGGACCGGCGAAGAGGGAGAACAGAAGAATATGAAAAGGATGATTATATAAATTGAAAGAGAATAAAGCTTACAGATGCACTCGGAGTATCTCTTTCTAGACTCTCTCTCTAAGTGGGTGTGTAAAAGGGTACCTCACAAATGAGCCGATGCCTCCTTTTATAAGCACATATTTTACTATTTCTACTATACATGTTACATAAGTATACAATGCAGGTTAGAACTGGAACTATTGAAACAGTACAAGATTGTTACAATAACTGTTACAGGACTTTTTTAATCTTCATCCAGATTGATGCCAAAACACTCGTCTTCATTCTGGTAGAATCCATCCGAAGAGGCTGCTGACGAGGAAGAAGAGGGAAGCTTATGCTTAGATGAGTCTGCTTCTTCTTCCTTGAGGAGTTTGAGAATATTTTGCATATTTTCTACAAAAGATTCTTTGCTTGTTGATGCTACTAAGGTTGCCGTGACTTGTGCTTTTTGGTTGAGAAATCGGAAAGTTTCTGGATTAGCAGGTTTTAGCAGCTTCGGGTTCTTCTTGAACCAAAGTTTGATACTTTCTGTAGTGGCGCTGGAGCAATCGAACACTGGCTACCATTTGACAAAGGCCTGCTTCCTGAGTATTGGCAGTAAAAGGCCACGGGAAGAGTTTGATGTTCTGGGCTCGAACTTGTATTGTCATTGGAAAATTCAGGCTAGAGACAATTTGGAGAAGAAGTGTAGGTCTGCTGGGAAGGGTCGTCAGCCAGATCTATCTTCTTAACAAAGATTGCTAATCCTTCCAATACTGTTGGGGGAAGAATTTCAATGTTTGGTCTGAAGAAGTCCCACCAGTCTGAGAACTAGTGCAGGAATCTGTACTGGACGTTCAGTTTGAAGTATATGAGCCATGAATGACGATTGTTTTTATTTTGGAACCAGAATACATTGATCCAAGCGTTGATATAGTCCCAATAATTATAACCAATTGGATCATAAATATGGGAGAATTTTTTGATTTTATTTAGATCTTGTCCAAATTCTTTTGGTGTTATTACCTTAAGGATCTGGATGGTTGAGTGAGGGATTTGGTCTTGATCTTTTCGATCTTTGTAATGTTTGATTGATACGGAATCAGAATCCACTAAAATGAACTCATAATACCGTTGATTTCTGTTTGGGGCAATTGGTTGAAAATGGAAATCTTTGGGCAAGATTTTATAGGGAATTTTGTTTGGGTTTGTATCCCAGAAATCTGGTTCCATTTGGATCACACTTTTGAATTTGTTTTTTGCAACATATTGGGTTTGGGCTTTAGGAACCTTGGATTGGATTGGAATAGGTTGGGAAATTATTTTTTTTTGAAGATTGCGAGACTATTTGTCTAGCAGACTGTAGTCTAATTTGTTTGTTTTTCAAGTTTTGGATAAGAATTGCCAGGGATTGGCTTTCTTCATCTGATTCTTCCTCTGAGGCAATTTCTTTCCAAGATTTTCGAGGTAGATGGGTCATGCCTTAGTCATGTAAGGCTTGGAGTGTTTGTATTGGGATGGCATAATCAGCCTTTGTTTGTTTAGAGGTTTGCTTTGAAGAGGATTCTTCAAGTTTTTGGGTTGTTGACTGGGTAGATGACCTAATTTGTAAGGGTTGTTTCTGGGTGGATGACCCAGATTGGGTAGAAGACCCTGTTTGTTAGGTAGTTGACCTAGTTTGATTGACTAGTTCTGAAAGAACTAGTTTACCTTTACCTTTCCCTCTTCCTCTGGAAGAGGTTATTGATCGCGGCATTTTGTCAATGTCCCTGTAGGAATTCGCGAGTGAAATAGTCGGGGAGAGAATTTGTAGTGCCTTTGATGTATTCAATTTTGAAATAAAAAACACTTAAAATTACTTTCCATCTGACGAAAATCTTTTTGGATGCTAAATTTTTAACATCTTTTTATAATATGTCTTTTGCAGATTTGCAATTAGCTTTGATTAAAAATTTCTGATTTAACAAATTTGATTGAAATTTTGATATGCATAAAACAATTGCTAAAACTTCTTTTTTAACAGTGGATTGTTGTACAGAATTCAAATGTTTTGAAGTATATGCAATGATATGCTCTTTGTCTGCGACTTTTTGTTTGAGAATGCCACCATAACCAATGTCAGAGCAATCTGTTTCAATAATTTTGAAGGCTTGAGGATTTGGAAGATAAAGGCATGGAAGATCCTTTACCTGAAGTTTTACTTGTTTAACAATGTTTGTATGATTATCTGTCCAAGGAGGAGGATCCTTTTTTAGACGATCATGGAGTGGTTTGATTAGATTGCTAAGTTGTGGAAATAATTCAGCCACATAATTTAGGTAACCTAAAAATCTTTGTAATTGATTTTTATCAATTATTTGATTTGAAAATTTGTCAGCAAATTTTATTGCTCTATGGATTGGAGTAACAGTTCCTTGATGAATATTGTGACCAAGAAACTGAATTTTTGTTTGAAAGAGATTGATCTTTGTTTTAGACAGAGCAAGACCGTTGTGTCTAATTACTCCTAAAAAAGTATTGATATATTTGAAATGTTAATCAATAGATTGAGAAAATATCAGAACATCATCAATGTAAACAATGATATATTTTGAGTATGGATTGAAGATTTCATTCATGATTCTCTAAAATTCAGAGGGAGCATTTTTAAGTTCAAAGGGCATTACGTTCCATTCGTATTGCCCAAAGGGAACAGTAAAAGCTATCTTATAGCGATCATTTTCTTTGATCTGGATTTGCCAAAATCCTGATTTCATGTCAAATTTTGAAAAGATTTTTGCTGAATGCAGCCAATTGAGAATGTCCTTCTTATTAGGAATAGGATACCTAATCCATTGAAGGGCTTGGTTGAGTGTTTTATAGTTGATAACCAATTGAGGGGCTCCTCTTTCGATTTTATCTTGTTTGTTGACATAAAAGGCTGAACATGACCATGGACTTTTACTTTTCCTGATCATGCCTTTAGTCAAGAAATCGAATATTTCTTTTTGACAATGAACAAGGAGTTCCTTATTCATTTGGATTGGTCTGGCTTTCGTTAGAATTAGTCTTTCATGAAAATCTTTTTCATATGGGAGATCTACCATATGATTTTTTCTTTCCAGAAAGCGTTTGGAAGATCAGAACAGATTGATTCTTAGATTTGCTGAAGAAGAGTTTGAATCCTTTTATGGATTTATGGTTGATTCAATTGAGAATTAATAATCTTAAAAGAAATTTATTCTTTAGGAAAATTAATTTGATTATGTTTGTAGTGAACAAGATTGAGATTCCTAAATATTATTTTTTTAAGGAATCTAAATTTGATGGGTTTCCCTAAATGTTTCGTAATAATCCCTTCATTCGAGATTTGTAAAGGGAAAAGTAATCTAATGAACGGAGTTCCAAGAATTACTTCATTTTTAAGGTTTTTAACTAGTAGAAATGAGATTTTAACCTGTAGGCTCTGGTTTTCTATGATTGCTTTGGAAAGTTTAAAATTGATTTTTAATTTGGAACCACTAGCAGTGCTAAGTTGTTCAGACGTTTTTTCGAAGTATTTGGTAGGAATTAATCCTTCTTGAATACAGTTTGAGTCTGCACCTGTATCAAACAAGGCGACTGTTTCAAGAACAAAATCCTTTATCATGATTTTGATGTTGATGTAGAATTTTTGGATTTTAAGTTTGTTAATTAGTCCTAAAAATTCATCTTCTGGTTGGTTTGTTTGGATAGAAGGTTTTCCTAAGATTTCTATTTCTGAATCTGAGGTTCATTCTTGAAGTTGAGAAAGAATTACCGAATGGACTTCTTGTTATTCTTTTAAAAATTTAACTTCTGCCTTGAGATTATGTATCTCATGCTGAAGGTCTTGGATTGCTATGGGTTTTAAGGATTTTTTCTTAACTCTTTTAATGATTTCTTTTAAATCATATTTATTGGTTGAAAAGGGAGTTTGTGAAGTCTTTGCTTCTAAAGATGTTTTTAGTTTATCAAGATATTGTTTTTTATCTTGATTATCAGGTAGTTTGTTTATGACTTCGAACAGAAGATCCTGTTCTTTTGTTAGGACATTTATTTCATTCGAAGATTCAGAATCTTCTTCAAAATTAAGGTCATCATTTTGAATATGGTTCAAATCTTCAGAGGATTCCTTTTCAGAATCATCTTCCGATGTTTCGACTAAAAGATTATTAATCTGTTCTTCTACAATTTTTCTAAGTTTAAAGATTTTATTTTCTTGTTTAATTTGCAATATCTGCTAATGTGACCAAGTTTGTTGTACTTGTAGCAGATAACAGGGTTTTTGGAGATTTTTATATCTATTGGCAGTTTAGACCTAATTTCTTGCCTAAGTTTTCTAGGAGGAGCATTAGATTTGTATTTGTAGTATTTTGACTTGCGTTTAATATATCGTTTTGGTTTGGACCTAGTTTTCTTCTTTGAACATGGAAGACCAAATTGTTCGCAGAAAAATCCTAAATCTTTTTTGGTTTGAGTATATATATATATATATATATATATATATATATATCTTTATTGGCTAATAGGGCTATAAGATTCCATCTTAATCAAAGTGTAATTTTATAATACTTCGCTTGTATTCATAGGGGCTTAAGTTAAAATCTTGGATATTGGCACAAAAGTAAGGTAGGCTGCTTCAAAAAAAATTAGACATTTGATTATTTTATTCAAATAGAACATTAATAATTTATTTGGTAAATAACCTTGTTCATTGAAGGCATGCTACATAGCAACAACTATACCAAAAAGAACCAATTTGGAACAAGAAACAGGTACACTTTTTGTAAACAAGATTATGTTTTTGTGTTAACAAATAAATACTCTTAACAGAGTCAACTTTCACAAGAGCAAATAGAAAAGCGATATACATTCTTACAACGAAAAATGACAAAGAAAGAAAGTATCCAGAAAATTCCCCTTTGATTTGATTCCGTGGCCATGCATAATTTTCTTTTCCTCTTAAGGCAACGTGTGGCTATTCGTCGAGCACCAGGGAACCTCTGAAAAACCAGAGTCGGTCACACAATGGACTTCATCACAATCAGCTTCATTCATTTCTAGTATTTGCATGCTACATCTCTTCCCATCACCGATTCAGTGGGGGAATGAGTTTTTAAGAGTAAAACTTGTAGTTCTTAGCATCAAGTATGATTGACCTCAATCCTCCAATTGGTGATAAAATCATTAAACATAGGCCAAGTACAATGCATATCTACAATCAGTGGAGCAAGATTAAATTTGGATTAACCTTGACGGTGATACTTCTAAGTGTAAAGAAGTTTTGGTAAGAAGTGACAAATCGCGTATCCCATACCGTAACCATACAGCGTACTAGAGAGTATTGCGAATCTAAAAACTATGATATCGAATTCAAAAGTAGAGAAGGTGTAGGAATCAAATATATGACATGTCGATCGATATTTATGAAGCAATGTGGCAGACATCAGCCTGGTTTGCAGAAAAAGAAAACTGGAGACGGCGAGGAAAATTTACATATATTAATGCATGCAGCTTATATTTATAAAGTGGAAGTTCACTTCAGAAGACTCTTGGGCAGCAAGAATTCAAGTGTAAAACCCATAGGTCTTGGCATTTTGTATGATTTGCCTTAATCCTCCGATAGGTGCCAGAATCATCAGCAGGATGCCAAGTATAATGCAGGTCTGAAAACAGGGAAGCCTAGTAGGTCAACCAAGTTTCAATCTCAAAAGCCATCAAGTAAAATATGGTAACAAGCATAATACTGTTGAACATACCCAGTTGGTGAGCCAAGAATAAGCTGAACTTCCTTGGTTTATAAATAGCGAGCCACATTATGCAGGGGAGCTGAAGAATCAAATTATGTTAGAAAATGCAGTCAGTGATGTGGAATCATATACACTAATCATACAAGAAAAAGGTACACTCAAGGGCTTACAAAGTATGTTGTTGGAGCAAATGCAAATCCTCCAAAAAATCCAAGAAGAGCACCAAAGAAGGGGAATGTGATTCCCACAAACATTGTGAAATGCTGCATCAAAATGTTTAAGCTGATGAGAGGCAAATAAATGTGGATTTCATAGAGGCACTTGATACAAGTAGGAAAAAATAAAAAAATTGAAAAGAGAGAAGTGGGGATTCTGCTTACCAACATAAATATTGCGAACAACAAAACGTAGCAGTCGACTTGGCTTGAAATGCAGTCTTTTAACCAATACAGTTTCGATCATGTCAAAAACTGGCATTGCATATAGCTGTATAGACACCAACAGAAGCAAAAATCTGAGCTATTACACGGTTTATAGTGAGGAACTTTCAGAAGGGAAATGATAGTTACTGACCTGTAGCTTCCTATAACATGGATGACAACAAACAAGTTAGCTGTTACTATGAGCCAAGTGGGCTTGTTTAGGGAGATAAGGATGTTGTCTTCAACCTGATTGCCAAACATCCGATACCCAGTAAGAGCAACAGGGAAGTAGCACAAGGCTACAACTAAATAGGCTACCAGCACTCCCCTCCACATGGGCCCCTTGGATGGCTTCTCTGGGGTGGAAGGGATTGTTGCTTGAATCTCCAAGGCCACATTGTGTCCGGCATAGGCGAAAGCAACATCACCTAAAGCATTGAAGAAACCGAAAACTGTCTCTGCTGAAGTGTTGGCTTTGTAGCCATACTGCACATCTTCTTGAACTCCCTTGTGGACAGAAGCTGCCCATGCAATGGTTGAGTAACTGCACAAGATTCAAATCCCAAACATGTTACCTTTGATTTGAAGTTGAATTGGAACCAAGAAGACAAAAATCAAGTGGGGCGGACAGAATTTTGAAGATTGGCATCCCTCCTATTAAGCATGTGTCATCTGTTACTATTGTGCCCTTAATTCAAATCTTCCGCAGCAGAACCTTGTTGATAGTTTCACAGCTTTGTATTCTGGGAATATATTGTTTTAACCTCTGTTGGATTTTAGTAAAAAAAATAAAAAACTGTGAAAAGAAGAAAGAAATGTAAAATTTTCTGGAATATTTGTTTCTTTTGTCCATTCTTTCAATTGAGGAGGGGTCCATATTTTGAATAAGAGACGCACCGTAGAGGAAAAGACAAAGAAAGAAGACAGAAAAGTAACTGCTAGTGCTCGTTTACTTGACTTGATGACTTACTGGCATGGCTCTGGTGCTTACCTCAAAGACATGACTGCTGCAGCCAAGGAGATGGCAGAGGTGGCGTTGAGGCTGGGAAGGTGAGCGAGTACGAAGTGAACGGAGGCGAAGATCATGATGAAATAAGTGGTCTTAATTCGTTTGCAATTTTTGCATAGCAGTTCATGAACCTTCTGCAGTGATTTCCCTCCCGTGACCATATAGACAATGTCCACCCCAACCTCACATATCAGTTGCTGTGGCACCACAATCCAGAGTCCCAGCTTTTCACCAAAGGCTTGCTGGCCCAACTCATGGTACCTGTCAAACCGTTTTCCGGGGACCATTTCATGCATCTCAACCATTTGCCACAGAGTGTACAAAGTGATTATCCATGATAGCACAAGAATAACCACCCCAGGACCCCTGCAATTGGAGATTGTAAAACATGAACAAGCTTTTGAGTACCCTTCTGTAGGCAAAAAGAGTTTGGAAGAATAGAAACATTCAGCCAAGGGAAAGAGAAGGTGTATTCTAACTTGTAAATGTGATTCTGGAATTTGGGATATTGTGTCCCTTCCTTGTTAGTTGTAGGATGATGAAGACTGTGATGCTTATTGTTTCACTTAGATGGTGCTGTGTTTGCTTTACGGTCTATGCAGCCTTACTTGTGGTTTTTTCACTTATTTTTGCTGAGTAGAGAAAACTCAGATCATGATGGTTATATACTTACATACAGTACTGTATCTTTTTTTTTTTTTCTTGATCAGAATTATTCTAGATCAGTATACTGCATACCAGAAACAGAGAACAAAAAGAGATCTTTTACTTTCTCTTTTTCCCTTTTGTTGCATACAAACTCTTTTTGCAGAAACTGCAGTTACTTGTAGAAATTGTAGACAACTTGCAGGTGATGCAGCCACAATTATGATCACGTTGCAATTGCGATGACTCCCGCGACAATAATATTACGGCCGTAATTTAAAATCATAATCTTCAGTAATATAGCATACCATCCAAGATTTGACATGGCAGATGGAAGGCTCAAGACGCCAGCTCCAACCATGGCAGTGACGTTGTGAAAAGCCGAGTACCACCATTTTGCGTTCCTCGAAGAAGTGATGGGAAGCCAGTCATCAATTGCCTTCTGCTCCGCTGTTCTTTTGTCTATCTATCATTAACGGAAAAAAAAAAAAAAAAAGACATCTCTTGAAGCAGAGTCAACAACCAAACCTGGTTCTTCCCAGTCACCCTTTATCCTCCTCTTTGAGAAGAAGGATAACAGCAAGAAAGAAGAAACAAGACAAACACAAAACATGCTTTGTGTCTCTTACCTTTTCAGCTGAGAAAGAGACCTTTTCTTCGCCTGCAGCAAAAGATTTTGGATTTGTTGGAGAGTCAGTTCCCATGGTGGTCAAGTTTGTAACTTTTCCGCTTGAGGAGGAGGAGGAGCAGGAGGAGGATATGAACAGTACACCAATGAGATGAGAGATATATTTAAAGTAATGTGAACCAATATTAACATCCTTAATAATCATGATTTGTGACTTAATAATCATGCTGCTAACTCAAAGTTCGAAACCAGTATTAAAGCAGAAAATACACCTCAATCGCCATGCTAATCCCTTCGTTACATAATAATTGTAATTTCAATTAGCTATTTAATGCATATCTGTGACTTTTTGCCACCAGTTAATAACTTTATAATCAATTAAATCTTTAGACTGTCGTAAAATTAAGAAGGATTAGAAATGTACAGATTTACTACCACACACAAAAGAATAATGCACATTCTTGTCTTGAAGTTTGAATTTGATGATGCCAACCAATGACAGTGATGCATATTCGACAAAGAACAGCTCCTTGACTTGCTTCCGTTCCCAAGCTTAATCCTCTCACTAGTTCACTAGTAATCAAGTTGCCAGTTGCTGAGGATATTTATTTGGTATAAAAATTAGAAAAAAAAATACATAAACATTCTTTGAATTTTATTTCATTTTTGAAGTATACTTTGAACTTTTAGATTCCGGGTGAGAGTTATGCATATTTTTCTTGAAACTTATAAATAAATCTTTCTGTCTAATAATTAAGTGAAAATTGTTCATTACGTCATTTGTACGTATTCATTAATACTTATGATAATCTAAAATATGTCCATATTATTTTTTTAAAATAATTTAAAATTTTTTCTCCTTTCAATTTTATTTATGTTAAATTATTCACTTTTTCTGCTTTTAGAAATGAAAATTAATATAAAAGAAGAAAATATTTAATTTTTTTAAAAATAATGTACACAAATGAGAAATTGTCATATGAATTACTCAACACATGCAAGTCACATAGTAAGTACCATTTTAGTTTAGTAAATGATATGGTTTGTTTGTAGGTTTTAAAAATTTTAAACATCTTTCACTCGAATTTAAAAGTTTAACGCAACTATTTCAAAACAAGATAAAATTTATAATGATTATGCATTTTTTTTCCTAAGATTTATATATAATTCTAAGGGTCAATTTTCTGTTCTCATTATCAACAATTAAATTAAACAAAATCCCAGAGCATGTAGTGCGTTATTTTTTTTCCCCTGTTTTGTCGTAAGATATTTATTATGTTAGTATTTTTTTTTTGATAAATTTAAGCAAGTTTATTTTTTATTATTTTTGAGGTTTCTCTACACCCTTTCGATGTAAGACTAACGATTAACGCTCGAAATACTAATGTTGTTCTTCTAATCAAACTTATGAAATTACAAGTAAAATCTGTCTCACTTAAATTTTAACTTACTTACCACTAAACTACATCTTTATAAGTTAAGCAAGTTTATTTATATATTACCTAATAACTTTTTAAAAATTTAAATTTCTTACAATTTTTCATGATGCTTTATTATTAGTTTAATTAGTCCCCTCTACTCTTGAAGTTTTCGTCTTCTTGAACACACAAACTAATAGAAACCGCATGGGTACTTTAATTCAACGAAAATTTAGGAGGACCATTTGGCGAAGTTTCATGGCAATGAAGGTTCAATAATGCACGTACCATATACCCACTAAGACTTGGTACAATAATTTCAGCTGTAGTGTTATTTTTTCATTTTGATGAGAGTCAACTTCATGCCCACAGCGACAAGTCTTGTGCTATGGATCATAGCGAATGCATTTATCCTGATGATGTTAACATCAAAATACTTAGAAAATGGGGTTTCTTCGTTCTTCGATGAAGAATTTCCTTATTGATAAGCAAAGTTTGAAACTTTGAATAGATAATTTTGGGTTGAATTCCCACCATGTTTTCCGAGCTTATGACATCATATGGTATAGAAAATCAGGTATATATGTAGGCTTAGGGCCTTAGGCTTATAATCACGAATTATATTAATCCTCGTGATGCTACTGGTTGCTACATGGGTATTATATTTACACAAACTTATGAAGAGTTTATGCACAATTTAATATAAAAAAAATTGTAATTTTAGTTGCTATCTCTAATATAGTTCACACACATAGAAAGTTGCAGTTGGTAGATGTGTGCAGCAATTTGGAGTCATATTACTCAATGAGCTTAAGAGAAGAAAGGTTCAGAATGGCTTTATGGAGTTGGCTGCCTACACAAGTGGATCTTGAGAATATGCTGTACGACTGCGGGGTTGGCGGTGAAGACTAGGCGGGAGCCGAAGGAGCGGTGGAGCACGAAGGTGGAGGAGGGGCAGTTGCAAAGTATGTCGGCGATCCAGTGGATGCAGCGGTGCTTGTTGGCAGAGATGGAGAAAACAGAACCATTATGGGGTAAGCTCTGGGAACGGTGGTGGTGGTGGCAGAAAAAGGGTGGTGTGTTAGTGGGTCTTGGAGATAACTTTTGTGGCTAAGAACCAGAGTAGGGTTGTTAGGAAAATCAGCAGCAATGCTGAAGTCTAAAGCTCTATTGGCAGATATTGGCTGGATAACAAAATCCAAGTCCTGGTTTATCTGGATATGTTTAGCACCTCCGTATATAATGGTACATTTATAATATTAAAAAAATTTAAAATATTAGAGTATCTGGAGATTATTGGGATTCCTTTTCTTTTTTTTTTAATAGAGTAGTATTAATTAGTTTTTTTAAGTGTACTACTCCTTTATCTATTTATCTTTTGTTTTTGCACAATAATAAGTTATTAAATAAATTTAATTATAAAAAAATATAATTTAATATAATTATTAATTTATATTGATTTTTATAATTTTTATTTATTTTATTAGTATATAAATAATTATATATATATATATATATATATATATATATATATATTTAATTATATTCCGGTTCGACCACGGTTTGACTATTGACCCTTAAATCAGTATCTCGATCGGTTCAGTGACCGATTCAATTTTCAGAACCTTGCTTATAAGTATTAAGGTTTTTTTTTATACAAAAAAAATATAAAAAATTCTCACTCTTTTGAGTTGGGAGCATAATTGTTAAAACCCTCGTCAAATAATGACTGCAGAATTTGAATTTTGTCCACATTTTGAACTAGACTTGTGGTATGTTATACATTGTGACCAAACACTACAACCAACCACTTGCAAGCAACCACTTGCAGGTAAATTTAAACCGTTAGTATTAGGGTTTATGCCTTCATATTTTTTGTATTAGGTTATTAATCTTGTAAATGTTATACCTATTTTGGTTTTTTAAAAATATATTTGGAGAAAGTGTTGGATTGATTTTTAAAAAATAACATAATTTTGATTGTCATTAATTACAATTTCTAAACCTCTTGTGAGTAAGTAAATGCACTAATTGATTTAAGTAATATAACCATCCCTTAACTAAATTAATAGGTAGCTCCATTAATTTTATGAATGAGTCACTGTGGTGAACACATTCAGATCAATTAATAGGCCTTAAAACAAGATAAGTTTATCGTTTAAAATCCATTTTCAACTTCATACTAAGTTTTCCAAATCATGTTTCCCAATAAACACATCATGAAGCGTTCTCTTCATATAAAATTACATCACCAAAGTAATAACATAAAGTCCCAATTTACACAAAATTATATTCCCATAATCAAAAGTACAAATTATAATATTCAATCATTATACTACCATGTTAAAAAATTAAAAGCAAGAAAGCCAAATAAGTCAAATATAACCACAATGAGAGCATTCAAAGGTTTTCATGAATTATTCTGTTAATTTAATAAATGAGTTATTGTGGTGGTTACATTTACTTCATTAACTAAATTCACCAACTAAATAAAAATATACCAGCAATAATCAACTCATGCTTTTTAAATTATAAGAAACATGCTAATAAAATATACCAGCTCTCAACATGCACTTATCAAACAATATAGTGCATCAATTTAATATAAGAGAAATAGGAAAACCACAAATATTTCAACATCATCATGATATTTCTTTAACTTTCCTTACAAGCAACATACCAAATATAAAACATGATAAAAAATAAAAATTCATTCAACTTCATTTAACAAAGTTGAATGCCAAGCAAAATGCTAATCAATTATACTGCACACAATATAAAATTACATAGTCTATAACTATGTCACAACTCTCTCTCTCGACTGGCATACAATCGAAAACAACAATAATTATGATATGTCTTTTAAACATGTAAATTCGTACTAAATTTTATCACATAATAAATCAATAATTAATAAATACATATAATTGATCTATGTATTAATTTATATAATTTGAGTAATTTTTAGAATGACTTCCTTCTTATGATAAATATTACAATTTTTGTGGACAAAGACAAGCCTATAACATTACTAATACAAGCAATTAACTTGAATTTTACATCCATTCAATGGATATTTAAATGTTATGGTACGCCAGAATGTTTAAGGAATTAATAGTTAATAAATATATCATGCACTTCAAAAAAAATTTGGCAAAATTTCAAATAACATGAAAGCACACTTTCTATAAACAAAATTTCATTAGCGAATATAACTCCCACCTTTCATGTGGATAACCACAAAAATTTAATGTAATAATTACACACTAAAATAAAATATCAAGATGTTTTTATTTCAAAATCTCTTCTCTATATGTTCATGTAATATTTCCTTTTATAAAATCATATAGAGAAAATTATATCAATATTTTCTAATAGTATCTTAAATAATTATTTCATAATTATCGTATACAAAGGCTCAAATCAATAAGCTAAATATTTAACATTCCTATAACACATTAGAGTTTTTAACTATAAATGAACTAGCAATACATTTTAATCATATTCAAGTTCTAAACATTAAAGTTAACACATAACATAACTACCCAAATAACTAAATATCAATTTTCCTCTTATGCACAAAGCCTCTAGAAAAATTAAATTTTTAAGGCTCATTGACTTGCAATTATTATATCATTTCTACATTTATGTCAATTTTGTTCATGAAAAAATAAAATAAAAAATTATTTATCAACAACAAGATCAATACACATGATCAAATAAAATAAATTTTATAACAGGCAAAAAATCAATTTTATTAATGATATTATTCATGAAAAAAGAGAAATTTGAGTCAAAAATACAAACAAGACAAATGATTAATATGTGTAATATATAGTAATAATAATTAAACAAGAATTTATCACATACGGATATAATCTTTATGGAGAATATACTATAGAATAACAACAGTCTCAAAAAATAACACTTCTGGATAGAAAGGTTTTTACTGTTAAAACCATTTCAAATACCATATTAGAATAAATTAATTAATAAATTAACTCCTTGTAGGTGAGCTAAATCATAAATTAGTTTAAGTGACACAACATTTCTAAAAATTTGTTCAACAATTTACTCCATCAATCTTTGTGAATGAACCACTATGGTAGCATATACTCACTTCAATCGATCGAATTGCCAAAAATAATAAGTAACCCTATCAACTTCTATAAATAAACCACTTTGATGACATACACTTACTTCAATCAATAGGGTTTCAAAACAGGCATAAACAATTGCCCAAAAAATTATTTTTTTCACCTAATTTTTAAATTTTCAAACACCTAGATAGTGTACTTATCAAACTTAATACTTAAGAAAAGTGATATTTATCAATAGATACACCTAATATATTTTAATGCATTAATAAAAATTAAACATAAAATCTCATTTATGTGTGTGCATATATTAACTAAGTGTCTCAAGAAATACATGGATCAAATTTAATGACAAGAAAGAGTAACATTTATAAAGTGATATACTAATATATTTAAATTATTTTTTTTCAAAATTGGAGTCACAAAAATAATTTTAAATATACCAAAAAATTGAATTATTATAAAATAAATTCACAATAATTTTCATGTACTTTTAAAAATTACAAAACCTATCCAGAAAAATAAGAAATAAAAAAAAATACATCTGGGTAACTTGCGGGTCAAATTGACCCGCGCATGAGCACACGCGCCTCACGCGCTTGTCCCTGCTTGTGGGTATGGAGCGGCTGTACAGCTCTATCTTCTTCCTCTTATTGCTGTGTTGTGCAGCCCCAAACCCTAAATGGGTTCATCAAAATCAATTAAAAAACGTGCTAGTGTGACCGGGATTCATTTGGGAAGGTGGTGAGCAACAAGAATCCCAAAAGCCCAGGTCGTTTTGGTGGAGAAACCATGCCTAGCTGCGCACCGCTTGGAGCTTTGAGCTCCTTCAATGGCGAAACGCTGAACCAGAGGTGGAAGAATGAGTTTCAGGCCATGAAACTCTAGGGTCAGACACGATTTTTGGCTAGGACCAAAAAGCCCCATGAGCCTACACTATTTCGTGCAGAGAAACGCACCCATTCGCGGATGCCAGGAGTTTCGAGCTTCATCAATGGTGAACGCACGGTACAGACCATGATTGGCACGGTTGAAGACCCACTTCGTTTTCAAGCCGGAAAACACGCAACCATGACGGAAGCAATGGCGAAAGCACCTCTCAGAACTTGAAAAGCTTAGTTTCGATCCATGAAACCCAAAATTTACACACGATTTGGGGCATAAAACTTGTCAAAACCACAAAATTCTCTATCAAAACGCATCAAAAATAAAAAACCATAAGGGTCACAGAAGTTCTGATGCTCCAACCATGGCAAATAGCCACCATAAACTAGGAAGTAAGGCTTCAGACAATTTAAATTCATTCGGAAAAAAAATAAAACCCCAATTCCAAATTGAAAACAACCCTCAAAACATATCTTAAATTTCAATTTTAGATTCAAAGAACCTAAAATTAAATTTCCAATATTAATCAATTTGGATCCTAAATTTGGTATGGTGGGTTCTGATATCATAGGTTGAATTTAAGCCACATATATAGATAGTATGTATCTATACTAGAATTTAAAATACCAAATCAAATAGTAAAGAGTGTGTATCTCTTAAAGACATATTAAAAAGAACTGACAAATCTCTAAGAGTTTCTAAAACACACGAACAAATAAAAGTGTACATTACAAATTAAGATCTTTCCCTCTTTCTCCTACTCTTGTAGCCGTGTCTTCCAGATAGGAGAGAGAATCACAGAATGAATTTAGGAGTGGAGAAGGGATCTGACCTTTATAAAACAATTAGTAACCCTAATTTTCATCCATTATGCATCCTAAGTTACTTAGCCTTGTACATAACCCACCTAATCAGTACACTTACGCATTAGGCTCAAAACCTAATAAACTAGTAATTTTTCAACCTATAGGATCACATTATAAACATGAGCATGAGCTTTAGAGATTATCAAGTTATACTATCTAATCAGTTTTCAACAAATAATAAAATATATAATTAAAGACAGTCCAAATACAAAAAATTCTAATAGTTTAGATATAATGCCAAACCACCACAACAAGTGACATTAATAAAGCAAAGGGACAACATCTTCCTCCATGAGTATCATAATGCGGGAAGCTCTACGGGTCTTACAAAGCTTAGATTATGTTTTTATTCTATTGTTATTTCATACTCAAGTATTGTATGTGAAGTGTTTTTATAGCACGCATCCAAAGCATCTTATGCTCAATCAATACCTTTCGCCAAACAAAACCAAGTTGAAAATTTTAAGAATGCCTTTAATGCTAAGGACTGAATTTTCTATCTTTTTTCCCCTATTCTCAATAAAATGTCGGCAATTAAAAAAAAAGTACCAACTGAAAGGTGTATGTTTTGTTTCTTAATTAATTGTAAGATTTTATTAGGAGGATAGATCGGTGGGACAAAAGATTGATTTGAATCTTATTGCTGTATTAGAATCAATGTTCTGAAAACCAGACTGGACCAGCCGGTTCTCTAACCGGTCCGGGTCATCTTCCAAAACCGTTGCAGTCAAAAACCGGTTCTCTAACCGGTTCGTGTCATCTTCCAAAACCGTTGCAGTCAAAAATCGGTCAAAAACCGGTGAACCGGTCTCAAACCGATCAAACCGGGCAAACCGGCACCGGTCCGTACGGTTGCCCGGTTCTGCTCTTTTTTTTTTTGAATATTTTACGTCAAAACGACGTCGTTTTAATATATATTTTTCAAAAAAAAAAAAACGGGATGATGTCGTTTCGGTTTGAATGAAAACCGAAACCCTCGCCCTCGCCCTCGCTGGCTCGCTGCTCTGCGTCATCTCTCTCGTCTCGCTGTTCAGTTCGTCTCTCACCGAAACCCTCTCCCTTCGTTGGCTCACTGCTCCTGCGTCGTCTCTCACGTCTCACCGTTCGGTCGTCTCTCACCGAAACCCTCGCTGGTCGCTGTGGAAGCGGAAGCCGAAACCTGCGTGCGTCCGTTTGCGTCAGTGCGTCCGTCTGCGTCGGTGCGTCCTCGACTTCGGTTTCTTACCATTAGAAACCCTCGCTATCAGAGATCCTCAAGGTATACACGGATACACCTCTGCACATTTTTATTTTTATTTTCTGGATTTTTCCATTTTTTGTATCTGGAATCTGAATGCCGAGAATGGGGAAGATTGTGTGCTTGATTTGATCTTGCAGATGGTTTTGATTGTTGTTTGTGCCATGTACACTGTGTGGGTTGTAGCATTTTTTGTTTCTATAATTGTTGTTTAGTTGCGCATGTAGTGTTTGATAAAATGCTTCAAAGACACTGCAACTAGAATTGCGAAATTGATGTTGACAGTTAGTATTTTTAGGTTGGTTCAATATTAGATTTTGCCTACATGAAATGTCTTTGTAAACGAAAAATTTCACTTATTTTTGCCGCAGGCCATTGAAGCCCTAGCATTACTTCATTAGCTTTAGTAAGCCCTTAGACATCCATAGAATTTTTTTATATTCTTGCATCACAACAGCATGAAAACATTTTTTTAGGCATGAAAGTCTAAGCTATTTATCCCCTCTTTATTCAGATATGGATAATTTTAATAATCAGACAAGAGAAAGTAATACTGTTGACCAGCAATCCTCCTCAGGTTCTAGTCGTGGAAAAAGTGATCCCAGCATGGAAACATGTTAGTTTAGCTCATGAAAATGGGAAGCCAGTGTACACTTGTATGTTTTTGTTTGACACGGTATAAAGGAGGAGGGATTAATAGGATGAAGCAGCATCTTGCAGGAAAACAAGGACAAATAGCTTTGTGCAAAAAAGTTCCTTATGATGTTAAGTGCCAAATGTTATAAGCACATTTGGAACAAGTAAAAAAAAAAATAAAGATGATAAAGTGAGCTTTGGTGATGATTATGATGAAGCAGAAGAACAAGAAAGAACAAGAGATGATTACTCCTTCACCTCCACCAACTAAGATGCAGCATATTGGAGACAAAGGCAAGCGAAAAGTAACTGCTTCCCAACTAATTGGTAAATATTTTGCACCAAGGACAACTCCAGGAGCCCAACCAAGTTTAAAAAGTGTTTTTGCTAGCAAAGAGGCCATACATAAAGCTAAATTGGGAATAGCCAGATGGATGGTTGATGCAGGCATTCCATTTAATGCAATTCAATCACCTTATTTTCAAGGTGCATTGGATGGTATTGCTGCTATTGGGCCTGGGTTTTAAAGGTCCATCTTATGATGAAATGAGGGTTCACTTATTGGGAGATCTTAAGAATGAGTGTCAGCTACTTGTTGATAGTTATCGGAGTTTATGGAAAGAAACTGGTTGTACACTTATGGCTGATGGTTGGACTGATCAAAGACAACAAACTCTAATTAATTTTTTAGTGTATTGTCCTACTGTATGTATCATTTCTGAAATCTGTTGATGCTTCAGACATAGTGAAAAATGCCACAACATTATTTAACTTGTTTGTTGATGTTATTGAATGGGTTTGGCCCAAATAATGTTGTGCATGTGGTGACTGACAATACAGCCAATTATGTGGCAGCTGGGAGACTTATTCATGATAAGTATGAACATATTTTTTTGGTCTCCTTGTGCTGCCCATTGCATTAATCTCATTTTGAAAGATATTAGCAACATGCCCCTATGTAGCTAACCTTGCATCTCATGCTTTCAAAGATAATACTATATTTGTTTACAATCATATGGTGTTTTTGTCTTGGCTTAGAAAAAGGCCAGATTGAAAGGAAATTGTTTTCGTCCAGGAGCTACTCGTTTTGCTACTGTTTTTATTACTTTAAAAAGTATTTATGAACACAAGGAAGACTTGCAAGATTTAGTTGTAGACAAGCACTTTACTGGACACAAGTTGGGAAGAAGTGTTAGTGGGAAAGCTGTTAGTGATATTATCTTGGATAATAAGTTTTAGCATGATTGCTTTACTACAGTGAAGATTGTAGGCCCTTTAATTAGATTGTTGAGAATAGTGGATGCTGATGAAAAACCTTCATTGGGGTATGTATATGAAGGCATGCAAAGGGCAAAAAATGCTATCAAGTATATATTTAAGAATAGGAAAAACTTGTACAAGCCTTATACAGAAATCATTAAGGCTCGATGGGATAAGCACTTGCATCAGAATTTCCATGCAGCATCTTACTTTTTAAATCCTGCTTTCTTTTATGATGAGAAAATTCATTGAGAAGCACAGGATCATGCAAGGTTTACTTAACTTGTTTGATATAAAAAAGCCTTTGCAATGATCCACTTAAAGCAATGAAGGAGATACAGGTGTATCGGCAGCGCAAGGAAAGTTTTGATAGGCCTACTGCTTTGACAGCAACTAAGGAGTTTCAACTGAGTAAGCAATTTTATTTTATATGCTGATTTGTTTTAATATTTTGAAACTTATAATATATAATCGATGGTTGATGTTGAGAATTATATTTATTTCTATGTAGATGAATGGTGGACATTTTTTGGCACCAGTACTCCATGTTTGAAAAAGATAGCATATCGTATCCTTAGTCAAACAGCTTCTTCCTCAGGATGCGAATGAAATTGGAGTCTTTTTGAACAAATTCATACTAAAAGGAGGAATAGGCTAGAGCATGAAAGACTTAATGATCTTGTGTATGTCACTTACAACTTGCGTCTTAAATCCAGGTATATTAATAATTTAAGTATTTAACACTTCTATATTAATGACATCATTTATTATGTTTAAAACTTTAGGTTAGTTAGTTGAAAAATAATTATAATACTTTGTTTATTTGTTTTAGGTTGCATCGAAAGAAAAGGACTTATGATCCAATTGATTATGAAAGTATTGACAATGTTGACTTTTGGGTGATGAAAGAAGATCCTGAACCAGAATTTGATAATGAAGAGATTAAAAATTTAATTTATCAAGACAATGCTATTCCTTCTTATCATGTTGGTAAGTCTTATTCTTATAGTTCTATATAAAAGTATTGATATTATGTATTATAATTTATAATATTATTATTAACTAACTAAGTCTTTTATTTTCTTAGAAGGCAGAAATATTGATACTGTATTTGGTATGGCTGAAAGCAAGTCAAGTAACAATGAAGCCTTCATTTGATGATGATCATGATGGTGGAGATGAATAAGATCTTTTTAATGAAATGTTCAACAACTTAATGCTGATTATGATGATCCTGTATAATTTGTGAAATTTTTTTTATGATTACTTTTGATGGAATATTGTTGAACTTATGTTATTTATATGAATGTAATATTTTTTTACTTTATGACATTTTTTTTTTGTTGTGTTGATTATATGAATGTAATATTTTTTTTGAATCTATGATATTATTTTTTTGTGTTTCAAATAATTTTATTATTGATTTATATTATATTTTTATAATTTTTATTTATTTTAGTACTATATAAATAATTATATATATTTATATATAAATATAAATATATATTTAATTATACTCCGGTTCGACCATGGTTCAACCATTGAACCTTAAATCAGTACCTCGACCGGTTCAATGACCGATTCAATTTTCAGAACCTTGATTAGAATAGTCATCTAATAAAGGTGCCGTCAGAAAGAGGCTGAAGGAAAGAATACTTTAGCTGTAGCACAAACCCTTGTGTACAAGAATGAACAGAAGTTAAAACTTAAAAAGAGAATAAAATCAGGATAAGCTCACCCCAACGTGCCCTCTGCCTCCAACTGCATGCAAGATAGTTGAGCCCTGAGCATCTCTATAAGCCAAAACATCAGAGTAATTGGAAACAAGCTCCTCCAAAATCTTTAGATTACCTCCTGTAACACCAAAATGAACAGCTTTGTTGGTCATCTCCCACCTGTAAACAGAAGGAATCTGCCCTCTATGCTCTTCTAAAACCCCACCTTTGCCTCTGACAAACCTTGGCGAAACTACAAAATCAAAACCCAAGTCCCCAGCTGAGGTAGCAGTGTACATCAGCCACCCACCATAGCCAGCACAGATGACAGAGTTCTTCCCTCTCTCAGATTCACACTCAAGGAGCAGCTTTTGGGCCACCAGAGAACGAAACTTTGCAACATCATTGAACTGTTTCTTCATCATCCCACACAGTTTCAAGGCGACGGATGCGGCGGAGGGACGTGAACTTGAAAAGGTGATTGATATCAATCCGAAGCATCTCGCGAACCAAGTCATAGTGGCCATTAGCAGTAGCACAATCTATGGGGGATGCATACCACCATTGGTCCCCTGTGCTCTCCCAACGAAGAGGAAAATGTGTAGGACTAGGAGGCATTGTTGGGATTGGTGGGAAGATTTGAAATTCTAAAGCTTTGTGATTTCAGAGATTAATTAACAAGTTCAACAAAAATATATAATACCTCTGAGAAGAACAAACCAAATCAGCTTAATCTCACACCGAAACTAATGATAGCATAGGTGAGAGGGAAACCATTTTGAGATACATTTCTGTTATTTAAGGCAGGGAATAGTGGAATAATATAGTATTCTATGTTGTACGGATACGAGTATGAGTATCGGATATGATATGATACAATAAGTAAATATAATAATTTTTTAAAAAATTAAGATATGAGTACGATAATATATATTTTAAAAAATAAAACTATATTTATATATGTAAAAAAATTATATATTAAAATCATCCCTAATATCATAATTTCACTAAAATACTAAAAAAAAGCATACAATAAATGATAAACTCAAAATAAATGATAAACTCAAGCATATAGTACTAGACTACCAGAACTATCAATGAATATTGCCATCCATTGATTCACCATCGCCATCTAAAAATTCTTTTTTTCAAAATCTGGTTCATCAATTGATAGGCTTGGAACTTCAAGTCCTCCAACCCTATAAAATGATTCCTATTCATCTCTAATAACATCTCACATTTTAAAATCTTCACTATAATATTTTTGACTGTTCCTTGATAAAAGACGAAGATTTGTATGGACAAATACTAAATCTTCAGCCCTTTTTGGGTTTAACTTATTTATCTTCATTGAGTGGATGAAAGAATATGTGGTCCGATTTCTTTCACAACAAGAAGATGAACATGGCTGTCCAAGAAGCTTCAAAGCAAGATTTTGAAGATTAGGGGTTGAAGCACCATCTATCTTGTAAGGAATCAAATAGTGAGAATTCATTTGTAGTCCCGAAAAAATTAGAATACTCCTTCAATACAGATTTTCTTAGTTCAGAATCTTTGAAATATCTTCTAAAACATTTGGACCTCTTTATTGAAACTTCAATATCTCTATGATGGGGAACTCTGTTGGGTCCTTTTCTAAGCCATTCCTCACTATAATACCTATATAATAAAAAAAATACTCATGATTCAACTAAATTTTCATAAACATAAATTAAAAAATAAATTAACAAAATTAATGTTCAAGAGGAACTTACTTTGGATTCAATGAATGAGCTAAGTAATGTTTTGCCCAACGATCATTAAGAATTCCATGTACCACATCACAAAAGAATGACACATCATCAAATTGCTTCCCTTCATGTAAGTAAATTATTGTCTTCACTTCCTCTATCATAGAATCCCGCATATCATAAACCAAATGGAGTGTAAGTTTATCGGTATCACAAAATCGAAGCATATCATAAATAGGCTTAGTAAAAGGAAGAATATAATAAACCTTATCCCATTATGAATCATTACGAATCAACTCTTACACAATTGCAACTTTTCCAACATCAACCATTTTATAAGCATTCCATTCAGAACTAATCACCATGTTTTGAAGGGGAATCTTTATGAGTTTAAGCCTTTTGAGCATCATTATGGTTGAAGCAAATTGTGTTTCTGCAATAGCAAACAACTTCAATGGCACAAATACATTAAATATGTCTAACCTCTTAGAATGGCTCAAGATGAAATTCCTAATGAACATTGCATTATCATTAATTTGAGTGATCCAATGACATTCATTATAAATATCCTTGTTCTTTTTTGCATTTTTAGCTGCATAAATATTTTTTAGAGAAAGATTTAAAGTATGTACCACATACGGGATTCAAAAAATATGCTCATATTTACCTTCAACAATTAACCCAGTAACTTTACAAACAGGTGCATTATCAGTGATAATTTGAACCACATTTTGTGGCCCAACCTCCTCAATTGTCTGAATGATCTGATCAGCTATGTAATCTTTATCTTTATACTCTCCTGAACTATCAACAGATTTCAAAAAAATAGGATTACCATCAAATGCAGCCATAAAATTAATCAATGGCCTCCATTGCACATCAGTCCACTCATCAGTCACTATGCTCACTCCTTTCTCATTCCAAGTCCCTTTAATCGATTGAATTAATCTATCAACATTTTGCCCTCTCCGTTTGTAATAATGTGGTTCTCAATACATTATTACCAGGAGGTTTAAAACCAGAAATTTGATTATTTGCAGTTTATTAAAATACACTAAAATAATAGGTATTTCATGCTCGATTAAAAGGCAAACCAACTGAATAGAATATTTTAGCAATTTCAATTCTGAGTTGCTCCCCAGCTCCCTAGTTAAAAGTCTTTTCAATAGCACTAACAGCCCTACTTTTGTTTCTTTGTTATTTTCAACACCTATTGTATCATTTGGTATCCTATAGCAGGTGGTAAGGAAACTTGTTTAAGTTTTGCTAATTTATTAGCATTCTTTTATAATTTTTTCAACTGAACTAAATCAGTATTAGTTATTTTTTAACACCTAACAATTCCCGTTCCCTTTATCTTCAACAAATGCCATCAAACTCTTGAATATGATCCAAAGTATTTGAGATTACAATAATTATACTTTTAATTTTTATTTTTACCACTTTCTTTTGCATTATTTCTTTTTGTTATATGTGTAACAAGCCCACGAAAGACATGTATCTATATGGCTATTAGCACTACTAGTAGATGAGGAAGCCATTTAAAAAAAAATTGAGTTGCAGCAGTGGTCCGTGGTCCCTCAATCTCTCATATACAGTACCTTCTGTTGAATTAAAAAAAAATAAAATCAAAGCATCAATTTACTTTCTTTTTTTTAATATAATAATATTTCACGGCCACGGCCATAGAAAAAATTGTTACAGCACATAGACATAGTTTTAAAATAATAAAATAAAATAAAATATCTAATGAAAATTCAATTTTCTCCATTCCGAATGTGCTCCCGTGAACTGATGTGCTCCTGACACCGTGCTTCTTCCTCTTCACTGCCCGTGAATTGTTAAACAGCTTTTTCCCTTTCACCTTGCATCACCGACACCGTGCTCTCTCTTCTTCTTCACTCCCCCTCCCACCTCTCTCATCTTGCTCCCTTCACCATGGCAGCTTCTCCATGCCAGCAAGCCTAGCTTCTTCTCTGTTCTTTTCCACGGCAACACCCATCTTCTTCCCGACGCCGGCTTGCGCGTTCCCGCCCCTCAAAATTTGAACAGAAAGAATGGAAGTATGAAACTTACCTCACCTGTCGTCGGCGTAGCAGTTGCTGTTCGGCTATGATTACGAAAGCTTCGGTTTGTGGTGGTTTTGTGGTATTTGAAGTATAAAAAATTTTGCTGAGTTTGATTTTAAAGAGGGGAGATAAGTCGGCAACTGAAGAATCCTCCTCCGATTTGGTTTCAAATACGTATCGGAGATTTCAGGTGTTGAATCTCTTGTGCATCGAGTATTCGCCCCAAAAAATCGTCTAGATACTCCAAAAATACGCAGGCAGCCGTATTATACGCGTATTCGTATCGGATACACATACGATATGAATACGTTTATAAATCTTGCGTATCCGTGGTCACTGATAGTAATTCTCCAAGTGTAAGATGAAACACGCTTAAAAGAAGATACTTTAAGTTTGGATACGGAGTGATCACAATTAAAAGAAGATACTTTATTGTAATTTTGTTTTGTCACCTAACTTGGCATCAAGCCACTCATTTCCTCCCGTAAAGTAATATGAAGATAGAGATATCATTCTTAGGAAACGAAGGAAAGTTTTTCTTCTTTCTTTTTTTTTTTATTTTAAAAAAAATTCTATTTACACACTTTTTATTGTACACATTTTTTACACCTCTTATCTGATTCATTAATTTAATATAAACTAATGATGTAAGTTTGACGTGTTCTAAAATTGTATGCATTTTATGTTTACATTATTTAGAATTTATATTTAATTTTGATTATTTTTATTTGAATTTTTAATATTTATCTTTTTTATTTTTTTAATAGTTTTCTTTTTGCATTTTGATCTATAATTTGAAATATCCTAGACTCTGAGTTAAGAAAGGATTTTAATCAAGACCAAAGGAATCCAAAAGTAAGAAGACTTAAAATTAAAGGAGTGAAAGAACTAGAAAAAATGTGAAATTATTTAAATAAGTCGGATAATTCTTAATGGAACTCAAATTTAGGATTTTCAATGTTTAAAAGACTTAAAAAGACTTTAATATAAAAAAGAATAATAATTTTATACGAGAGAGGAATTAATTTTAAAGATTAAAAGCATATAGAGAGAGAAGGTCTCAAGTTTTGGATTGAAGATTGAAAAACACATTATAGACAATTCTCTACTATCATTATTTTTCTTCTACTCCATTATTGTAATTTTTATTTTACTTCATGTGTTTCTTTTACACTTCAAGTTTTATGTGCTGTGATTCAACGTGAGAGGTTAGATCTCTTATTCTAAGATGATGATGTAACCCTTCTATGTATGCTTTGTCAAATCTTTATTTCTTTCTTAGTCAATGACAATTATTGCTTTTGATTCAATTGTTAGCATTTTTAATGCTCATTGTATGTAGGAATCTATGTTTACATGATCTTAAATATTTGAGTAAAAGATCGAAAGATGAAACCGAATATCTGATTTCTAATAATTGAACTTAGAAGTTGAGTGTTAAAAATAGGCTTGATCATTTGACGGTTAATGAATTGTCAAGAAACTTAATGGATTATGATTGAATTAATAGTCACGAGAGTGAAATTAATTTAATTAAGACACTTTCTTGTTACTCGAAAGAGAACATAAAATAACTTAAAGTAATTCATCTTTAAAAGTGTAGTTGTTCATTACTAAGAAAAATAGATTTTCATCATAGTAAGTAGTTGTGGTGAATCCTAATTCATAAAGACCATTTTCATTATATTTTAGTCTTGTTAATTGATTGATTTCATAGATTTAGTTTACTTTTAATCTTGTATTTACTTTCAAGTCATTTATTTCGTAAATTTAAATAATTATAATTGCCAAATTATAGTATTCAACTATATCTCATGAGAACGAATTTAAATATTACTACATTAATGATCCGTGCACTTGTGAAAAACTAACAAAGTCATAACTATTTGATGATTAAAAAAATTATATGTGAGAAAAGAGTAAGTAAGTTGTGAACAAATGGATTGTAAATATTAAATAGCATTACTTTTTGTTTTTCAAACTACAAATGTACTTTTTGGATTTTGTATTACGTCCCCTTAAACACGCTATAAGTAGTTGAAATTGTCTTTGCTTATGAACTTATTTATAGTAGTTAAGATTTAAAATTGCAGTTGCAGTTGTATTGTGTTGCAGGTTGATATAGATTGATGCGGGTTGATGTGATTCATAATTGCAATGTGATGTAGTCACAGTAGCCGCTACGATTAAGATGTTGTGATTATATCAAACGATGCGATCTGTAATTTAAAACTCTGATAATAGCTAAAAAGTTACATGTCTTATAAAATAAATGATTTGAGTTTTGTGGGGCCAATCAACCAAAGCTTTGATGCTATGGTGACATGAATAGAGAAAGCCATGGAAATTTAGAAACTTTTTTTTTTTTTGAATCACAAGAATTTTCGATTGGTGATAATAATAAGTAGATGGTAAAGTATACAAATAATACACCTTTAAACTAGTTATCATGTTCATGTGATGCAAGAATTTGTAGCAGATCTAATGTTTACTCTTATAATATTATTATCGTGATAGTGTTTAATGTACTTATTTTAAAGTAATGAGGGTTATTTTAAACTACTTAGAGAATCATTAAGAGCAACTTTAATATATTCACTAATAAAGAGAAATTGAGTTCTAAAAATAATAATTTTATTTATATTTGGCTAGTATTCAATGTATTTATCTTTAAATTATAAGAAAAAAATTAACTACACAGATAATTATTAATAATATATATTGAACTCAAGTCATTTTTTAGTAAGAAAAACTTAATTCAATTTTACTATATTTATATAGTATTAGATTCGAAATGGTTGTGTTATACCAAAAAATAAGGATTTAATGATGGTGTCAAATCAACAAGGGGGGAAGAAACACTAAGTTCGAGCAGTGATTGGAAGCCATGTAAGTCACTCCAATTGATGGGTCTAAACCACCAAGTAATTTCATCAACACATTAAGGTTTATCTTGTTGAGCAAGTTAGGGTCTTGGTGAAAATGAGTAATCAAGGACGTGCATTCAAATACCAGAAAAGACAAAAGCAGTTCAATTCATTCCTCAACATGCAAGTGTGAGAGGTTAGATGGCATGTCAAGGGTGGAAAAGCGCCCGGTGCTAGGCGTATAATGAAGATTCTAGGCAATTTCACTGATCAAGACAAGGGTATAACAAGGAGACGTCGAACATGAAACAAAGCAGTTGGAGCACCGTTTCCTAGTAGTGCATTAGGCCTTAAGATTGAGTTCATTTGTTAAACAATAGGACCTTCAATTAACCTGTTGGTCTATAAATAAGTCACTGCACTTTAATTTTAATTTTGTAAAGGACCCTTTATCAAACCAACAAAATAAAAAAAACTTAGTGTTTTTGACTTATTTTATTGTTGGTTTAAATAAGGTTATAATATTTCAATTTTGATACTTAGCATTAATTAATATTGATACAAATCTCTGAGAAAATGATGTCTATTCACTTTATTACTTTTTTGATACGTACACTTGCGTAAATATGATTTTAGAGCAGCACTAATCAATCTTTATTAGGACTGTTGCAAGGGTTTAAACAAAGAAAGTCTGCAACATAAATAAAGAAGGTCAAATGAGATTAGCCTTTTCTTATTCGGGCTGACAACAATATTAAATTAATGTAAGAAAATTGAGACTAATGAACTGGTGAAAATGAGGTAATTTTACATTATCATGTAAAAAATCAATTGACATGCAATACTCCAAGGAAGTGAAAATCTGAAGAAAGCAAGCACGCGGGGTTAACATGACCATGGCTCCCTCTTAAGAATGCCAAATCTAGAGTTTAGACTCATCGGCAAAATTTTACCCAGTATATGTCGACCAAAGCATTCCGCGGACAGAGTAAAAGCTGCGGGATCTATTGTACCATCATCCATCACCCTCTTGAGCTACTTTACTTTAATATCTAACATCTTTCTGATCCTGACAGATTTTCCTAGATTTTTTCTGCTGTTGTCCCTCTAACCATCTTAGGCAATCAAGAGGCAAAGGTCAAAGAAAATTCAGCATTTTGAAAGCAATTCAGCCACAGATAAACTGAAACTATATGATATTTTATGATATATCCTTGCTTGAAGCTAAACCACAGTAATATTATTTCTTAAACCTATAAACCAAAACTGAAATGTACAAGTTTAGCAGTGGAAACAAAAAGAGTAGGAATGCCTTAATAAGGGTTAGTAATCCCTTTATACAGTTCTATAGTTCACCTTTGCTTAATTAGTATTTAGTACATAATGTTGGCAATGTTTAGGTTTAAATATTTTAGTGAGTTGTCTCCGCAAGCTTAGGTACTTAAAAAGGACCCGAGTCCAACCAACCATTCATTGGTCTTGGAATCACAGGTCTTATAAAGCAAAAGTGAGCACGTGAACTGTGAAACACAGCTTTGACATTCTAGGTACTGCATCCAAAAGCTGAATGTATATAGGACAGTTTGCCTAGTACTTCTAACTACAATGATGCATGTGATGTCGAATTCCACCCTTTCACGACCACGAGAGTATTATTCTTTTGCCTTCTCTCTTTCAATTTCCTCTAGTCTCTTTCTTGTTTTAATGGGCATAAGGAGCAAGACAACCACCACTGTAAACAGGCCAGTCTCAATATGCCATTCAGTGAAGCACGAGGATAGATTATAAAGAGTGCTGCATTATAACGAATGCACATCATATCATGCATGTTCTACGGACTACAACATCTAACAAATGGGACAAGTGGATAGAGGGACTACTAAACTATAATCAATATGTATTATGTCCATGTGTCTATCAACTACTTTCTTAGACAATGCAACTAGAAATTAAAGTTAAGAGTCATCAATACC
This sequence comes from Castanospermum australe, assembly GCA_019955255.1. Lineage (NCBI taxonomy): Eukaryota > Viridiplantae > Streptophyta > Magnoliopsida > Fabales > Fabaceae > Castanospermum > Castanospermum australe. The sequence continues at coordinate 403,180 of NSJW01000942.1, forward strand.
CCTTACGATATCACACTAATCCTGAATAGAAGGCACAACAAGTCAATGATAGAAAATAGAAAAAGCATGTACACTTCTATTGAGTCTTCAAAATGACACTACAACATAATTCACATTTAGCATCATTTAAAAAATGCTGCTAAATTAAAAAAAAAATGTTGCTATTAGTATTAACAACATTTTGACAAGTGTTCTCTTAGGCTTTGTTGGCAAAGATTTTTAAGAACATTTTATCATACCTTTTGCGAGACTTCAAAAATGTTGTAGTTTGCATTTTTTGCAACATTTATTTAGTAAATAACAACATTTTCTAAAAGTGTAGATGAATGTTAAAAATGTTACTAAAGGTGTTTTTTACAACATTTTCTCAAAATGTAGCTAAATGTTAAAAATGCTGTCAATGGTACTTTCAACAACATTTTTTTAAAAAAAGTAGTGAAATGTTAAAAATATTGCTAAAGGTACTATAAACAACATTTTGCAAGTGCTAACCAATTTTAAAATGTTCCTAATTATGCGGCAACCAAAGCAAACACACAAGAAATAGTTTAGAAATAGTTCATACTCATTAATAGAAACTTCAAGTTTAGTACATAACAATTGAAGCTAGAACCAAATCTTTGACAAAAAGAAGTCTAGTATTTATTCTCAAAGAGTATACTAGCACATAACTAAATGATCTAATTAAAAGTCTTTTTCAGCATATATCAACATCATTGAGGAGTTGTCATGGTTGTGTAGGGCAAATCTAAAGAACACAAAACGTCTTGCTTTGATGCCACTGTCCCCTACAAAGGAGATCTCCTTCCAAGGCCAACACCAACTACCAGTCACAACCCCCAGAAATGACAACAACGATAATGCTCAATTGGTGGAAGCCAATTTAACGAGAAGCACTATAAAGTGAAACTGAAGTTACATTAGAACATTATAAAGTGAAACTGAAGGAACAAAACCAATTTAAAGGCAAAGAGAAGCACTATAACTAATTGAATTGCATCACCAAAAAAAAAAAAATTGAACCACAATTGTTGCAGTCAATATAAATATTCCCTTCTACTATCTCGAAAGTGCTTAAAAAATATCAGAGATCCATAAAAGATAACAAATAAGAATCCAATTACAGGGTAATCTACATCTTCAAATATTTCAACCACATTGATGATAGATATATATGATAAGAGCAACTGAGTCATATCAAAATTTCCCAACTTCATTATCATCCAAAACAAAGGAAAAGGGGTTAAGAGTGTTAGATTGATGACTAAATTGAATAAATTCCACTTCTAAGTTATTTTATTGAGCACTCTGGATTGATAATCTGGTCCCAACAAAGAAAGATTTTAGAATGAACCCAAGGGCATGTTTTATACTTTTATCTTACATGGTGGACAAACTATCCCTTCCATTCAATAAATCTTCCTCCACTGACATTTGCCTTTTTTTTACTATAAGGGAAAAGAACATGCGGGAGAAACATTAGCTACAAGGAAATGCATTTACTTGATTGACCAACAGCTCACTCTAAATCTCTAATTCTCTATTTACTCTCCATAAAATTTGATAAGCTCCAAGGAAAATCACAAACTTAAATGCAAGACAATTATACAAGCAATGATGAAAGAGCAATGTGAAATTAAAAAAGAAAAATGCATAGATACTGAAATAAACTTCTATACATACAGAGAAGTAGCTGCTTAGAAGACATTTAGGCTGCAGATTCTGTGAAACAGAGTTTAGAGCCATCAAACAGTATATACAGAAGGAAATGAGCATGACTGAAATGGTATATTTCTACTAGAAATTCACTTTACCTAGAAAAATTTTAAGCAGCCACCTTAGCAAGATCCTTCTCACGTCGCTTCTCATGAGTTTTTCCTTCTTTACTCTTTTTGCTCTTAAAGGTGGTATGATTTTGGTGCTAGCAATAGAATAAAAGAACAAACAACCAATAACTTGCAAATTTAGCATGTATAAAAGAATAAGATCATATAGATAGCTATTACTTGAAATAACACTTGAACATACATAAAAAAAGATTGGATCATGATTGCTTTCAAATAACCAGACATACAAATTAATATGAAATAATTTAAATTCTTTTACCATAGCGATTGGATCATGACTAATCCTATGTTTTTCACTCCTTATATTCCCAAATTGAGTGCAATTATGTTGTTAGCATACATGGAAAGAAGCAAAAATCTCTTATTCAACATCTTACTAGTATCAATAACCTAACAACTTCTATAAATTTGAGTAAATAGCTGATAAAAATATACCTCAGCAACTGAATGATGAGTAGCAACTGAAGAACATGCATCACTAGCTTGTCCTTCATTTATATTTGGAATGGATATGCTAGACAGATCTGGAATCACTACTCTTGGGAAGCATTGTTGCAGCTGAGTCAAAATCATTTTAAAACCACTTAACATCTCTGTTTTGATTGCTTCTACTTGTTCTTGTAGTTTGATTTGCATTTCCTCTCATAATTTTTCCTGGATGCATGCTTTGAATCTCTGCTTGAGCATTTCTCTTAACTTCCTCTATCACTTTTTGAATTTCAACTTGAGAACTAGTCCCCCATAAGTCTGAAGGTACAACCCCTTTTCCATATGTGCGTACATGACCGGTTTGATCTTTTCTAAAGACTTGGGAAAATAGATACATCATCTCGGGTAGTGCTTTGCTCTGATGCTTTTGGATGTAAAGCTATTGCCTCCTCAAGCTCTGAATGAAATCAAAAGTCAAAACTGTCTTTATGACTTAAAAAACTAAACTACATAGAAGTTAGAAATAGTGATAGAGATGTTCATACAACAATTCTACTTGTTCTCTCATTCATTTGCTTTCCATTCTTAGGCTTATATGTTATTAGGTGCATCTCCATTCTTTAGCTTTCCATTCTTAGGCTTTCCATTAGATCCAACCAGACCAATATAAAAAATTATTAATGTCTCTGAAAAAGAATAAAGCTCAATAACTTTGGAAAATAAGATTGATAATGCATTAGAAGAAATTAAGAAAAGATTAGAATATTTATCATTAGGAAGTACATAAAAAATAAATACTTTAACAAAATTAGATCAAATCAAAGAAGAATTAGGATCACAAATAAATAAAATGAAATTTGGTAAAGCCTCTCTACCTACTACAAGAAATTATTACCCAAGACTGACTTTTCTCGATGTTCAATATGAAGAAAGATCAAATTTTGTAGATAGTTCCTATTCTGGCCAGTCTATTGTAGAATTGAACATCGACGGAGCTAATGACCGACAAATACTAGATACAATACAACCAATGACTATAGCAGCAATAGCCTTCAAAACTAGAGGAAATTCTAACAAGAAAACTACAACTTTATTAGCAATAGAATTCACAGGTTAATTAAAAGGGTGGTGGGATAACATCCTACTTCTTACAGAACGAGAGACAATACTAAATGCAGTAAAACAAGAATCTAGTGATCAAATAGAACAAGATGCAGTCACAACATTATTATATACTATTACAAAGTATTTTATAGGAGATCCAATAAAACTTCAGGCTAAAGCAGGAGATCAATTAGCTAATCTTTATTATCCATCTATGTCAGATTATAGGTGATACAAAGATATGTTTTTATCAAAATCATGCTTAAGACCAGACAGAGCAGCAGATTATTAGAAAGAACAGTTTCTTGCCGAACTTCCCAAATTATTTGCTAAAAAGGTCAAAACACATATAGGTTAACAATTTAATGAAACAATAACTTATAAATTCATTAACATTTGGACAAATTTCTAGTTACATTATAGAAACAGGATTACAAATTTGTACTAATTTTAAAATACAAAATAAACTTAGGAATGAATCAAGAGAAAGTAGAAAAGAGTTAGGAACATTTTGTCAACAATTCGAGATAGAAGGAATTAAAGCCTCTTCTAAAAGAATTAAGTCAAAACCTTAAAGATTAGTTAAGACTTTTACTAAGAAAAATAGATTGCAAAAAAAAAAAAACCCCAATTACCTAACAGAAAACCTAAAGCACCAAAAACTTGTAAAAAATAAAAAAATGAAGTAGCATGTTATAAATGCGGACTATTAGGACATTATAAAAGAAATTATAAAATGAAACAAAAAATAAGAGAATTAAATTTAGGAGAATAATTAGAGCAAGGACTAATCAGTATTCTGATTTATGATCAATATTCCTCGTCATCATAAACATAAGAAGATTCTGATCAAGAATTGAAAGTAGTATATAATATTCAAGAAGAGTCTGACAGTGAACACAATAATATAGAAGAAGAATGTTTAAGTCTAGAATTTTGCGATTGCTCAAAATGTATAAGATCTATAAATGTAATAACTAAAGATCAAGCCTTTACATTAATATCAATAATAGATAAAATGCAGGATTCTAATTTAAAATAAGAATTTCTTCAACAATTAAAATCCTTAATAGATGAAGAGGAAAATAGAAAAAATAATATAGAAAAAATACAAATAAAAAATGTTTTAGCCAGATTCAAAACTACCGAAAAAGAAGCCATTACTTTACAAGATTTACAACAAGAAATAAAAGACTTAAAACAAGAAATAAACCAATTAAAACAAAAAGATATTGAACTAGAGTTCAAATTTCTATCATTACAAGGAAATCAAATAATTTCGTTACAAACTGAAAAGGCAAAATAAATAGAAGTATCCTCTTCTGGTCAAGATTCATACATAAACCTATTAAGTCAAATTATAGTTCATGTTGATTATAACTCATATAATCATCATTTCATGCAAATGGTCCCATATATGGATCAAAATAGATATACTGATCATGTGAAGTATATTACAAGAGAACATACCCGTGAATCCACAGATTGGATGCCTAGAAACAGAGTTTGAATCCCAAATTCGTGGAGAGAATCAGAGAGCAAGAGAGAAACTAATTTTGGATGTTTTCTCAACCAATATTAGGTTGCTAATTCTTTGCTTTTTTTTGTTTGCATCTTATATATATATATTATATGCATGCATGGGGCTGGGCTTGGCCCATTTTGGGCGGCCCAGTCATCCATTCCTTCATCTCCCACTCGCCCATGATGGGTCAAGTTCTCTACTCTGCAATTCATACAAGCAAACAATCCGTGCGACCAGCATACTCATAGAGCTCGTTGCTATATATCTGTTAGGAGTATACAACAGCTCACAATGGGACTTTGAGTAGATCATGTATGCTGTACCCTAGATCAATCAGTCACATTCACAACTCTCTTGATCTCATTTTAAACTTTGTTTGTTCATTGTATTCACAACTATGACTAACCATAATATAGTCATAATTGGTCGACCAGTGAATACAAGTCAATATGACAGATATCTCAAATTGATCTTCCTCTTTACTTAGATCTCTTAATCTGTGTTTAATTCGCTTTTCTAGGAATGTTCCATCCGATCGAATCGTTCATGACCATTGGCAACATCCTAAGATAACAAACATCAAACACAATCTTAAAAAACAAGGTAAGAGTCTTAAGGGTACTAAAATGAGGTGTTCTTAACCTCAAGAGTCTCACACGGCTTAAATAATGAGATTATAAATTTAGCCATATCTTTTGTCACATATATAATGCATACGTAGCATGAAATACGTATTACAACATTTTTCTCCTTTCCCATGTAGTGTATGCCTTCATATTTTAAATACTGTACAGATGGTGCTTCAGACATTTCCAATGTCTAACCTGAGTTCACAAATTTACTCTGCTATAAATCAACAGAACTCTCATATGGCATAAGACAGATAAAGTGAAATTGTGGGTTATTTTCATTTTCGGATATAACAAATAATATATCCTCATCTTAACATTTAGTTAAGGCGACCATCATATTTCAAGCCCGAGCTCTTAATTATCACTTAGATAATTTAGCTTGAAATAGTCTCATCTCTATTTTACACACAGAAAATAGAGGCGATTACTTGTGTGAGTAGGCTAATCTAAGATCTGTCCGGCATACCTTTTAATAAAGATAATGTACATAACATTAAATATATATGTATATGCATAAATGTTCAACAAATGTGGGCATTAAATTGGGAAATAATATAGTACATCAAGTTCTACACAATCCTAGAGTTTTTACTTACCATTCTAACAGCAAAAACAAATATCAGGCCTTGTACACATCATAGCGTACATTGAACTTTTAACGACACTTGCATATGGAACACGTTCCATTTGCTTTTGCTCTTGTGGAGTCTGAGGACACAGCCTTCTGCTCAAGCCTACACCTTTTGCAATAGGAGTATCAATGGGTTTGCAGTCTCTCATGTTGAAACGTTCAAGTATTTTGTTTATATATGTTTCTTGTGAAAGAGATAAAAGTTTTCTTGAACGATCTCTTGAAATCTTAACTCCAAGGATATATATTGCTTCACCCATATCTCTCATTTTTAAAATTGGTATTTAACCAACTTTTGACAGTGTTAACGAACTCCTTACTGCTTCCAGCTATTAGTATATCATCAACATATAATGATAAGATCACAAACCGATCTTTGGATCTTTTAATATATACGCAATAATCTTCGTCAATTTTGACAAAATTATATTTTATTACTGCTTCGTGAAAGCGTATATACCACTGTCTTGAAGACTGCTTAAGGCCATATATCGATCTTAAAAGTCAACATACCTTTTTGTTCTTGGCCTTCTATTATGAAACTAACTGGTTGTTTCATATAAATTTCTTCTTCTAATTCTCCATTTAGAAATGCAGTCTTTACATCCATTTGATGTAATTCAAGATCCATAATTGCTATTATAGCTAAGATAAGGCGAATCTAGGTAAATCTCACTACAGAAGAAAATGTTTCTTCATAGTCAATTCCTTCCTGTTGAGTATACCCCTTTGCTACTAGGCGAGCCTTATATTTTTCAATTGATCCATCAGCATTTCACTTTATTTTGAGGACCCATTTGTTTCCGACGGCTTTGCATCCTTCTGGGAGATCAACCAATTCCCAAACTTGGTTTAATCTCATAGACTCCATTTTTTCTTCCATTGCTTTCATCCATTTTTCCTTTACAGGACATGATACAGCTTCTTCTATGTTATTTGGCTCTTCCTCATCTAGTGGAGCAACCATGAAAGCCTCGCCTTCTATGTCAAAACGTTTTCGATGAACGCTTTTACGATTTGATTGTCGTATTAAAAGTTGTTCATCTTGTGCTTCGTTATGCTCATTGGTGCTCCCACTCGGATCAAATGGCTTATCAAGTGGTTGTAATTGAGACTGGTTCGTATTTAATTCCCCACTTCTCACATTGCTCCCACTTGGATGTGATGGTGTCTCAACGTGTACAGTTTAGGTATTGCCAGTACTTTGATCCAGTGTTTCAAAGAGGAATTGGTTTTCACCAATTTCACCCCATTTAGGAAATTCTGTTTCCATGAATGTGACATCCCTCGATTCAAATTCAGTTTTACTCCCACTTTCCTGCTCACCTATAAACACGTATCCTTTAGAGTGTTCAGAGTATCATATGAAAATACTCTTCATACCTCGTGCACCTAATTTTTCATATTTGTGCGAAGGAACATGAGTATAGGAAGCACACCCCCATGGTTTTAGAAATTCCAAGTTTGGCCGTCTGCCTGTCCATAACTCATATGGTGTGGTAGTTACTGATTTTGAAGGGACTCGGTTAAGTACATATGTAGCAGTTAATAATGCATCTCCCCAAAAAGAGATTGACAAATTTGCATGTGCCATCATTGACTTAACCATCTCAAGCAGGGTTCTGTTCCGTCTCTCCGCAACACCATTTTGTTGAGAAGTATAAAGAATAGTTAATTATCTATCTATCCCTTTTTCATCACATAGTTCTCTGAATTGAGCAGATAAATATTCACGACCTCGATCAGTCCTTAATGCCTTAATTTTCTTGTCTAATTGATTTTCAGCTAAACTCATATATCTTTTGAAGCAACTTAATACCTCTGATTTTTGAGTTATCAAATAGACATGGCTGAATCGAGTATAATCATTTATATATGTGATGAAAATATACAGCCCCATGCCTTGCTCTCACATTCATTGGACCACAGATATTTGAATGGACTAGTTGCAAAGGAATTTCAGCTCTAATTCCTTTTCCAAATGGTTTTCTAGATGTTTTCCCTATAAGGTAATGCTCACACGTAGGTAAATCGACTCTTTCGATATTACCCAATAAGCCTTCCTTAACCAGTCTGCTCATTCTATGTTGGCCAATATAACCAAGTCTAGCATGCCATAAATTAACATCAACATTGTAAGTACTAGGATATGTAACTAGGGAATAACAAACATTCGCAGAATGTAAGTCATAATCTAATACAATGAAACCATTTAAAAAATATCCTCAGCCGTAAAATATTGTTCCTAAGAACACATTTACACCATTTGAATGGAAGTTTATTGAAAAAACTAAGTCTAACCAACACTATTACAGAAACTAAATTCCGTCATATGTCAGGTGCGTAGAGGACATCATGTAGGAATAGGGTGCGCCCGTTGCGCATATTCAATTGACATGTGCCAATCTCTTTGACAGCTACTTGCGTGTTGTTTCCTACATAGATCCACTTTCCACGAAGGCATTCCTGTCCTTTGCTACATGGTCGGTGGCTCCTGAGTCTACAGTCCACAAAGGATGTGATTCAGATAAGAAAACAGAACTTGAGACAAACACATTATTCTCAAGTGGATTAAGGGTGTTTACATTCTTTGGCTCGCGACAATCGCGAGCGAAGTGACTATTCTTGCCACAATTGTAGCATTTCACCTTTGACATATTTTTTCTTGAAAGGACGTCTTCCTTTCTCAAGTTGGTTATTCCTTAGCCTTTTGCCAGACAAAGATGGACCCTTGCCTTTCCTCTTATGAGAAACTACCACCATGATGCTTGCGCTTGGAGCCCGAAGCTCCTTGTGAGCTAGAACCTGTAAAGTAGATATCACTTTCAGGTTCAGCTGCCTGTAGGCGGTCCTCTTCCAACTCAATATGACGCATAACATCCTCAAATGTCTTGATGTTGTCATTGTGGGTGAGGTGGATTTTCATGTGTTCCCAGCTATTTGGCAAATAACGAATCACCACTTGCACTTGTTGCTCATCAGTGAGGACGTGGCCAGTATCTCGCAGCTCACTTATCTTATTTGCTATATGCCTTAGATGTTATTTCATTGTCTGAGCATGTGGCTTCTTATATGAATCAAATTTCACAGTGAGCTGTCTCAGTCTCGTAACTGAAGTGCTACCAAACCTAGCAGCCAATGCCGTCCACACATATCTCCGGCATTGTCAAAACATACAAACTCTCGCATGATATCATTCTCCATGCTGCTCAGCAACGTAATGCGAGCCAGAGAGTTTTTTTTTTTCCATGCAACATATGCATCTTTGTCACGTCTATGCTGTGCAGTGGTTTCATCTTCAGGTTCTGGCATAACCTAATTCAGTGTCTCAAGAACCTCTTGTTCTTCAAGCACATACTGGATTTTTAATTTCCAGATTTCATAATTGTCGCCATTGAGTTTCTCACCCTTATTCAACTCAGCAACAATGTTCTTTGATGCGGAAGCCATTGTTTTTGACAAATTAATTCTACATATACATGTACATAATTAATGCCCAACATTTATGCAATATCATATCCAATTATCAATTGCATTAATAAAATTCCTCATCAGATTTCGAAGCCAAAAGTTCACTTTGTTCCCAATCAAACTTCAAAGATCAAATTTGAAATTAATATTAATACAATTGATTTAAAATGATAATTTTATAAAGTCACTAAAACTTTAAGATTTCCCACTCAAATAAATATGGATAACACATATGTATTTAGCATAAATCAAAAACATATATATTAATGTATCCATAATATAGAAACAGAGAACAAATAGAGCATGTTCAATAATACTAATCTACTTGAGATAGATACATGAAGTAATCCAAAGATAACGTGTAGGTAGAACATATTTATCTTTATCGCCTAATCCATGTTCTTTTCTTAGAATAGACTGATAAAAGTCTTTAGGTAGCTTGACAGTCATTGTCTCTAACCAAGAGAAAAAACTTAACGGATTTCGAAGACCTACGTAACGTGGGATTCATGGATAATACTAAACTTCTCTTAGATCCCTTCTTAATATAAGTTTTCATAAAAGTTACAACTAGCTCCTTATAATATACGAAAGGTCTAATTTTTTTCTTCTGGTTCCCAAAGGTTATCAATCTCCTTTTGCCATTGTTCAGTAAGAGTGTTCCTTAATGCCATCATCCTTTTATATTGAGATAAGGTATAACCGCTGTTTATAACCTTTTGCATCATCTTGTTAACAATTTTAACATGATCCATCATGTTAATGTCATCTTTCCATCGATACTCATTCACTTTTCTTTTCCTTTTCGCAAGTTTCCTTACTTCCCTCCTTGTGGGAGTTCTTTTGAACCTAGCCATTATAATTGATACAATGAAAGAACAAGGAGTTATCGATGGATTTAAGCAAACAGTTAATAAGTTTTTCTGTAACATATACAGAAATAAGAATTTCTTCGAATTTAAGATGCAATTATCTCATTAGAAAGGCCTAATTAATTCATAATATATTACACAAAAATCGTGTGAGAGAAAAAAAATTTTTTTTAAAAGAATTTTAACTAAAATAAATTCAAAATAAATATTTCTGATCCTCAAAAAATTATATAAAAATCACCAAAAAATCAAAAATTTATTTCTGAGTCCAACAGTGAAAACTGCGTTTCAAAATAAGGTTCCACGTGCTCTCACGCGCCACCAGAACTCATCCCACGCGCCTCCATGCGCTTCCATGCGCCGTCTACCAGAGGTGACTGCACGGGGGCGCATGTGTGTCACGCACCACCAGACGTGCCTCATACGCAGCCGAAATGCGGCGCGTGAACGACACGCGTCATGTCAATGATGACACGGCGCTGCCATGGTGCCACATGTTGATGCGCAATGCACGACACGTGTCGACGTGTGATGTTGACACGTGGCGTGGTTATTGACGGTGGTTATTACTGTTGTCAAAACGACGCGTTGTTTATAAGTGAAACGATGTGTCGTTTACCATGGAATCAAAACGACCTGTCATTGGGTCGTCTTCTTCCTCCAGACGGGTCGCGTCGACCCGTTTTTTCGACCCGGTTTGACCCGTTACTAAACGGACTCTATTTTTCACGTTTTTGGGGTCCTTCCTGAACCAAAATTTTTGATTTTTGTGCCTAGATCTCTTGTTTACTAAATTCCAAATTGTTTTATTGCATAAAACGTAATTAAAAAATGCTTAAAACCCCATTTTCTGGCGAAGTCAAAATCGGTTTCATTTCTGGAAAAAAATAGTGAAACCGACACGTTTGAAGGCTTATATCTCCCTCGTTTCCCATCCAAATAATGCAAATTATATATCAATGGAAAGCTTGAAATGTCTAGTTTTCATTCATATAATTATTTCATAATAAATTCGTAACGTATTGGACAAAAAATTTGGACGAACAGGGCATCATGAACACGTTAATGAACAGTTTCCAGAAATCCAAAAATTCACATAATTCACCAAAACACACGCATTTGCATCATATTTCAACCACGAAAACAATGTTCAAATATCTATAACCCTATTCTCTGATACCAATGTTGATTATAACTCATATAATCATCATTTCATGCAAATGGTCTCATATATGGATCAAAATAGATATACTGATCATGTGAAGTATATTACAAGAGAACATACCCGTGAATCCACAGATTGAATGCCGAACATACCCGTGAATCCACAGATTGAATGCCTAGAAACAGAGTTTGAGTCCCAAATTAGTGGAGAGAATCAAAGAGCAAGAGAGAAACTGATTTCGGATGTTTTCTCAACCAACAGTAGGTTGCTAATTCTTTTTTTTTTTGTTTGCATCTTATATATATATTAGATGCATGCATGGGGCTGGGCTTAGCCCATCTTGGGCGGCCCAGTCATCCATTCCTTCAGTTCATAAATGGTGGTGTCCAATAGAATTAGTAATTCAAGACGAAAGATCTCAATTAATAGCTCTAGTTAATTCTGGAGCAGATGTGAATTGTATAAGAGAAGGATTAATTCCTACAAAATACTATGAAAAGACCAAAGAATCGTTAAGTAGTGCTAATAGATCAAAATTAATTATTACTTATAAATTATCAAATGCAAAAATTTGTAAAAATAAAATATGTTATAAAATCTCATTTTTAATGGTCAAAAATATTTCAGAACAAGTAATATTAGGAACCCCCTTTTTTAACATTAATATATCCTTTTTCTGTTAATAATCAAGGCCTAGTATCAACAGCTTTAGGAATTGAGGTTCAATTTGAATTTCTTAAGTCGCCTTAGATAAAAGAATTAAATTGAGTACAAAATTCATTAATATTAAAAATAAACATAATTCATAACAAACAAAAACAAATAAACATGTTAAATAAAGAAATTCAATATTAATGAATAGAACAATAATTACAAATTCCAAAACTTAAAGAAACAGTACAAAAACATATAAAAAATTTGAAAAAGAAATTTGTAGTGAGGTCTGAAATGCTTTTTGATCAAGAAAATAATATGTTATAATATTACCCTATGAAGAAAATTTTTATGAAACAGATATTCCAACAAAAGCTCAACCCATTTAGATGAATCAAGAATACTTAGAATATTGTCAAAAAGAGATTCAAGAATATTTAGACAAATGATTAATTAGGCCTAGTAAGTCTCATTGGAGCGTGCCGCTTTCTATGTTATGATATCCCATCCCAAACAAGATTGATTTAATTAAAAGAATTCATAAGGCTTTAATTTTTTCAAAATTCGATATGAAGTATGGATATTATCAAATACAAGTTGAAGAGAAAGATTATTACGAGACTGCTGATGTAGTACTCTTCGAACATTATGAATGAAATGTCATGCCACAAGGGCTCAAGAATGCTCCTAGCAAATTTTAAAATATTATGAATAATATTCTAAATCCTTATATAGAATTTACTATAGTCTATTTAGATGATATACTAGTATTTTCGAACTCAATAAATCAGCATATATCTCATTTAGATCAATTCTTAAGCATCATTAAAGAAAATGGTCTAGTAGTAGATGCTAAAAAGATGACACTATTCCAAACAAAAATTAGATTTCTAGGGTTTGAGATTCATCATGGAATGATTACCCCTATTAATAGATCAATAGAGTTTGCTACTAAATTTCCATATGAAATTAAAGATAAAACTTAATTACAAAGGTTCTTAGGATGTGTTAATTATGTTGCAGATTTTATTCATAACATAAGAATCATCTGTGCCCCGTTATATAGACGACTTAGAAAAAATTCTCCTCAATAGGATAATTCCATGACCGAGTCCATTATTACTATAAAATAATTAGTCAAGAAACTCCCATGTTTAGATATTCCAGATCCAGACGCCTCAGAATTAGGATATGGAGAAATATTAAAACAAATCCACAAAGACTCTCCAAAGAGCAAATTATCAGGTATTTCTTCAACAAAAATATAGTACTATTAAAAAAATTTTATTTATAATATTATATATTATAAAATTTTAAAACAATTTATTTAACAACAAATTTTTATTACTAACCGATTGTAAAATCAAAAAGGCTAGATGACATTTATAATGATAAGCTCTAAAAAGTAAGGTTACAGTAAAGTGATTAATATTTATAATTTTTTTTAATTCAAAAGATTAATTTTCAAAAATAAATATTACTTGAATAATATTTATAAAAATCAGTTTTGAATCATCTGTTATTACTAAAACAAAAAGGATATGAATTTTTTCTTACCCTATCCATATTATCTTTTTTTATTTAATTTTATTATTTTTGAGTTATGTTTTAATAACTGGTATAAATGTTGTTATAATAAATTTATAAAAAATTTTATGCTATTATGCTATTAAAAATATAAAATATACATGACATTTCTATTTTTTTTAAATTATTATGGTTTTAAAGAAATAACAATAAAGATAACATTTTATGTATGAGACAGTAAATAACACAAAATTATCAACAATCAATTAGACACTCAAAGTAGCTCTAATCTAAAGTCCAATCAAATGCTTTTTTAGAATCAAATTAAACGATTAAGCACTACAAATTAAATTTCAAACAAGTCTTACGTCAGGAACCCGCATTATCGGCCAAGTGGCAATGTAGACTCTTCTAGTTCTCATTTTCAGCTACGCTACGAATCCAAGACACCCTCGAAGTTTTCTCAAATCTTCGTCTCTCACCCGATCGCCATTTCCTCGTCTCAAGTTCATGGGTCCTTCCGTACTCACCTTATTCATTATTTTTTTGACGTGGGATTTATGCACTTAAAACTAACGTTCCACCCATACTTAAATTCCTAACACACACTTTTTACTGTATAATGTAGTCCTCTTTCATGCAACTCCTCAATGGCCCAGAAGGAAAAGTCCTCCGTATTTTCATATTCCTTATCAAAAAAATTGTAATTGCTTAAAATTAGCATAGATTGGGTTGTTTTTTCACTTTCACTTTCATTCATTATTTTCGTGGAAAGAGATATTCAGATGGATACTTCGGCTAGTCGTGTCTCACTTGTTGTGCCAAGGGGAGAAGACTTACAGTCAACCACGATTTCTGGCTACCCAAATACCCAGTGAGAGAGATTCACGCGGCTGGCAGTTGCTTTCGCCATCCCCACCGCCGGTTACCCAAAGGAGACGTTGCGCGTGAAAGCGTTGACATCAAAGGTCGTGTCCCATCTCCGGTCTTTCTTTTGCTTTTCTTTTTCTCTCTCAATGGACCTGCTTGTGTGGCAGAGTAATTCTTTATATATATGGCTGGCCACACTCATCATACACTACTGCACCTCCCTGTATCCATTCATCTCCTACACATTACACAATCTTATTGCTGCATCTCTCTAATCTTTCTCACAAGCAGGTTAGCGCTCTCTCTGTCTCTGTCTGTGTATATTTTATTCAAAATTCTGTATTAGCGAGGCGCCTTTTCCATTGTGGAAGGCCCCATCATGCTTGTTGATGTCTCTAAATTACTGGAATAGCTCCTTTCTCTTCTGTAAAATGGTTTTCGTGACAAATAATCAAAATTACAAAATTTGCTTGTCTTTCTCTATTTTAACTATTTCATTACTTCTTGTAGTAAAAACAAAGTATTAAACTTGAAGTTGAACTCCGAGGCATCTTATTGGTAGGAGTTGATCGTAGTTTATGCTTACATATTAGTCTAATTAAGTTTATGGAAATCTAACATTTTACTAACACTACTTCATTTTCCAAAAGATGGACGCCATTGCTGGAAAAGTCATTGAGAGATTGACCTCTTTGGCTCTCGACAAGTTGGGATTGATTTGGAATCTGAAAGGCGATGTAGAAAGAATGAACGGCACGGTTTCCACAATCAGAGCCAAACTTCTGGATGCAGAGGCAAAGGCCTTAAACCATGAGATTAGCAATTGGTTGGAGAAGCTAAAAGACGTATTTTTTGATGTTGATGACCTGTTGGATGATGTCTCTACACAAGCTCTAAGAAAGAAAGTGATGACTGGAAACAAAATGGCAAAAAGAGGTAAAACTTTTCTTCTCCCACTCAAACCAAGTAGCCTATGGTCTTAAATTGGTTCATAAAATGAAAGAAATCAGGAAGAGGCTAGCTGACATTTATAATGATAAGATCCAACCGCAATTGACTGTTTGCCACCATATGGAGACTTCAGTTGTAAATAGGAGGGAAAGAGAAACTTACTCTTTTGTGGCTGGAGATGATGTTATTGGTAGAGAGAAGGAAAAGAAACTTGTTTTAAGTTATTTACTAGACACCAATTTGACGGAAGGAGTTTCAGTAATTCCCATAGTGGGGATTGGGGGACTAGGTAAGACTGCACTTGCTCAACTTGTGTACAACGATGAGGCTGTCAAAAAATATTTTGATCTCAAAATGTGGGTGTGTGTGTCTGAAGAATTTAGTGTAAGACAGATAGCTCAAAAAAATGTTAGGACATACCCAACAATGTCAGTTGGAGCAAGTGCAACAAGATCTAAGAAAGAAAATTGAAGGGAAGAAATTTTTACTTATATTAGACGATGTGTGGAATGATGATCGTGAGTTATGGCTTGAATTGAGAAGCTTGTTGATGAAAGGAGCAAAGGGAAGCATGATAATTGTAACCACACGCATTGAGACAGTCGCAGAAATTATGCACACACATGAAACCCTTTTCTTAAAAGGTCTAGATGAAGATAAATCTTGGCAGCTTTTCTCCCGAGTGGCTTTTCACGGAGGGAAAGAACCAAATGATCCACAGTTGGTAACAATTGGAAAGGACATTGTCAGAAAATGTTTTGGGGTTCCCCTTGCGATAAGAACTATTGGGAGCCTATTATATTGCAAAGAATTATCAGTGAAAGATTGGTTGTATTTCAAAGACACTGAGCTTTCAAAGATAGATGAGGAGAAAAACAGAATCTTTGGTGTTCTTAAACTGAGCTATGATCATTTAGGATCAAATTTGAAAAATTGTTTTGCTTATTGTTCCTTGTTTCCGAAAGATTTTGAAATTGAGAGGGAAACACTAATTCAGTTATGGATAGCTCAAGGGTTCATTCCAACATCAGATCAAACTAGACAACCGGAACATGTTGGTGATGAGTACTTTATGAATCTTCTATCAAGGTACTTCTTTCAAGATGTGACAAGAGGAAGATATGGTGACATAATAACATGCAAAATGCATGATCTTATTCACGACCTTGTAGTGCAAGTGACTAAGAATGAATGTGTTACCATTAGTAAAGGAAAAGGAGAAAACATTGGACATAGGTTGCGCCATCTGTCGTTTGATTTTAGATTAGAATTGCCTAATAGGGAACTTCAAACTTCTTTACTAGAGGCAAAAAAATCAAGGACATTTTTGTTGCCTTTTGGAGCAGAATATAGAGGTGAGGAAAATCCTTTGGCAGTTCCTTTTTGTGTCAAGCCATTGTTGAATAAGTCTGTTTTAAGCTCACTTACATCGAGTCTAAAGTGCTTACGTGTTTTAGTTTTTTTCAAAAGTCAGGTTTGACAACAATTTCAAAGACTATAGGAAAGTTAAAGCATTTGAGATATCTGGATCTTTTCATATAATGATGCCATTAAGAAGCTCCCACAATCAATTACCAAGCTGCATAATTTGCAGACCCTAAAACTCTCTTTTTGTTATATGCTTGAAGAATTGCCAAGAGGTATCAACAAATTGGTAAGCTTGAGGCATCTTGAGTTGGACGATTGCAATAGTTTGAGATGGATGCCGCAAGGCTTGGGACAATTAACTTGTTTGCAAACGTTGACATGTTTCGTATTAGACCATCAAAGGAGTGGCAGTGCAAGGATAAGTCATCTGAGTGGGCTAAGTAACTTGAGAGGGAAATTACGAATTGAAGGATTGCGACACCTACAGGGTAATACAGCGGAGATTGAGTCTGCAAAGGTATTTCTTGAGAAGCAATGCTTTCAAGAATTGCAGTTATGTTGGAACCATGTCGAGGACCCTGTATTTGAAGATGAAATGATTTTACGAGGCGGCAAACTATGTCACACTATCAAGAGCCTGTCTATAGACAAATTTTGCAGCAAAAGTTTACTAGACTCTCTTGGAAATCTCTCATTACTGAACGAGCTTCATATTGAGTCTTGCAATAGTTTGACATCGCTACCAGACTCTTTTGGAAATTACTCATTACTAAAGCTGCTTCGCATTGTGTCTTGCAATAGTTTGACATCGCTAACAGACTCTTTTGGAAATCTCTCATCACTGAATGAGCTTGACATTAGGTATTGCAGTAGTTTGACATCGCTAGCAGACTCTTTTGGAAATCTCTCATCACTGAACGAGCTTCACATTGAGTTTTGCAATAGTTTGACATCGCTACCAGACTCTTTTGAAAATCTCTCATCACTGAAGGAGCTTCGCATTGTGTTTTGTGATAGTTTGACCTCGCTATCAAACTCTTTTGGAAATCTCTTATCACTGAAGGAGCTTGACATTGTGTCTTGTAATAGTTTGACATCGCTATCAGACACTTTTGGAAATCTCTCATCACTACAGGAGCTTCACATAGAGTCTTGCTATAGTTTAACATCGCTACCAGAGTCTTTTGGAAATCTCTCATCACTGAACAAGCTTCACATTATGTCTTGCAATAGTTTGACATCACTAGCAGACTCTTTTGGAAATCTCCCATCACTGAACGAGCTTCACATTGAATCTTGCAATAGTTTGACATCGCTACCAGACTCTTTTGGAAATATCTCATCATTGAACGAGATTCACATTGAATCTTGCAATAGTTTGACATCGCTACCAGAGTCTTTTGGAAATCTCTCATCACTGAACAAGCTTTACATTAAATCTTGCAATAGTTTCACATTGCTACCAGACTCTTTTAGAAATCTCTCATCACTGCAGGTGCTTGATATTAGCTTTTGCGATAGTTCTTGCACTATTTTGACATCATTAGTAGACTCTTTTGGAAATCTCTCATCGCTGGAGAAGCTTCACATTAAGTTTTGCAATAGTTTGACATCGCTACTAGACTCTTTTGGAAATCTCTCATCACTACAGGAGCTTTACATTGTGTCTTGCAATAGTTTGACATCACTACCAGACTCTTTTGGAAATTTCTCATCACTAAAGAAGCTTTTCATTATGTCTTGCAATAGTTTGACATTGCTACCAGACTCTTTTGGAAATCTCTCATCACTACAGGAGCTTCGCATAGGGTCTTGCGGTAGTTTGACATCGCTACCAGATTCTTTTGGAAATCTCTCATCACTACAGGAGCTTTGCATTGGGTTTTGCGATAGTTTAACATCACTACCAGATTCTTTTGGAAATCTCTCATCACTGAACGAGCTTCACATTGTGTCTTGCAATAGTTTGATATTGCTACCAGACTCTTTTGGAAATCTCTCATCACTGAAGAAGCTTCGCATTTTGTCTTGCGATAGTTTGACATCGCTATCAGACTCTTTTGGAAATCTCTCTTCACTACAGAAGCTTTACTTTGAGTCTTGCGATAGTTGGACATCGCTACCAGACTCTTGTTGCCGGATTCCATCAGAAGCCTTTAATCATTGAGGTATCATAGCATTAATGAATGATTAATGTTGGTCGTTTCACATTCCTCTTTGAGGAATTGCGTAATCTTAGATGTTTATAAACACTGATGATTCGTATATATCCACAATTAAAGGAGACATACGAAAGCGAAGAGGGTGAGGATTGGCAAAAAAAAAAAATCAATAGTCAAGGTATTTGAGTTAAACTTCAATTTCACTGCTACAAGTTTATTTTTTTCCTTTCATTTTTTTGTGTTTCCCCAACTACATTTTATTGGAATGCTCATTCAGGTCACTGATATTTAGTTCAACAATGTTTATGCTCAACATGCCAGAAGAAATGAACAAGGAATTGGCTTCAATCACACACATAGATTCATTACGGTTCAAAAGGTATTTCTATAATTTTGTATATTGGGTTGTCTCTCTTTTTTCCATCTTTTAATTTTTAAGTTGATTCGCCTGCGTTTTATTTCTTTGGAGGTTTTTTTGAGTTTGGTGAATCTCTTTAAAATCACAGCTTTTGAAAATAAAGACACTTGACACAAGATTCATATAGCTGGTGTTGCCTAAAGTTACAATACTTGATTCGTTATGGTGCTTTAACCTAATTTCTTTTGTCATTTTTATAATTTAATTATACATTAATTATGTGTCGGCAATCACTTAACACGTATTAGAACAAAGAGTAAACTCTCATTTTGGTCCTCCAAAAATATAAATGTCATTACTTTAGTCTTCCATAGATTTTTATCATCAATTTAGTCCCTAAATCTAAAAAATGTCATCATTTTGATTTTTTTTAAAAATTAATCTCAATTTAGTCCTTAAATGATAAAAAAATATTATTAATTTAGTCTCTTAATTATACAAAATTGTCATTAATTTAGTCCATCAATCATTAAAATTTTGGTTAATTTAGTTCCTATATGTATATAGAAAGATGATTTTGATGACATTTTTTAAATTCAGGAATTAAATTGATGACAAAAATTTTTAGATGATTAAAGTGTTGACACTTATATTTTTAAAAGATAAAAACGAAAGCCTACTCTAAAACAAATAATACCTTTATTTTATTACCAATATGCGTAGTGCTTCAATTTGATTTCCTTTTCCCAACTTTTAGGGAAATTTATTACTTTTCTTAATTACGGCTAAGTCTAGCAACCTGTATTCTGATAATTCAGTAATTTGGATGCTGTTTTTCTTTATGGCTAATGTTTGATTGCTTTATTGATTATGACTCAAATTTTAGAACACTAACACACCTTCTGAATTCTTTAAAATGTGGAATTCAATTGATTTATTAAGAATTTATTCCCTAAAACTCACTTGGATTTGTATACTTCATGAATTTAATTAAATTATAAATCATTTTTATATATGCTTTTGTAATTTAATTAAATTAAATAAATCATGTTTTATATATGCAGTAGTAAACTAATTGATTAATTGACATGCTATGAAATTATCTCAGATTAAAACCATTGAAACCTCCGTGTGAGAGTTACTTTGACTTTATATGGCTACAATTTGATTTTTCCTTTCATTTTCTCTTTTAGAATGACACATACATCATTTTTTTTTGCTAGATGGATTCTTACTTTTTTTGGCTTGTTAAGGATAGAGGCTTAAACGGATTAGAACCTGAAACCATTCATCATCTTGAAGAACAATAGCACTAGAGGATGCCAAAGGCCCACTCATGTTAAAGAGGTATAGAGAAAATACAACCTAAAACCATTCATCATCTTGAAGAACAATAGCACCAGAGGATGCCAAAGGCCTACTCATGTGAAAGAGGTATAGAGGAAATACAATGTTTTCCTATAAATCTCTCATTCAATAAGTCTAATAATGTGTTTATATCTTCTTTTACGTATGCAGGCAAGAGATCTAAACAGTTCTAAAACAAACAAGAATTTAAGCTTTTCAATTTCTATGTGTACAAATATTATGCCGATTAATGCCCAAGAGTCTTACTCTTTCATCTCATTGCTTTACAACTTGATAATCTTGGTGGCTTATTTGAAGACAATGATCAGAGTTTATTATAACATTTCAATAAAAGTGTGATGTTCGAAGGTAATATGTTGCCTCGTTTCGGTAGTTGCAAAGCTTTGCACAAACCAGAGCTCCATCAGGGTTTTTCTCTTTCTATTCATACAAAAACATAATATCAATTCCAATAATTGATTGTATACAATAATACATAAATATTAGACCAATTCAAAAACTAGCCAACCAGTTAGTCTTACCTCTTCTTCACATATTTTAGCAAAGCTTTTTGATCCAATGGTATGCATACTTGTTTGCTTTGCTCTACTAATTTTGTTCTTCTTACTGCGTGCCTTTAAAAAGAAAAAGTCATGAGCAGAGGCATTAATATAATCACAAAGTAAGATGAAGAATTATATTGAGAATTAATGCTTTTTTGATACATTCAAATTACCTTAGCTAGCTCAGATATCTTGAATTTAATAAGAATTCTCCACTGTTCTAGAGGGACAACAGGCGGTCGATTCTTTAAATTGTAACCCTTTTCATGTTTGGCATAAAATACTTCTTCTTTAGTTGACATTTGTGACCCCTCCAACTTGAACATATAGTTTGCAAAACCCACTTTTTAGCACGTTCTTCAATTTCAAACTTTGACTGCACCACAAAATATATGGATATTAATATTTAGCTTCCAATATCAATTAGAAAAAAAAATATACTCAAGATAAAGGTGAAAAAGTGTGATACAGTGATTGTTTCCCACATATCCTCCCAATTTGCTTCTAGTGCTTTCCAACTTGTGTATGTTAGAGGAGCTAAGTGTGCATTCTTGGTCAAAGTCCCCAAATAAGTGCTCAATGTAGCCCGATAACGACCAACAGGGTGGCCAAGCAAATTTAGTTTCATTGGAAGGCGATCTTCATATCTTAAACCATGAGTTTTAAGACACCTTGTGGTACCCCGTTTCTTCTTGCTAGCAGAACCTGTTGTTAAGCATAAATTTGAATATACCGTTATCACAAACAAATTTGTATAGAAAGTCCACATCTAAATTACTGACCATCATGGTTCAATTGGGGTGGTAAAGGCATTTGATAAAGCTTCTCACCAACAATTTTTGCCATAGAGCCACGATGTTTCTTGGTCAGCTGGGGTGCAAAAAGAGATTGACAGGCCTTAAAGCAATTCTGTCCTCTTGATCACCAAGGAAATCTGCCATTGAGCTGCTTGGCCATGAAATTTTACGTTTCTTGTTTGCCACAGTTTGGAAAAAGGAAGGACAATAGTCTAACAGAAAGAGGAGACACAATCAATTAAGAGTCAATGGTGATTACACTTCCCCTGTTAAAATATCTCAATAGAAAGGGTAAACTAGCTTTTTCTCATAATACCTAGCTTGGAAAAAGGGAAAAGAATTTCGAGCAAAGTATTTTTTGACAGTGCCACTGAACTTCAAGTTCATGACAATCCACGATACAGCTTAATGCAACAGCACGAAAAGAATATGGAACACTTGTATCGTAATCTTGAAATCATATGTCAAAGAATAGATTTCTCATACCTCTAACATTTAACAAAGTCACTTAATTTACACATTAACTCATTGCTCTGATTTAAAGGCTATAAAATAGCATAGTTAGAACAGAGTTCTACTTGTGTACATACCTTCCTCTGCCTAGCTTGTGCCAAAGCTCCTTTAAGCTGCTTCTCATTAAGATTTTGCAGCTCTTTTTTGTTCAGTGATCTGAGATCTTTGCCAAGCAAATGCCTGAAATGACCTCAAATTGCAAATAAAATGTTACATGTGGTGATTATAATTTTCTAATTTCTCCATTACTGGTGTGTGTGTGTGTGCGTGCATGTGTGTGATTGTTAAAACTGAAAATAATTATATTTAGTTCAAGATTATGGAATGCCAAAGAGTACCTTCACTTCAAGAGAAATTTGTAGCAGATATCAAACCATGTATTCAATATCATTGATAGGATCAATTTTCAACTTTGCAGGCTTTCCCTACCCATCCAATCTCACTGAGTTTAGACCCAACGATAATCTATCACAGTGACTTCATCCTCTGGGGCATTCAGATCTTTATAACTGCGACACTGTTGGCAAAATAAGTATATCATACAAAATCAATCGCAGACAACAAACAAGAACATGACCATATCTATTAACTGCAAATAGAAAAAATTGAATACCTGCATTCATCAGTTGGCAGGCACATTGTTTGTTACTTGGATGACCACTGCCAGTCTCAAAGTCCTTTTATCTAATTTTATGGCCATAATAGCTAAGGAAACAATAAAAAGAACTATTCTTTCAAAGGAATTTCCCTTTTCCACAAATGAAGAAGAAAATAAAAGGAACTAACTCAATACATCAGATAATGGAAAAATAACCTGCGTACTTAAGTGACAATAAGCATTTTTTGGAAACATGTCTTTTCAGAAAAAAGGAATTAAGGAATTGGCATATCTCTATTACCAAAGTCAAAATCATTTTGAGACTCTTCTCTTGTTGCTTCATGATCTAGGACATATGTATCAATTGTTGTCCCAGGCACATCATCCCTAAGCCAATTAACATCGTCATCTTCATTAACTGTAGATTGATCAAGCATAGGACTTCTTAGTTGATCTTCCATGTGCTTTTCCACTTCATTTAAATATGCTGAAAAAACCCACACGAAGTACACAAAAAGTATGTATTATGTTGTCTTACTTGACATATGGTTTGGTGATATCACAAATAAACAACACATAACGATGAACTTGCTCCCACATAAGAGGGTCCAAACTTATCATCACTCCATCTCCTATTGGACCATCTAAAATCCTTGCTAGCCTATTAAACTTTGTTTGAACATAATCTTTCAAGTACCTTGAACAAAATGTCAAACATTCATCTGTTATATAACCTTCTGCAATAGAACCTTCTGGTTGACTTTTATTACACAAATAATTCTTTAATTTAAGAAGGAACATATAAGCATAAAAATACAAAACATAGGAGGATAAGAAGGAAAAAAACAAATATTTAACAAGTGAAATAAAAGAATCACCTTTCGATCGGATACCAACGACATTGTACCTGTATAGCAATTCTAGCTTCACATGCTAAATGCATTATGTAACATCCCCATTTAAGAGAAAAAAAAATGTCTTTTAAATTTTCTTTTAAGTATTTTATACATGTTAATACTTAATATTAATAAACATGTTATTATTTAATATTAATAAATATATTATTATTTAATTCCTAATATTTTTATTTTAGTATTAAATAGAAAACGACAATGAAAATTACTTAAAAAGTACTAAAAAATAGTTGAAATACTTGAAGGAATAATAAAATAACATAGTGGCAATTTGGTAATTATAGAGTTTTACTTGAGGGCATTTTTATCCAGTAAAACATTTAAATACAGAAAATTAACCAAATTTATTTTGTAAATTATTAATAATTTTCTTAGCATTTATAAAATTAAATAAAGGAAATTATCATAATTCAACCTAGTTAAAAATTTATATTTGAAAAGATTTACATAAATAAAAATATAATTGGTATAAAATAACTAATAAATATCCAGATAAGTTCTTAATTTTAATTAAATAAGAGAAATAATCACTGTTGGGCTAGAATAATTAAGTCTATTATTATTTAATTTTTTCTATTTAGCTTCCATCTAATTAACCTAGATACAAACTAATTAAAAACAAGAATCAGGATTTTTTTAAAAATTTACAAAGCTTGCTTAACAAGCCAAAATGAATAAAAAACTAATAAAAACAAAATCCAAAACCCCTACCCTGTCCCAACCCCACGGCCAAGCAACATAAAAGGGGAGAAAAAGTAAAAAAAAAAAAAAGAGAAAGGAGGGAGAGAGAGGAGGGGTCACGGCTGGAGGAGGAAGAAGAGAGAAGAAAAGGAGAAAAAAGAAAGGAAAGAAGAAAAATAAGCTAGGAACCTTCCTGAGGAGCAACTCCAAGACTAAGGAACTCAAACCTAACTTTTTATCTTTCAAACTATAGTTTTCATGGTAGTTTATAACTCAAACTATGCTAGTTTCTCTTTCTAGAAGTTTGAGAGTATCTATGGATAGTTTTAAGATTCGTGAGCCATTTAGGATAAGATTTTAACCCTAGATTCAAGTGGAAACCCAATATCTACAAGTTGACATACTAGGGCTTTCGTTTTAGAAATTGGTTAGGATGTGGGTTTGATGATTTTTGTATGGTTAGGAGTTTGATTAGATATTTTGGAGTCTTTGTGGTATATGAAACATGGTGGAAATCACTTGGAATTATAAGAT
This sequence comes from Castanospermum australe, assembly GCA_019955255.1. NCBI lineage: Eukaryota > Viridiplantae > Streptophyta > Magnoliopsida > Fabales > Fabaceae > Castanospermum > Castanospermum australe. Next base: position 428,693 of record NSJW01000942.1, read on the forward strand.
TTTAGCACCCCTAGCTCACAGTCACACTAGGATTCTAGGGGGATATTTTGTTGATTTTTATTGTAATTGTGTAATCTTGTTAGAATTGTGATATAATTATTTTTATGAATATTTCTTACGTGTTGGAATGAAAAATTCATGGGTGTTTATGTGTGTGTGGCCCACGGCCTTGTGTGGGAAATTGGGAGTTGCTTGAATATGTTTCCTTTAGTAAATAATGAGAGTTTGATGATTTTGTAGTGTGGTTTCATGATATAGTATCGATCTACTAATAAATATCCAATATTAATGAAAATTGTCTTTCCACTAGATTTTGGTTATGTGAGAATTTCTACTAAAGGTTATGTGATTTAAGTGTTAGATAATCATTTCAAAGTGTTTCATGAGGAGAGGAATAAGTGTTTTGTTAGAAAAGTAGAGTTTGAGACTCTAGTGTATATTTTACTAAGTTATACTTATGTTAGTGAATTGGAGACATTGATGTTTGAAGAAGTCCTCTTTCAATATGTTACATGCTTACTTTAATTAAAGAGAAAGAATAATCAAAGCTTGGATGTAATCCTCTAGAGAAAGAAAATGAATTTTGAGGTGATCCATGAAGATTAGAAAAGAGATATAATAAAACGTCATGAAAGAAGTTCATGAGAAGTCTTACATGTATTTAAGTCTATTTTATAAACAGGTCCACCAAAGTTGTGGATAGTGGAGCAATGCACGTGGAATGGTCACTCTAGTCTAGGAGGACGCCCTATGCCAAAGGGAAATTCTCAACCAGTTAAAGTTTGGATTATGTAGGCGAAGAAAAAATTTAAAAGAGATTAAGCCCTAGTTTAAGCTTCGTAAGCATGTAACATAGAGAAAAGTTTCATGAGATAGGAAATGTTAACTGTTATACATATTTGAGATTATTGACCAACTGTGGAACTATGTTTTCAGTACTTGTTATAGTTGGCAATGCTATGAAAATTATATTCCTTTCTATTTTTGTGTTTGAGTACCTACTGAGAATTTATTTCTCACCCTTAAAAACTGTAGTATTTTTAGAGTCCCTTGCAGCAGATTAAAGATGCAGATATACATCTCCCTATTCAACGCTGGATGGATGTCTCCTTTTAAGGGACCTAGTTTATTTTAGTTACTAAAAATAGTAATTATTAGTAGAGTAGAGAGAATCAATATGGAGTATAGTGTGATTGTGTAGAATACTTACTCTGGTTACCTTTTTTTGTCTGGCCAAGTGAGGCTAGTAGTTTTTTTTTTTTTATGTACATATGTAGATAGGATATAATGCAGGTAAAAATGCTAGGCTAGTCGTCTTTTGAATGTACAATGTTATATAATCTTGTACAGTCTGTGTTTATGATGTGAATAATGATTATGAAATGTGTTTGTACGAAATGTCACCTAATAGTCAGTTTGATATATTTTCTTTCTAGCAGATAACACGCAATTGAGTATATTTACTTGTTATGGTATTATTTTTATTCCGTTAGTAATATTTTGTGACCCAAAATTAAATCTTAAATTTTTCGATAAGTGACTTATGTTTTAATTCTTTAGAAATAATTTAATATGGATACGTGATTCATTAAAATAATATATTTAATTAATTTAAAAATTTTACTCACATAGTATTCATAGAATTTTGTTTTTAATAAATTTAAACTAAATTTAACATTAATTTAACTTAAATAAATTTAATAATAAATTTTAACACGTAATACAATACCAATTTTAGATAGGGTGTTACATATTAGCAAATACACCATTAGAACAAAAAATGATGGGGGAAAAATCCTTTCCAATTGACAAAGAATTAATGCAACTTCAGCATCCAAGCATTCAAACTCTTCAACTTTGATAACTTTGGAGCAAAAAATCTTGAAGAATGAGCTTAACTTTATTAGAACTCTTGCAACTTCTTTTTTGGTAAAGCTCCTCGTGTTGCTATCTGCAGTAAATCTTGCATCAATATATGGAAATCGTGGCTCTTTAGCCCAAGACTTTTATGTAGTTTAAGCCAAACACATCTAGTGATATTGGAGCCATAATTTTCTGGAAGCTTCACTCCTTTCAAAACACTACAAAAGATATATTTTTCTTTTGATGACATTGTAAAGTATGTAGGTGGCAAAAATGTCTTATTTGGTCCTATATGCTTAGGATCAATATCTTTCCCTATGGCTATCTCTGCCAAGTCAAGGTGAGCTTTCAGATTGTCTTTGGACTTCCCCTCTAAATTCAATAGTGTTCCAACCACATTTTCACATATATTCTCTTCTATGTACATTACATCAAGATTTTGACGATGCAAATTAGTATCCCAATATGGCAACTCAAAGAATATACTTTTTTTTTATCCATGGATCCTCATCATTTCTTTTCCTATTTTAAGTCTTCCTAAATAAATTCCCCCTATCACCTAATATTTCCAAGATATCAGACTCTAATAATGGCATTGGTGTTGTTCTCAATTATTTTGTACCATCAAAACACTTCTTATCTTTTCACCATCGATGCTTTGACTTTAAAAATCTACGATGACCCATATAGCACATCTTCCTACTATACTTTAAGTATCTACAGCATGTCATAGTTACACATAGGACATGCCAACTTTCCACTTGTACGCCAACCTAATAACATAGCATAACCAAGTAAGTCACTTATAGTCCATAGTAATGCAGCATGTGCTTGAAATAATTGCTTACTAGAAGCATCATATGTCTCAAACCCTTCCTCCCATAGCTCCTTTAGCTCATCAATTAGAGGCTGCAAATAGATGTCAATATTGCTTTTAGGAGAAGAAGGACTAGAAATAAGCAAAGACTATATCAAATACAATTGCTTCACGCAGTCCCATGGAGCTAAGTTATATGTCATTAAAATTACTGGCCAAATACTATATCTACGGCTTATTGTTTTATATGGATTAAATCCATCACTTGCTAACCGAAGCGTTACATTTAGGGGATCTGATGCGAAATCAGGATGTAGATAATCAAAAGTTTTCCAAACAAGTGAATCTACTGGATGCCTTAATTTCCCATCTTCGGTGCAATCCTCCTCATGCCATTTCATTGAATTAGAAGTTTTTGATGACATGAATAGCCTCTTGATCTTTGGTTTTAAGGGAAAATATCTCAAAACCTTAGATGGAATTGGAGGAGAAGCTACCTTGCATGAAACTTTTCTCCTATAATTTTGAAACTCATTTTTTTTCCATCTAGAAGCACCAGACTTGGGGCATGCATTTTCATCCTTATACTTCTCTCGATATAGCATACAATCATTAGGACAAGCATGAATTTTTTCATAACTGCAACCTAAATCCTTGATGATATATTTGCAATCTTGGAATGTTGATGGAAAACAAGAGTTTTCAAGAAGTAATTCTTTTAGCAATTGTAGCAACATGTTAAATGACACACTGCTCCACTCATGAAGATTCTTAATATGGAGCAAACGAACAATAATTGATAACTTTGTGAAATTTTTACAACCAGGGTATACTTCTTGGTGGGCATCACATACCAATTCGTAAAACTTTGTTGTTTCTACGTCAAGCTCTTCTCCATCTTCTTCTAAGATGTCATCAAACTCACTTTCGTCAAATTGGGTCGACATCATGAAAGTCTCCTCTAAGAGTCCATCCATATTATCACATATATTAAATTGATCCTGTTCCTTATTATTGAATTTATTTTTTAAGATCAACCTTCCCCTTGAAAAACCCACTTATTTAACTTCTATAAAATCCATTACAAACTAAATGCTCATACACTTCCTCTCGGTTACCCCAATAACAGTTGTTGCAATTCTTACAAGGACATAGAATTTGATCTCCTTGAGCCGCATTATGATATGCGAAATCAAGAAATTGTTTTAACCTATCCAAGTACCTACTTAAAGATCTTGGTTCAAGCATCCAACTCTTATCCATAATTATTCTCTCATAGAAAAATTCAAAATATCTGGTAAAGAAAATGAGAAAATAAACTAAGTATCAACTCTGCTGTTGCAAGAAGAATGATAACTAGCAACACATATGCAGCAAAAAGTGCTACCACAATTAAAAAATAGTGTAAGGACATATGAAATAATTATTTTTCAGTTTGTTATTTCTATGGAAAATCATATATAGTTGTTTTGACATATATCTGTGGACCTTTGATTTCAACTTGCATACGAAGTAATTAACCAAGACTTGTTTGTACCTAGCCAACTAGATGCTTATGAAATTCTCTCTCTTTCACGAGCATGCACCCATATACACTCTAACATTGTCTATTAAGGAATAAATTCTTCTATGGAGTAATAGACTTAGTCTATAATAGACTTAGAAAACCCTATCTCCATAATTTTTCACATAGACTTTTCCCATCTAAGCGAAAGATAAGTGTCTCTTCAACAGAACATGACAACTAAAGCTATTAAATTCAAATCTAAATTCAAGCAATCCTAAATTACTTGTTGAAAGAGAGAGTATAAATTTTGCAATGAAAACCAAAGCTACTAACAATTAAACTTCAGAAATCAATTCAATTCAGTAACAACACTCAGGACAATCACGCATACGGCACAAAAAAGCTTCTATAGATTAGAATGTAATAATTACTAAATTCTTCAATTGGAGAAACCTAAAGTGAAAAATTATAAGAGGGGAGAAGGAAGTTGTACCTTGCGAATGGGAGTTTTCAACTCTGTTGGATTTAGTTGTGGAATAAAGTCATTCAACAAAAATTACCACACTGCTTGGGCTGCTGCTTACACTTTTTTTATTTTTGGTGTCAATCAATATTAGTGCATGATTTCAGAATATTGTCTCGAAAATATTAAAAACTAAATACAGTAATTACAATTAAAAACAATAATAACTAATGTAACTAATCTGACAAAAATTTAGTAGTTTAACGTGAAGTGAATCTAAAAATGTTTATCTATACATGAAGTGGCTATTATGTGGAAAATGAAGCCAAACATGAGTGCAAGGCCAAACGTTAAACCAAAGGAGTTCTAACAAATCGTAGGAAAAGAACCAAAAATTAAAATTAAACTAGAAAAGAATACGTTCCTCATGGGCTGAAACTTCTACTAGTTTATTTTTGGGTCTGCTTAAGAGTCTAATAGCAATGGGTGGAGGGGCAGCAACCCAAATAGACTACAGTTACATGAATTATTACAGGTATACTAAATCATTCCAAAATAAAGCAAATAGTGCATAGGATTATATGATGCCAGATGTTGCATCATGACAGGTGTTTCTAAATAAAGGGATCAAACTACCTTCTATATATCATCGATTATTTATTTAAATTTTTTCTCTATACAAAAATGAATATAATAGTTTCAATTAAAAAGGAACATGTTTACCATATTGTTCACCATCACAATAATTAAGTGAAATTTTTCCATGCTTTAGATTTACCCAAACGAATTTGCTTAGGATATATCCAAAGGGTACACGCCTGGACTCATCTAATTACAACCCCGTGATTGGACGGATGCATGGAGCTCAAATGGTAGCGTTTAATATGCAGGTTAGACTTTGTTTTCATTCTGTTTGGCAATTGAGAATAACAAATATGAGCTAAGCATTTGAATTGGATGTTATCACCTAGTTATAACTTTCATCAAAGTAGCTTTGTAGCAAAAAGATGGCAAACATGTGAGGTTTAAAGGAGGTTCATGCATGACATAAGGAAGTTAAACGGGCAATCTCCTCTAAATGGCACCAGATAGGAACTCCCTTAAGACCAATACTCTTCTGACATTTTGATTGCTCGAGACATCAGAGTTTTAGGAGTAGCATAAATTCATGTAGTGGTGTAAAGGTTGTTGAAGTTATTGAGATATAGTATTTTATTTTTTAGGAGACACATAGGCTCACACAACAAGGATCCTCTTTTTACTTCATTATGAATGGATTTTCTAATGAAACCAATTCCCTGGTTATTTTATCTCAAGTGCAGTATTGTTAATTATGAAGTTATTTAGTAATTCAACAGAAACCCTAGTCTAAGTATTTTTAAAGTAGACAATTAGCTTAACATTGGAAATAAGGTTCTCGGAGTATTTGTGTTTTTACTTCAGGTCATTATAGTTCTCTTCCTTCTTATTTCCTTCTCTTTTGTTTTCCCTTTTCTAACAAATAGACAATTTGCTACGAACAAAAAATAGTAGAAGGTTCTCGGAAGCAGAACACAATAACAATCTAAAGCACTGGCAACAAGACCTACCCACTAAAACATTTTTTTTTTCCTCATAGCCAAATTTTTGCTATATACAATGTTATAAATTGCTCATAGACAGATCTGGAAGAATGAACAATGACTGAACGGATTAGCGGAACGAAGCTCAAATTTCTTTGCAAAAATTTCAAAAGTTGAATGGAACAAAGCTAATCTTTGATTGCAGAGCAGAAGAGCAGTGGCAGAGGTGTTGCAAGCGATAGCAGCAGCAGTGGTGGTGCGGAGGAGGCAGAGGCGGAGACGTAGCAGTAAAGGTGAAGGCAGAACCTATCAGCGAAGGCAGAGGCTAAAAATGCAAACAAGGAAAAGATCGGCGAAGCAAAACTAATCGACGATGGCGGAAGCTGAAGAGGCAGAGGACTTTGAAGGGCGTTTGTTATTGTAATTTCATTATTAGGAATTACATTTTCAGGAATAATATACTTAATAATAATATTTTTTAATATTTTAAAAAATCTGTTTGATTAACATTTAAAATTTTTAAAAATATTTTTTAAAATTCTTGAAAATAACTTAAAAACAGTTTGGTTAACTATTTATTTCTAGGAATTTATTGTTTATTCCTAGGAATTTATTGCATAATTCTTAAAATATCTCTAATGTATATCAAACAATTCATGCTATAATATATTACACCTGTATATTATACCTGTTACAAGATCATATTCATTCCAATCATAAACTATTAAAGAAGTGGTGGGTGCTTTCATAATTTTAAAGGTGAAGAATATAAAAAGAAAAAGATCATACTAGCACTTGCCAATGTTACTGTCAAGAAAACAAGAAAATATTTTATTTTCTTTTGTAGTTAGCAGAGCTAATTTTTTTTATGCTAATGTCATTTTCAATCAAAAAAAATCACTCCAAGAAAAAATTAATAAAATAAGATTTTATAAATAGAAAATTCTAACTTATACAATAATGTTGAAAAGAGAGGAAAATTGATAAAGAAAGAACGGAGAGGAAAGACCTCCATAAAGCTATGCTGAAAAGTGAGATAAAGATAGATAAGTGAGATAAAGATAAAGGAATTATCAATAGAAATAAATGAGCTGAAGTTGATTAGTTATCAGGGTGGGCATTTTAGACTTTATTTATTTATTTTTTATTCTCAAGTCATGAAAAAATAATTTATTCAACTTCTCTCATAGGAATGAAATGTGAGCAGAAGGTGGGAACACATCCCGAAAAGAATTTGGATAAAATGTCGGGAGGGTCTACGAAAATAGCAACATTAGTTTTTTAAATAAAGAAATAACAACATTTAATATGATAAATGTTGGAAAATTGATTTTATTATAATTTTGAGCAACAAATTTTTATATATGTTGTTAATAAAGTGTTGCCAAAATAGCATATACATAGTCGTGTAAGATATTATTTGACCCCCGTATCACTTAAGTCGAGAGACAGGAGATGGTGGCTTCAACCCATGAAGTTCAATTGCAGTGTCAGACCCAAGAACATGAAGCTGTGAACATGTAATTCATACATAATTGTTTTTAGTGAAATTTGTCACGATGAAAATTTTGGTTCCTTGGAGTAATCTAGGAAGGGGAACCACTTCCTTTAAGTATGAAATTCTGTTTCTTTAAACAGTGTCTCAAAATACAAGGATTTGTAAGTTTAACTAAAGCAATGTGTATATTTGGAGTGCACAGAAATGTAAGCAATAATGAACATGGTTAAGCAAGTTAAGTAATTAAAATGAAAAGAAACAAGACGAATAAGAAAAGAACCTTGTATTGATTTGCAAGAAAGTAAGCAAAAAACAAAAAGAATTTGCTCCTGAGGAACTCCTTTCCTTCTAAGTGTGTGCAGTGTATCAAAAGTACCCTTAACGTGGTCTTGTACCACTTATTTACAGACCTAATCATAACTGCGGAGTAACTAAGAGTCGAACATCCGCCCTTCCTATTTCCATATACTGGCGCGTGTCCCATGGACACACCTTTAAGAGCACGTTTGGAAACTTATTATTTTGAAAAAAAAATTACTTTTTTTCAAAAATTCTTTTAATATGATTTTAATTATAAGTTATTTTGATTACAAAATAAATTAATTCAAATACACACTAAGTCTGGTGATAAAAACTAATTCTAGTAGCCAGTTTTTGTCGAGCATTTTGAATTCCAAGCTGCAATGATTGTCATTTTTTGTACTAATTTTTCACTAAATGTTTCCATTTCTATTGTGTTGAGAAATTGGCTTATGTAATTTAATTATGATTAATTATATTTATTTTTATTCTTAATAAGTATTTTTGGTCATTTAAGAAATCTTAATATTTGAGAAAATTTGAAAAATTTGTGAAAATTTACAAGATTTGAAAAATCTGTTAAGAAATTTGACAATTAAGGAGCTTTTGTTATAAATAAAACCAATGGCCTAAACATGTGTAGACAAAGAGAACAAGATGTAGATAAAGAGGGATTCTTTGGGTTTACAGAGAGCAAGTTCTCTGAGTTTTCAGGGAGAGAATTCTATAGCTTGAAAGAGAGGGAGTTCTCTTTACAGAAAGGAAGTTCTTTGGGGTTTATAAAAAAGAGTTATCTGGGAGGGGTTCTTTCAAGTTATGAAAGAATGTATAAGGAGTTTTGGAATTAGTTTTAAACTCAGTGATTATTTTTATATTAATTCTTTTCTTATAGTGAAAGTATTTTATCTTCTGAAATGAATGTACGTATGAGATTTACTGAATCACATTAAATTTTTGTGTCCCTATGCTCTCATTGTTATCTATCAATTTTCTTTCATGGGTGTTTTTGTGCTATATTTTATTTATTGGATTTGTTCTAAATTGTTTGAGGGTCTTATTCCACTGGGCCTTTGGTTATTTCCTCAACACATTGACTGATTTTGGCATTGCGTACCTTATCTTGCCATATTGAAGCCAAGGCAGCTTGTCAACAAAACATTAAATGAAGTGCTATAAGTTAAGAACAAGATGCATGTGTGAAAGAAGCATTTAATAAGTGAAGATTCTGTAATAGTAATTGGTAGAAAAAAGCAAGACTCTTGTAGAAAAAGAAACCAACTCTTACGTAAGGCTGGAGCTTGTGGTTTGTGGAGAATGAAAATTCTGTGATAACCAAACAATCCTTTAGTGTAAGTTGAACTCAATGATATAAACATTTATAACTTAGGCTTGGTAGAATTTGGACCTAGATAAAAATTGCGTTGATTGACGTTAGTTTAGATTAAAAAAAAAATTAGAACTTGAGTTTAATGAATACCAATTTTGTGTTGATTTGGCATAATACAGGTAAATATTGAGAACTTAAAACACCAACATAATGTGATTTTATATTTTTATATGTCTGCATATCTATTTAATAAATTTTAATATTTTTATTTGGAAAGGCCAAGTTAAAGAATTTTTAAAAATGTCCCTATGTATAAATAGGAGCTGCTTCTGATCACAATGGGAGCAATGCCAATCATAGCTAGTCTTACCGCCTTGTTATGAAAGAGAAAAAAATTAACATTTTATATTGATCTATCTCTCCAAATAATTAAGTAAAATTCAATTTTAGTGAGGAAGTTTTTTAAAATTCTTGTTTTAAAACTTACCCTAAGTAATAAAAGAAAAATTATATTAACAGTGAACTCTCAGTACTCACCAATCCTTTAACTTTGAGGGGAAGGGGTCGCCTTTTTTATAAGAACCAACTTCAATAAACATTATAAAGAGCCTGATATGTCATTATATAGCTAAGCAACAAATATTCTTGGCAAGGTTCTGTTCAATCAACAAAGGTAATTAGTTTTGATCTTCTAAACATCCCATGGGAAAATAGAGATTGAAAAGTCGTAGAAAAAGCATAAACTACAAAAAGTGCTAAATCACGTAGTCAGGGTAATTAGAATCAGCTGTTAGCCCAAGGTTTTCAACTTGGCAAATCTCTAAGTGATTATAACAAACATTAAATATTCAATACACATTGTATACTTATACTTTTATCCTAGTTGAAAGGCCACTCTACATATTTCATAAGAATCAACATATCTTTCAAAGTACAAATGAGAATTGATACACGAAGAGACCAACAGAGTTGTCAAATTACAAATTAAGACAAAAGTGTAAACAGGAAGATTGAAGCCTTAAAAGCATTCGTGAAGAAATCCTTTCATGAAATCATAAAGATTCAGTTGTTGTCACTGGAATGCAAGTCAAGATACTTCAAGGAAGTACTGGATAAGTCACCTCCTAATTAAAGAAAACAAGAAGGCTGAAGCTCGTGCATGGTTAAAGTTAGATTCTGGAAGAATTCCTCAAAAACAAGACTAGCACACTTATGATAGAGATAAGTCTGCTAAAGTTAAGTCTGCAAAAGTTAAGTTTTCCAGAAAAATTCATCATATGCTTCTGACTACAATTGAATAAGGAGTGTTCCAGAAGCTGGTCAAAGGTTGGAAATCGCTCTGTGAAGGTTAGATAAGCATTGCTACACACAGAAAAGTGAATGGGTCTTCTCTAAATCGCTGAACAAGATTCAAACCAAGGATTTTGGCTCCAATGTTCACATTTGAAGCTACCATATATACCAATTAGTTTAGAGAACAAACTGATATAACTCCACGTCATACTTTAGCTTATTCTATGAAAATTCGTTAGAAACTCTGTGTTATGCTAATATTGTACAATTTACTTATTGAGAGAATATTTTTTTAGTGAAACTCCAAAAGAGCCCTATGTGGCCATTAGTGAACTAGTTGGTGAGAACTAGTGTTTGGTCTGTGAGTGACCATTCAGCAAGTTTGAGTGAAGAACTTGTTGTTTTCTAGCTTGGAAAGGTTAGATTGATCAAAACCACTTGTATCTAGCTTGGAGAGACTAAGGTGGATCAAAGACTATTTGGTTGATAATGAAAAATCTCAGTTTTAGTTGGGGACTGGATAAGTTCTGCATTGGAGTTGAATCATTATAAAATATCTCTGCAAGCTTCTCTTTACCCTAGTCCTTACATTTTAGTGCATGAATGTTTGTTTGCTTACATTGAGTGTTTTAAATTTGAGTGCCTGTGCAATTAACTATGATATTTTGTTTTAGGTTTGCCTTGATAAATTATGATTTAATAAATATAATTTAACCTAAGTCTTCTCATCACTGAACCAAAATTTGTGTTTAAGTGTTTTTGCAGTATCATTTTGGTATGTACTTAATTCAGCCCCCTTCTCAAGTCATCTTTTGCCATCAATTAGTATCAAAGCTTGACCTCAAGTCAAGCTTAACAGCTATGAGGAAAAGATCTTGCGGTATTGCCCAAGATGTCTATTGTATCCTGCACTCTTGCTAAAGGACAATCCACAATAAGACCTCCATCTTTTAACGGAGAAAACTAACTTTACTGAAAGCAAAGAATGTGTGTGTTTTCATTCAATCCACAGATTTGGAGAATCATTACAAATGGTCCTAACATTCCAAAGAAAATGGAAGATGGAAAAGAGGTTCTCAAGACTAAAGCTAATCATGAAACATGAAAGATGTAAAGAAAATTGAGCTGAATGCTAGAGCTATCAATATGATGCCTTGTGCAACTAACTTTGATGAATTCCACAAGATATGTATAGATGCAACTTTGCTAACGAAATGTGGGATAAATATGAAATCACCCGCGAAGGTACCAAGCATTAGACTCACCGAAGTAGACATGCTCGCCCACTAGTGTAAACTTCTCATAATGAAAGAAGATGAAATGATAGAAGAGATTAAGAGTTGAGCTTAGTTATTGTCAACAACCTTGATGCTCTTGAAAAATCTCACACAGATGAACTAGTCAAAAAAGACCTCAAAAGCCTTACCAACCATGGCTTTTAAAGATCTCAGCCATTTAAGAAGGTAGAGATATCAAAACTCTTTGTGATGAACTCAATGGCAATTTAATTGCTTATGAGGCGACCCATTTCATACACGAGTTAGCTGACCAAAAGAAGAAAAAGGAAGTTGCTCTTAAAACTCAAACTGTTAAGGAAGAATCTTCTGAATCTGATGACGAACAAATGAATGACAATTGTTATCCAGCATTCATTTTCTCAAAAAATTCGCAAGATGTGAAAATTCAGGAAAATCCGAAAGGGCCTCAAACTTTGAGAAGGACTTCCATAAAGAGGAATTAAATAGCAAGACAAATGTCATATGCTATGAATACAAAAAAAAAAAAAAATTCAGAACCGAATATCCTCTACTCAAAAAGGATCTCAAAAAGTTAAGAAAGAAGAAAGTTATAATAGCTACTTGAGAGTATATTGAAGATGTGTCATCCGAGAGTGAAGTAGATGTTGCCAACATTTGTCTTATGGCAAATGAGGTAAATATGATCTCACACTATTTTATGAAATTGAAATATTTGATGATTGTTTCTTAATTCAAAGATTATTCTTTCAAAATACATTTCTTTAAAGAAAAAACAAATCAATCTTTTGATAAAAAAAAAAACTTTTGAAATATGAAATTAATTCTTTGAAAAGTACTACACAATTTACTTCTTGTGACCTAAAATTGAAAATGAAATGTAACACAAGAAAGTAAAAAGTCTGACCAATGATCTTGTAAAACTTGTTCAAGGAAAAGAAATTTTGGACATTAATTTGAACATTAATTTGTTAGGCAACTAAAATGGGCCTTTGATAAGGTTGGATTAAGTTAATTATAATCAACCTTAAAGTTCAAAATATTACAACATTGCGTATTTGGAATTCAAACTTGAACACTACAGGGGGGAACATCCACTTTAGAAAATGGCAGAAAGCAAATTAACTTTACAATTCAAATAAGGTAAAAAAAAAAACAGTACATTTACAAGTGTTGAAAATTTTGTTTGTACTGTAATTAGGTTGAAGGTGGTATTCAGGCTAATTTGCTCACACATCACCTAATGTCTTTATCTGCATCTTCAATCTGGTAAGACATAAGCTATCCACGTCGAGATTAGAGAGTGTGCAATGACATTTTTTCCGGCAGGAAAGAAGCAAAATTAAAATTCATGTGACCGTGCATCTAACTATATCACACACACACTAGATGTCTTCAATTCAAAATTTATTATGGATTATATTTATTTTAATGTGCTTGAATCATCTACAAATTACCTACGAATACTGTGAGAAATTCTTATATGTTCTAGAAGTAAATACTTTTTCTTACTCATTATAAGTGAATGCAAGATAAATAAACATATGAAGTCAGGTTTGACATCATTTTTATACACTTACCTTGCATTCACTTGCATGGAGTAAGAAAAAGTAATACTTCATAAGCATACAAAAATTTTTCCGAACACCATTCTCTTGAATAATTTACGAAGACCACAAGGAAGATGGGAAGGTAACTTCCACCTTTTCTTAATTTGTTTTTATTTTGTTTTTCTCCTCCTTCTCAAATAGAAAATGGAGTAAAAAAGAAAGCCCCCAAGAGCATCACTGCCATCAGATCGAATAAAATTAAGAAAATGTTGATATTAAATATAGACCACAAGGACACTCTTAATTATAAGAAAAGAAAATGTCTCTCATAAGATTTGATGCCGGTAAAGAAAACAGTAATAATGTAGCAGTAAATATTATCCTGGCCAAGAAGGAATCTAAAAGAAGTAGTCTGAAGCAAAGGCCGCCCCAGGAGTGGGAAGACACCACTTCATGTGTTTTTACCTCTTCATCTAAAAAGTAAACATTATTCCAATAAGTACTTTATAGAGCTAGAGGAGCAGTAAGCTGAATACTGTTCCAAAAGATGGAAACTTCAAGGCATGAGATTTGGGCCACACTCCTTGCAGCTCATTTAACAGAGGCAATGTGTAGGATCAAGTCAACCACACGTGAGCTGCAGCAACAAAACAACATTGAAAGTGAAATTAGGGATACACTGAGCACCAAGTCATCAGTGATGTGAACTAATGAGGCGGGGAGGAATCAAAAACCATTCACAGTCAACCATATTTCATATTTGTGTTGTAATTGCATATACTATTCATTGAGAGAACTTGATGACTCAGCCTAGAGTTGTAACTCCAGAGTCTACTGGGATGTGTAACCTTTATATTTTGGGACAAGATGAAGTCATGTATAAACTGACAAACATAAACCGTGCATGGTTGCATGCAAAGATGAGATTGTCCAAACTAAACTGATGTCTGTGTTAAGTATAAAAGAATCAAAGAGTTCAATGAGGAGTTAGTTGCTAGCTAGTAGCAGGAATTGAGGGTTAGACTGCTTAGTAGCTTCAGTTGTTTCATGAACAGTTCAAGTTGTTTAACAGGCCTTAAATGCTGCTTGTTTCCCTTTTGTTGAAGAGAATTGCTATTTAATTCAAAAATATTATACACCTAATCCATTCATGGTTGTTTTATTTACTTCCAAGAGAGACACTAATGTGGCAGAAACAACAAATATTGAAGATGATCGTGTGGTTAGCCTGTATTGGTTATACTCTTCTGGTCAACAAGAAATTCAATTAGATAAAAGCAGCTATTATATGGGTAGCCCACAGATTAAGAGAAATTACCACTTGCAAAATAAAAACAAAGGCATAGAAACCTGTCTTACCTGTAGCCCCATTCATTGTCATACCAAGAGACAAGCTTCACAAAATTGTTATTCAAAGAAATTCCAGCCTTTGCATCAAAAATGCTTGACCTGCCAGCATGTCATGGATCACAAGGTAAGCTTCACCTCAGTAATTCACTTGCAAAACTTTAAAATCAGAATAAGCCCAAAAGTAGAGTAACAGAATCTAGCCAAGGCACCTCTAATTGTCAATCCTAATGCTGAGCTAAAACAAAGAAATTGACTGTCTTAGGCAAGCAATGCATGGAAAACTACTTCAGTAACTATCATTGTCATCACCTGCAGTCACCCACAAAATCTGTAGACACAACATCATCCTCTGTGTAACCAAGGATTCCCTTCAAACTGCCCTGAGATGCTTCCCTATGAAAAATTTATAGACAAAAGAAGATGAGATCTTGATTATAGTAACTACATCTGGACAAATAAACAGGATCACCTTATCCCAAAAAAGGTTTATTCTTACTTGATAGCAGCTTTAATGTCATCATAACTGGCTGCCTTCTCAATTCTAACTGTGAGGTCAACCACTGAAACATCAACAGTGGGAACTCGGAAAGCCATTCCTGTCAGCTTATTATTCAGTGATGGCAGCACCTTACCAACAGCCTGCACAATTATGATTTATGAACACAATAGGCAGAGTCATTTACCAGAAAGGACTCGTGCGTGAGATTTACAAATATGTAATTAGAGATAATTATAAATGGAATAATGCAACATAATTTCGTAAATATAACAAATAAGGAAATCAGTAGTTCAGTACCTCCATAGGAAAAGTTGTCATTGACTTTGTTAAAGTTACTAAAATATTTTGCTAAGTCACTAACATGTCTTGCAAAAGTTGCATAGTTTTTGTGCTGATAGCATTACTGCTTCTCAATTTTCAGTAAAAATGATGAAGGATGTGTTAAGCATGGTAGCCACTAGTGGGGGGCTTTCCAAGAACATCTGGGGCTAGAAAAGAAAGGACATCATGGGTCAATCACATATGATGGAGATTTGCATTCATATGTTGTTGGTGTGACCTACCTATCTTAGCCAAGAACTATAACTTAAAAGGGGTTAATTGGAACTTCAAATCACATGAACAAAGGGGGGAAGGGATGCATATAAATTCATATATGCAATTCAGATACCTTAGCGGCTCCAGTACTACTGGGAATGATGTTGAAGGATGCAGCTCTACCACCTCTCCAATCCTTTGATGAGGGTCCATCAACAGTCTTTTGAGTGGCTGTGTAACATAGAAAGCCAAGTCAATGAAAGAATATATTCTATGCAACTAAGAGGAATACATAACATTACATACTTACCAGTAATAGAGTGGACAGTGGTCATGAGACCTTCAACAATACCAAATTTATCATGAATAACCTGACAACATTTCAACAAGATCACAGAATTCAGTTTTTGTTCTTCTTCTCTAAATAATAAGAATCTTTCTTTCCCACTTTAAGCAACTATAAGACTCAAACTACCTTTGCAAGTGGAGCAAGACAGTTGGTTGTGCAGCTAGCATTGGAAACAATATTAAGATCTGGCTTGTATTCTTTCTCATTGACGCCAACAACAAACATTGGGGCATCCTTGCTGGGGGCAGAGATAATTACCTTCTTTGCACCGCCCTAAATATCAAAGGATATAACCACAAAATTAAGATTAAAGGCCAAACGTAAGATCAATGAGGAAAATGTAAAAGAGAGAATAATTTCAACACCAGAAAAAGGTCTTAAGACATCAAAAATTAAAATTCCCTAAAAGGTTTCCAAATTTGGTTAATGACCATTCTTGAGCCGAGCATGCCTCTGTCCTTGGTCCATTCAACTAGTATAAATGTTTCCAGAACCCAACAAAAGCATATAAAGGAAAGATAAAAACAATGTTATTAGGATAAACATTATTCCACATTATTTTTAATTTCCGGATTTTTTAAACCATGTTAAACTATATGTAAAACAGAAATTTCAAGATAATTATCAGAAAAGTTTCATTTTGCTGAAAAAGCAGTAATCAGATAAAGGACAATCATATCAATATCATGCCATCCAGAGTAGGCCTTTTCCCTCCCTTGATTCTTTTACTAGATATTCAAAATATAAGATGGTGACAAGTGGCAACCACTGCTATCATTAATTCACAACACAATGTGAGTACTTAATGACAAACCTTCAAGTGAGCAGCTGCCTTGTCTTTATCAGTGAAAACTCCAGTGGACTCAACAACATATTCAGCTCCAGCCTGACCCCATGGAATCTCCTCTGGGTTCCTAATCAACAGAAGAAGAATACAATTTAAGTCTGAGAAATTGCCTCAATAAGTTCTTTTGAGTCACATCTTATACACATCCAAATTACTCAATACAGATCTAACATATACCTCATACCAAAGACAGTGACTGTTTTATCACCAAAGAGAAGGGTATTGTTGTCCTTAACCTTAACATCATGGTGCTTCCATTGCCCATGTACAGTATCATATTTGAACATGTAAGTCTGCAGGGTACAATTCCAAATTATTAATACACACTCAGTAAAAGGCAGCACACAGATTAAAAGTACAGAACAAATTTGAAACAAATGGTTCTTTCTGGATTTCAAACCCAACAAAATAATAAAGTTGCTTGGACAAGATGATATACTCATATATACAGTCATAACCTTTTTATTAATTCCCTTAACAAACAAAATAAAATAATGTCCCCAGTCTATGATAAGAGTGCTTTCTTTCATTGACCAGAGATGTAACCCAGATAATCAAATCACCGCAATGCTATTAAAGCAAGTATTTGCAAGATCCAAGCACGGTCATCTCATCTGCAACACTGCAGAATTAATCATCACCCAACCCAGTACCCACATATATATAATTGTTTTGCTTACCATATAATCAGTAGTGATGAAAGGATCGTTGACAGCAACAAGCTCCACGTCATCTCTCTGCAAAGCCACCCTGGCCACTAGACGGCCAATCCTTCCAAATCCTTCATCATCACGATCAAACACATGCACACATTAATCACCATGAACAAGCAACTAAGCATCAACAAACTGCAAAATGCTAACAACACCTTCAAATACCAACAACAGAGTCTATGTATGACATAAACAAAAACAGAAATGGCATCTGGCATATATGATATGCAAATGAAATACCATTGATCCCAATCTTGATCTTGGCACCCATGAATCTCTCTCTCAATGGCAGAACCCTGAACCGAACAACAGAGAGTAACAGAGCAGTGAATGTGAGCAGAGAAGAGCAAGCAGGAGTGGAGGGGGTGCAGGAAGTGCAGTGTGCAGTATATATATAGATATTGGACGTTGAATTTTGAATGAATGAGAGGAGGCGAGAGAGTCGCAGGGTGTGTGAACACAGAGCGCGCGATGATCCGTGAGTGCGAGGAAATGGTGGCAGGCTTAGCTGTTAAAGTGGAGGTGCATGCATGCATCCGCGGATTTCGAGAGAAACTGAGAAAGGTTCAAGCGCTCGCATGATCAGAGCATACCCGTCACGAGATAGAATCGGTAAAAGCCCAACCACATCGTATGGGATTACCATTTTGCATTTAAATTTAAGGTGGAGGACAATAGAAGAACAAAACAGGTACAAGTTTTTGTTTTTCTGTTTTAAGATTTAGTTTTGATGTGGAGTTTGAATATGCTTGAAATGTCAAACGGGGTCAACTAGGATTAATTGGTTGAAGGGATTCTCACAAGATTCTTGCATTTTTCAAGGGCAAGAGTTCAAGCTTTTATCGATGAAAGATATCATACGCAATTCGACCCTCTTTAACACGATGAATAATTTGATCTCTTAATTTTAAAAATAATTTTTTAATACTTAAATAAATGAAATTTTATTATATATACTATAATTTTATATGAAAGATTTTAATTTATGAAAATACAAAAAAGTAATTTTACAATAAAAAATCTAAATATGAGTAAATGTTAAACTTTAATATATATAAATTATTTCATTTAATTTGTTTTCTATTATATTTAAACTACAACAGATTATAACAATTGATATTGGCTCAAACTATCTAAGTTGAGTAAAAGTTATTACTCATATAATCAAAATGTAATTGCTTATAAATTGGGGACAATATAATTTATTTTTCAACAAGGGGACAATAGTTTATTTTCAAAACAAACGATTATTTGTTTACTAAAATATGAAACAATCCAGTAGGCCAATTGGCTTAGACTTTTAAAATTTTAAATAAAGTTAAACCTTTAATCAAAATTTTTATAATTAAAATTATTATATTATATATAAAATTATAAATGATATGAATATATAATAATATTTATCCAAATTTTATAATTTCTTAATTAATAATATCTGCAATAATAATATAAGTATAAAGACTTAATTATAGTTTTGATTCTTCTATTTTAACAAAATAACTATTGAATCCCCTTTTAAAAAAATGAAATATTTGATCCATCTATTTTCATAAAATAAACACTTTTTTATTCTTTTCATTTGCTAATGTACTGTTAAAAATTTAATGAAAATTATTGATATGACGTTAAAATATAGGATTAATTATAGTTTTGATACTCTTATTTTAACAAAAAAACTAACGATTTGATCCCTTAATTTTAAAATTAATTCTTAATATTTAAATAAATAAAACTTCATTATATTATATATACAATTTCATGTTTTTTAATAAGAAAATATGTACTCATTTTACTACATATAAATAAATTTTATATACTTATAGATACAAATAATTTAAATTTTTTTATTAAACAAAAAATTAAATTACAAGAAACGATAACTATTTTTTAACTCTAAGTCTAAAACTATCCAAGTACGTTAGGTAAAAGGTATCTACAATAAATAAAATGTAACCAATATGTTAGCAGAGCTAAAAGCCATGCCGAGGGGCCTTCTTCTCATCTATTCTATACTATATAAAAGGATTCTCTCATTGGTATGCATTTTTTAGTTTCTCCAAAATGTTATTGCTATTGTGAAACACACAAAATAAAACTAAAAGATAAAAATTTAATTTAAACTTTTATGTTCACCCATTAACAACTACACACACCATTATCTTTATATTAAAAAATATATTTTAAAAAAATTAAAAACATAAAGTAATTTTAACTACTTTGAAAATTCAAATACATTAACTATTATAAAAAAAATTCTTTTTATTATTCAAATATTACTATTTATAAAATATTATTTTTTATATTTAAACATATTTTAAAAACTAAAATTAAAAAGTAATTACAATTATTTTTAAAATTGAAATATATCTTAATTTATAAAAGAAAACAAATTAATATATAAAATTATTATATAAATTATTATATAAAATAAATAATATATCTTAAAATAAAAAATACAAATTCAGTGTCTCTCAATTTGTCTGTGTGGGACAAGAGTTTTAGGATAGGATGCGATACGATTGGTCAAGGAATGGTTGTCTAGCTCGTGACGTCAGAAGCTGAATCTGGATTGGCAATAGTTGTGCCGACTTCATGGCCAAGAAGGGTAGATATTGTGACAGCCATTGGAGAGCGATTGATTCACTATGGGAGTGTTATTTATGAGAAATTAGTTTTTCGGTGATTGTTTTTTTTTTCTTTACCTAATGTACTAAAAAAATTAAAATTATAAATGATTTTTTCCGTAATTATATATAATATTAAATTTAAATGATTTATAAAAAATTATAATATGTCAATAGGTTATGCTTTTAAAGTCTTAAATAGGATCAAATCTCTAATTACAATTAGTGTATTGCATATAATAAATTATATAAATGCCATAATTTCTTAATTATATGCAAAAAAATAATTTATATTACAATTAATACTGTAGATATTATTAATTAAGAAAATATAAATTTTATATAAATATTATTATATGTATTTATATAATTTATAATTTTATATATAATACAAAAATTTTGATTAAAAAAATTTTAATGAAAGGTTTAGGCCTATTTAAAATTTTAAAAGCTTAAACATATTGCCTAAACATATTGGCCTACGTACTTGAATGCTTTGATATTTTAATAAAACAAACAATCTCTTATTTTGAAAATAAATTATACCGTCTCCTTAGTTTAAAAATAAATTATTTGGTCTCCGATTTATAAGCAATTGTATTGTGATTACGTGAGCAGTGACTTTAATGTATCTTAAGCAATTTGAGCTAGTCAATTGTTATAATTTGTTGTACTTTAAATATAACCAGAAAAGCAATTAAATGAGATAGTTTAAACACATGAACATTTAAAATTTATTTATATTTAGATTTTTTATAGTAAACTTAATTTCATATATTTTTTTATCAAATTAAAATCACTCACATGAGATTATAGTATATATAATAAAAATTCATTTATTTAAGTATTAAAAATATTTTTAAGATTGAGGGACTATATTATCCATTTAGCTAAAATACAATGATCAAAACTACAATTAAATTGATTTTGTAGCGTCACATTAGTATATCTGGGTAAGTTTTTAATGGCACACTGAAATGAATTAAAAGTGCTCATTTTGTAAAATTAAAATGATCAAATCGTTTATTTTTAAAATAAAAAAAATCAAATCGTTCATTTTCCAAAAATAAAAGATCGAAAATGCAATTATTCCAAGTATAAACTAAGAAATTATGATATTTATATAAATGTTATTGTATATTTATATAATTTATTATATACAATATAATCATTTTGATAAAAGACTTACGCCTATTTGAGACTTTGAAAACGTACGCCTATTGGCATACTGATAAAAACACAATGGATACAATTTGTTTTCATTAACATATAAAGTTTACTTATATATAGGCTTTTGTTTATTTATTGTTAAATGAAATTAGTAAATTAATAAAAAATTTTATCAAAATACATGCGATTATAATATATAATATAATAAAATTTCATTTATTTAATTAAATATTTTAAAAGATTTAAAATTGAATGACCAAATTATTCATTTTGTTGACCAAAACAGCAATTAATTCTATTTTTAACACCACGTCAACATCTTCCATGAAATTTTAATAGGCAAATTAATTAATAGAGGAATAAAAAGTATTCATTTTTGTGAAAATAAAAAGACCAAATAATTCATTTTTAAAATAATAGTAAACTCCTTTTTTGTTCCTCCAAAGATATATATGACATCACTTTAGTCCTCTAAATAATTTTATTGTTAATTTAGTACTTAAATCTAAAAAGTAACATCATTTTGGTCCTTCAAATAAATTTATCTCAATTTAGTCTCTCAATGATAAAACAAAGCCATCAATTTAGTCGCTAAATTATTGAAATTCTATCAATTTAGTCACTGTTCATATAAAGAAGAACGATTTTGGTGTCTTTTTTTTACATTCATGGACTAAATTGATAACATAATTCTTTGGAACACTAAAGTAATGATACTTATATCTTTCAAAGATCAGAAAAGAGGTTTACTCTTAAACTAATAGACCAAATCATTCCTTTTCGTTAAAATAGAGAAACCAAAATTACAATTAAATCTAAACTATAAGGTGCATTTATTATCACTCTTATTTTCAATTGCACCTTTTATAAATTAATTTTTATTTCAATTTGTAAAATTAGATCTTTCGTTAACTAGTTCTATATTACCATTATTATAAATAAAAAGAAAAATATTATATAGTTATAAATTTTTTGTCAGAATTTTTGATAGAGTGATTTGACATACTTGTTGACTTTTAGATAAATAAGTAGTTTTTATTACTTAATTCCATCCAATAATCCTCCTTAATTCTAATTAAATTATGTAAAAAAATTTGACTATTTTATTTTTACTATGTATCATTACTTATTAAGCTTTATGAGATGAATCTGGAAAACTTGAATTAACTCACAGAGTATTTATATACAACTCCACATAACAAAATATAAAATTGATCTAACTACTTTCTAACTAACTCTTAATACGCCCCCTCAAGGTGGGTTGTATACATCTAAAACACCCAGCTTGGACAGAAGAAGCTTGAATTGTGCTGCTGCCAGTGCCTTTGTCATGAGATGTCCCAATATGAATGAGCTTGATGCAGCCAGAAGCTACCTTTTCCCTTACAAAATGATAATCTGTCTCTATATGTTTGCTCCTCTCATGGAAAGTTAGGTTGCTAACTATGTGTATAGCAGCTTGATTGTCACAAAACACCAATTCTGGAGTGGAAGGTATTTCGAAGTCTCTTAACAAACTTGCAATCCATGTTATTTCACTTGCCAGTGCTGCAAGTGCTCTATATTCGGCTTCAGTAGAAGACCTCGAAACAGTTGGCTGCTTCCTTGACTTCCATGAGACCATAGATTCTCCAGGGAAAACACAAAAGCCAGTAGTTGATTTCTTTGAGTCAGGGTAGGCACCCCAATCTGCATCGGCAAAGGCTTTAATTTGGAGTTAAGTCTGTGTTGCAAAGACAGCCTTGACCAGTCTTACCCTTCAAATACCTCAATAAATGTTGAGCTGCCTGTAAATGTGGTACACGAGGTTATGCTAAATACTGACTCAATTTATGTACTGTGTATGGAATATCTGGCCTTGAAATAGTCAGATATATCAGCCTTTCAATCAATCTCCAGTAAGCTGAAATGTCTAACAAAGGTCCCCATCAGTGGCATTTAGTTTGTTGTTTGGATCCATGAGAAGAGCAGCTGGTTTGCAGGCTAAATAACCTGTATCTTCACAGTGGTATAAGCGTGTAATGCTGCTGTGACAAAGAAATCCCTTGTTGGGACTTTGCAATCTCTAATCCAAGAAAGTATTTAAGTTAACCAAGGTCTTTCAATTTGAAAGTTGCATTCAGATAGTCTTTGACTCTCTGAATTTGTTTTGCATCAGCTCCAGCAATCACTATGTCATCTACATAGACTAAAAGGGCAGTAAATGAACTCCATGTAACAATAGTAAAGAGTGAATAATCATTTTTAGATTGGTGGAAACCAAATGATAGAAGAGCAGAAGAAAATTTTGTAAGCCACTGCCTAGACGCTTGTTTGAAGCCATAAATTGACTTATTCAACTTGCACACTAGATTCACCCCTTAAGCTTGATACCCAAGCGGTAAATCCATGTAAACCTCCTCAAACAAGTCTCCGTTCAATAATGCGTTATTGACATTCATTTGTACTAGATTCCAGCCTTTCACAGCAGCTAATGTTAGCAATATTCTTACAGTGGCGAGTTTAACCACAAGAGAAGGTTTCCACAAAATCAATTCCAGCTTGTTGAGTATAGCCTTTGGCTACTAGCCTAGCTTTGTGCCCCTCTATTGTACCATCTGCATGGTATTCTATCTTGTATATCCAACGACAAACGATTGTGTGCTTGCCTCTGGTAGTGGAACTAGTGTCTAAGTGTTGTTAGCCTCCATAGCATCCAGTTCAGCTTTCATTGCTTCTCTCCACTCAGGGTACTTGCAGGCTTGGTGATAAAATTGTGGCTCAAAGTTTGAAGATATTTGCATAACATAGTGTTTGAAGTCTTGTTTAAGGTTTTCATAGGAGACATAGTTTAAGATGGGATACTGACATAATTTGGCATCGAGATAAGATTACACTAATAATGCAACAAGTAAGAAAGAGGCTTTCTAACTCTGTTTGATTTTCTCACGGGCTGGTTTGTGGGAAATTGGCGTATTGTAGCAGGTTGTTAGTTTGGTTCAGGTTGTTCTGTTTGGTCTAGGACTTGTTGATATATGAATGGACCACAACAGGTTGGGTATTTGGTTCAGGTTGTTCTGTTTGGTCTAGGACTCGTTGATCTGAATGGACCACAGCAAGCTGGTGATTTGGTTCAGGTAGTTTTGTGTTTACTTGTTGAGGTGTCTGTGTATCAGGAAATGGGTCAATAACAGTTGTGTTTGTGGTTATAGTATGAAATGGAAAGGTGTCTTCATGGAATATGACATCCCTGGAGATGAAAGATTTCCTTGCTTGAATATCACAGAGTTTGTACCCTTTAACTCCAACATGATAACCCACAAAGACTGATGGAATGGCCCTTGGACTAAATTTGTTATGCTGACAAGAAAGTGTGGAAGCAAAGCACATACAGCCAAACACTCTTAAGACGTCATAATCTGGACATTCTGTAAGGAGTTCTATTGATCAAGTAAGTTGCTGTAGAAAGGCAATCTCCCCAGAAAGACAGAGGAACTCTTGACTGGAAGTACAATGCCCTCGCAACATTAAGCAAGTGTTGGTGTTTCCGCTCCACTACTGAGTTTTGCTGAGGACATTCAATACACGAAAATTGATGAATTGTCCCCTTGCTGGACAGAAATTCTGTTAAGGCCAACTCTTTGGCGTTGTCTGATCGCAATTGTTTGATGACAACACCAAATTAGGTTACAACCATTGAAAAGAAATGCATGACAGCTTTTACTACTTCAGACTTTTGCTGCATCAAAGAAGTCCAGCAAAATCTAGTGGAATCATCCACTAATGTTAGAAAAAATCTATATCCATAATAAGTTAGCATGTGATAAGGACCCCAGATGTCACAATGAACCAAATCAAATGGATTAGGAGAAAAATGATTATTGGAAATGAATGTTAATTTCCTTTGTTTTGCAAATGGACAGACCTGACATGTACTAGATTGTGTTGATTTATAATGAATTTTATTCCTTAGAATATCTAATTGTTGATTGATATTCGGTCCAGCCCATAACCGCATCACGTGGTCCAGCCTTCAAGAGCCACAGCGCATGATTTTGCAATCATTCTCCATGATTGCAGATCCTCCTTCCTTTTATTCATCAAATATGTTCCTTATTTTATTCCATATAATTTTCTGATTATGTTGATTTGGTCAATCATTCCAGATTTAGGTTTTCTTTCCTTATTCAGATGATTCTTATTTATGTCTTGGATCCTAGGGTTGAATGTCCAATCTGTGTGTGGTCATCTCTCTATTTATGCCTTGTACCACTATTCAGACGAAATATAATAAAATATAGAGAACAGAAAGATTGCTCTCTGAAATTCTTTATGGTATCAGAGCCCTCTCCAGAGGGCCTGATCCGAACCCTATGATGCGATTTGGCACCATGAGTGCTTACCAAACAACCTCCGAAGACATATCGTCAAGCACGATAACTTCAACTCCAGCAAATGTCACTCCATCAATGAATTCCGAGAGGGTTCCAGTTGCTGCAGTCGAGAGCCCATCAATTATGATCACTGGACACAGGTTCAATGGGTCAAATTACCTCATGTGGTCCCAAAGCGTCATGATATACATCTGTGGTCAAGGAAAGAAGGATTATCTCACAGGGGATGCTGTCCAACTAGAGAAGACTGACCCGAAATACAAGACATGGAAGGCTAAAAATAACTTGGTCATGTCATGGTTGGTAAATTCCATGACAACTGAGATAGGGGAAACCTACATGCTGTGTGCCACTGCAAAGGAAATTTGGGATGGAGTACAAGAATCATACTCAAAAAACTGACAACACCGCTGCCTTATTCCAAATCAAAGGTTTGTTGAAGGATCTGAAGCAAGAAGACAGGAGCATTACTCAGTACTATAATACTCTTGTGAAGTATTGGCATCAAATCGATTTATATGAAGTTCATAAGTGGATAACACAGCAAGAAACAGCCACATACAAGAACATTGTGGAGAGGGACAGAATCTATAGCTTCCTCCTCGGTCTCAACCCCATTTTTGATGCAGCCCGACGTCGGATTATGGCTACACGCCCGTTGTCCCCACTTAGAGAAGTCTTTGTTGAAGTGAAATAGGAGGAAAGCCGACAACAACTCACCTACAGTCCTCAACCCACAGGGCAAATTTCAGATAGCAATGCTTTAGTTGCAAGTAAGCAATCAATTTTTGACTACAAGCCTCGCAGGAATGGTAAACCTTGGTGTGAACATTGCAATAAACCTGGTCACACTAAGGAAGTATGTTGGAAACTGCATGGCAAACCTGCCAATTGGAAACCTAAGTTTTCCAGAGACAATAGAGGACTCATGGCATCTACTGAAGAGCAGCAACAACCGCAGCCACTAGCCCCGAATTCTAACATGTTCAGTAAGGAACAATTAGAAATAATTCAGAAGATGATCAGTTCTCACAATCTAGGGAAAACCGTAGGCACAAGTGCAGTAGCACAGGCAGGTAAATCTCTGACAGCTCTACATGCACACACGGGAAAATCTGATACCTGGATTGTTGACTCCTGAGCTTCTGATCACATGTCTGGTAATGCTTCCCTTCTATCTCATATTGTTCCCAATCATGAAAAGCAAGTAGTAAGAATTGCTAATGGAAATGTGGCTGAAGTTAGTGGGATTGGATTTGTCAAGTTATCGGACAACCTAATATTGAAAGATGTCTTATTTGTTCCTCAATTAACATGCAATCTTCTCTCCATTAGCAAACTCACAAAAGACCTGAAATGTGCTGCCTAATTTGACATGAATGGTTATTTTTTCCAAGATTTGGATTCGGGGAAGAGGATTGGCAATGCTAGGGAATGTGCTGGTCTCTACCATTTGAAGCAAACCGAAAGGATGCAAGAAGAGAAAGTCACTCACTTTACCGCAACCAAACTGGACGATAATGTACTCCTCTGGCACTATAGATTAGGTCACCCAAACTTCCATTATATGAGGAAAATGTACCCTGAGTTTTTTTTAATAAAGTTGCTGAATTTCCATCTTGTGATATTTGTCAACTCTCCAAACATGTGAAAGCTACTTATTCCTCCCAAGGGTATAAACCCTCTAAGCCCTCTCACTAATTCATAGTGATGTTTGGGGACCAGCTAAAGTCAAAAAAATAAATGGAGCAAGGTGGTTTGTCACATTTATAGATGACCATACTAGGATTACATGGGTTTACCTTCTACACACCAATTTCGAGGTCACCAAAGTTTTTTAAAATTTTTCATAAGCTGATCCAAACCCAATTTCAAACCCAAATCCAGATTCTAAGATCAGATAATGCCCGAGATTATTTTAACCTTGACCTCACCTCATATCTGCAAACTCATGGTATTCTTCATCAAAGTTCTTGTGTCCATACCTCCCAACAAAATGGGATTGCTGAAAGGAAGAATAGACATCTCTTAGAAGTGGCTCAGTCTCTCATCTTGACATCCAACACCCCCAAGCACTATTGGGGTGAAGCTATCCTCACAGCCGCCTACTTAATCAATCGAATGCCATCACGGGTATTAAATTTCTTATCTCCCCATCAGACTCTCTTAACTAATTACCCACATTTGCTGCACACTTCAATCATTCCTCCAAAAGTCTTTAGGTGCACAGCCTTTGTCCATAATAACCATGGTGGAAAATTGGATCCTAGAGCCATTAAATGTATCTTCCTTGGCTATTCTTCAACCTAAAAGGGTTATAAGTGCAATGCTCCATCTACCAAACACACCTACATCACTATAGATGTTACCTTCTTTGAAAGACAACTCTTCTATACCCAAACATCCATTCATGGGGAGACACCAAATATAACAGCAAAGGAATGGCTGTTTGATGACTCACCTACACCCACATATACCCAAACCGAGCCTACTCGTGAATACCACACAGTACCTACACCAGAATGTCAAACAGAGTCTGAACACCGAAACAGCACCTACACCAGAATGTCAAACAGAGTCTGAACTAACCGAAACAGCACCACTAGAATGTCCAGCAGAGTCTGACCCAACCGAACCTGAAAATGATCCTGCACCTAACCTTGTGACTTAACCCAGCACCTCACATCAAAAGGATATCATTATATACACTAGAAGGCAGTAGAAGAGTGCTATCATCCCACCACAAGACAGTACCTACCCTAAGCAATGTCAGCCTACTTCTCCAACTCCTAACCTGGAAGAGAAACTGGACATGCCTATTGCCTTGAAAAAAGGGGTAAAAACCTGCACTAAAAATGTTATTAGTAACTGTGTATCCTATGAAAAACTATCTCCAAAGTTGCAGACATTTGTGAACAGTGTTGATCTTGAGAAGATTCCTACAAACTTTCATAAAACAGCCCAAAAGGGAGAATGAAGGACTGTCATTCAAGAAGAATTAACAGCTCTTGACAAGAATAAAACATGGGATATAATTGATCTTCCTCCCAGAAAGACTCTTGTAGGCAGCAAATGGATATTCACAGTAAAATACAATCCAGATGACATCATCAACCGATATAAGGCCAGACTTATGGCCAAAGGCCTTACACAAACTCATGGAATTGATTTCCAAGAAACCTTTGCACCGGTGACCAAGTTCAACACCATTAAAGTACTACTTTCCATTGCTGCCAACCTTGACTGGCCCCTACATCAACTAGATGTGAAGAATGCTTTTCTCAATGGAGACTTGAAGAAGGATGTCTACATGGAAATACCACAGGGTGTTGAGTGCAAAATGGACTCTAAGAAGGTGTGTAAACTCCGCAAATCCTTATATGGCCTGAAACAATCTCCAAGGGCATGGTTTGATAAGTTCACCACACTTGTGAAGGCACAAGGGTACCAACAGTGTCAAACAGACCACACTTTGTTTGTAAAATTCGGATCAGATCAGAAAATGACAGTTTTAATTGTGTATGCTGATGATATTGTTATCACAGAAGATCACGTTGAAGAAATTAGCAGGCTAAAACAGTCCTTAGGATACGAGTTTGAAGTTAAAGATCTCGGTAACTTGAAATATTTTTTTGGGATAGAAGTGGCTAGAACCAAGGAAGGCATTTCAGTCTCACAACGGAAGTACACCCTAGACTTGTTAGAAGAAACTGGTATGTTGGGGTGTAAACCTGCATACACCCCCATGGAAGCCAATTACAATGTTGGTCTCAAACAAGAATGCTCCCCTGTAGATACAGGAAGATACCAAAGACTTGTGGGAAAGTTAATTTACTTGACACACACCCAATCAGATATCAGCTTTCCAGTCAGCGTTATTAGCCAATTCATGAACAAACTAAACGATGAACATTTGAAAGCTGTTTACAGGATTTTGAGATATCTCAAGATGACCCCTGGTAAGGGATTATTCTTCAAAAAGGGAGAATTATAGCAGTATAGAGGTGTACACAAATGCAGACTGGGCCGGGTCAGTTGTGGACAGGAGATCTACTACAGGATACTGTACATTCATATGGGGGAACTTGGTGACTTGGAGAAGTAAAAAACAGCCGGTGGTTGATAGAAGCAGTGCAAAGGCTGAATACCGGGCATTAGCCTAAGGCATATGCGAGGGAATGTGGTTAATCAGACTTCTTCAAGAATTAAATATGAAGCATGACGTGACTATGAAGGTTTTGTGTGACAACATGGCAACAATAGGGATAGCAAAGAACCCCATGCACCATGACAAAACCAAGCATGTGGAAATTGATAGAAACTTCATTAAGGAGAAAATTGACTCAAGCCTTGTTGATCTGAATTATGTGCTGACAAATTTACAAGTAGCAGATGTCCTAACCAAAGTCTTGCCAAGGACTAAGTTCGAAGAGATAAGTGGCAAGTTAGGAATGATTAATATCTATAGTCCAGCTTGAGGGGGAGTGTTGATTGATATGCGGTCCAGCCCATAACCCGCGTCATGTGGTCCAGCCTTCAAGAGCCACAGCGCATGATTCTGCAATCATTCTCCATGATTGCAGATCCTCCTTCCTTTTATTCATCAAATCTTTTCCTTATTTTATTCCATATAATTTTCTGATTATGTTGATTTGGTCAATCATTCCAGATTTAGGTTTTCTTTCCTTATTCAGATGATTCTCATTTTTGTCTTGGATCCTAGGGTTGAATATCCAATCTGTGTGTGGTCATCTCCCTATTTATGCCTTGTACAACTATTCAGACGAAATATAATAAAAATACAGAGAACAGAAAGATTGCTCTCTGAAATTCTTTACTAATCTCTTAGGAGAAGGATGTCCAAGGCGTGAATGCTAAGTGAACAATGAAACAGTATTCACAAGATTTGTACAAGAAGAAGTTATGTGACAAACTTGAATATGGACATTCTGCATTGAAGACATGTAGGCCATGGTGCATATTACCTTTGCCAATCATCTTCAACTTGGAATTGTTCTGGATGACAATGGAATTGTGATTAAAAACAACAGAACAATTTGATGCTTGAAGCAGACTAGGAACAGAAATTAGATTGTATGCAAGTTGGGGAATGTACAGAACATTATGCAATAGCAAAGAAGATGTGAGTCTAACTGTGCCGACACAAGTGATAGGAATACGATCATTAGTAGAAAGAGTAACAAAGGTATTATGAACCTTTTGATATGACACAAAATGAGTCAATGAAAAAGAAACATATCTGGTGGCACCGGAATCTAGTATCCACCGACTAGAATTGGAAGAAAGATTAGAATCTTGTGCAGATAGAATTTTACGTACATGAGAGGAATTAGAAGGGCTATTTGAATCCACATTTGGTTTGGAAGCAAGTGACATCTGGTTCGATAGCACTGCCAACAGTTGAGAGTATTGTGCAGGTGTAAGATGAACATTCGGTTCCAAAGATGCATTGTCCACTGTCGAAGCAGTGATTTGATTCACAGCAGCCTGGGAGTTGCAACTCTTGGATCTTGCCTTATAGGCAGGAGGATAACCATGCAACTTGAAGCATTTGTCTATTGTATAACCTGCAATGCCATAGTGGGCACAAATTGGACAATCCTTCTTGGCAGACTTGGATTTTGACTGGTTAGTTGTTGCTTTAGGCTGATCAGCCTTCACAGAAAATGCTAGCTGAGCATCTTGCTGCTACGGTGAACCTGCACCAATCTCTCTTTGTTTTTCCTCTTGAACCACTAAGGAAAAAACTTTGTTAATGGATGGAGTTGGATCCATTAAAAGTATTTGTCCTCGAATCTGAGTATAGGAGTCATATTTAATCCCATTAAAAAAGGACATGGCATACTCAGTTTGTGCAAAGTCCAGTAATGGTTTCACTCCTCCGCAAGAACACACACAATTTGGACGATAATCAATGAGTTCTTCCCATATACTTTCAAGTTTTGTGAAATACTGATTAACAGAAGACTTACCTTGAGTTAAACTCATCAATTGCTTACGGATTTGAAAAATCCTTGGACCGTTCTTCTGGTGAAACCTCTCACAGAGATCAATCCATAATTGATTTAGCTGTTTCCGCATACAAGATGCTTGGAATTAGATCTTTGGCCACTGAATTGAAAATCCATGGATGACTATGTTGCTATTCCGCATCCAGGCGTTGAACAATGTCGGATTTGAATCATCTGGCTTGGGAATGGTGCCATCAACAAAGCCTAGCTTGTTCTTGACAGAGAGAGCAACAGTCATGGCACGACTCCATGAGTTGTGATTATCGCTTGTGAGCTGCTGAGAAACAAGCATGAGACCAGGACTATCTGAATGATGCAGACAGAAAGGATTTGGAGTGTCATCCATGGCTTCCATTGAACGGAAGACAAAGACAGCAAAGAAGGAATAACAGAGAAGAAGAAAATGCAGAAGAAGTTTCAGAGTTGTGGAATTTGCTTTGCTGATACCATATTAAGTCTAAGCTTAATGAAACGAATCTGGAAAACTTGAATTAACTTTAACTTAAGAGTATTTATATCCAACTCCACATGACAAAATATAAAAATAATCTAAATGCTTTCTAAGTAACTTTAAACTAACTCTAAGTCTCTAATATTACTCATATAATATCCAAACTCATCAATAATTATTTATAATGATGCTCAATAAATTTTTTAAAAGATTAATGTTTATAAACTCCAAATTATCCAAATTGCTTTCGTCATCCCTAATCTTTATTGTCTCTCTTTGCACTAGACTCAGCTTCTCACATAACAAAATAATAAAAAAAAATTAAATTGAGTGAGAAAATATGTACGATGTGATTAAAATTCGTTATCATGAATCTGAAGTTAGCTTAAATGCTGAATTGAATTCTACCTAATATTTTCAAGTGAAAAACGATTCTAATATGGCTTTCTTCATGAGATGCAACTCTCAAAAATCAAACTGCATTTATCATACTTATTTAGTGATTAGTTTTATTGGCAGATAGTTAAAGTGAAATTAAATAATGTCAACACTCTAATGCATATTTTGAGTTTGATGATATGATTCTATAATATGATTTAAACTAAAAAGAAACTTAATTGTAATTAAAATTTTAATATATTAATTCTAATCAAATATTGCCTGGTATATTAATGAGTTTTGTTAGATTAGATGAAGCCACAATTATAGTGTTAATTAAAAAAATGCCATGAAAAAATTTCATAATTGTTAGTAACTGAATGTTAGAGCAAACTATTAAGAACAAGTTAAGAACATGTGATATTTAGAAAGCATTTAAGTTCTTCACAAAAATAAGAGTGACCACATATGCAAGAGTGATTTATGACAATAAGTAATTGAAATAATTAAGAGTCTTGAATCATGAAAATATATTTTCTATTTTTAAATTAATATTATTAATTAATAAGATAATTTTTTTTTCGATTATAAAGGAGGTCTACGAAGTCCCCTAAAAAACTTGGTACCAATTGAACAATGCCTATTAGCCATTAATAAGATGATTCTGAATAAATATAGGAGTGATAACCATTATTTGATAATAATAGAGAATAAGAGTGGGACATAAAAATTTTACATTGACATTTGGTTGAACCTTTTGTTGATATTGAGCTACTCATAAAAATTTGTTAAAAAATGAATATTTCTAAAATCCTAATTTTTTTTTTGGATTTTTTTGGCACATATGAAAATTAAAAAAGAAAGCAAAGGGAACAAAGCAAACACTAATATTTATAATCCTAATGTTTTTTAGATTAGGTTAAAGTTAAAAATATTGAAAAAAATTATTTAAGAATAATTATAAAAGCTTTTTGAATTAGATTAATCACTATAAAAGAGTTTTATTAGCGTGTGTCCTCAGAATACATATTAAAAAATAAAAAATATAAACTATTAAATAAAAAGTGCAAATATTAATTTAAAGTCTTATTTTATTTTTTAAATTATTAAAATAATTTAATGAAAGATAACAAATATTATTTTTATTCTTTAACATGTGCCCTAACAAAATCTTATAAATAATAATGAAGAGTTTGGATAAATTTATGAGCGACAATAGATAATTGATTTTATTATGGTTTAAGAATCATTATTTAGTAATGAATTTTTAAAAAGTTAAATAAAATTTAATTCTTGTTTATTATGATATAATATCTAATACTTTCTGATTACTCGGATGAACACCAAAATTGGCCACCCAGCCGAATGACGGATTCAAAGTGGAACAAGTAGCTTTGTTAAACATAGCCCACTTTGCATTTTCTTTTTTTTTTTTTTGTCCTTTTGAATAATTTACTTCTATTTTATACGGACGCATTCATAAATTTAGAATATTTTCAAGTGCTCTCATAATATTACATTCAACAGTTCTAATCTTATTTAAATTTTATTATATAATATTATAAATTTAATTTGATGGCTTATATTATTATATTATGACAATTATCATATTTTTACTGATATAATATAATATTCTAAAAATATATAAGAGTTTTTCTATAAATTAAAGGCCCAAGCTGATCCACTCTGTAAGAAAGTATTTGTTGGTTTGTTGCCAATCAAATTAATCAAACAGATTACTCCACACAAACAAGTTGATTTTAAGTGCAAAACAATTTTGTTTTGTTATTATGCACATTGGATGGAGAATGCATTTTCATCCCCAATTTGTCATGTTTGGCAACTAAAACACAGAATTGATTCTGTGCCTTGGAGGACATATTTTATATATTTTGGATCATTTGTTCATCAATTTTTTTCTAAGGAGGTATAATCTCTTTTTATCTTTTAAGATATTAAGGCCGTCTCTAAATTTGAACGCGTAATTATAGATAAAGCTCGTTCTATTAGAATTTCAACTTATTTACCCTTGAACCGTATATTTATGAGTAATCAATTAGTCACTTATTACATATTCTTTTATCTTCTTTAAATATTAATCTACCATCTTCATAAGAACAAGTTTTAGAACGTATACATATTTAGAAAGCTATTAAGTTCTTCACGAAGATATGATAGACCACATATGCAAGAGTAATTTATGACAATGAGAGTAATTGAAATAATAAAGAGTCTAGAAACATGAAAATATATTTTCTATTTTAAAATTAATATTTATTAATCTATAAGATGATTTTGAATAAATATAGAAGTGATAACCATTATTTAATAATAATAGAAAAATAAGTGGCACATAAAAATTTTACATTGACCAAATTCTGACTGACAAGGTTTATTTAGGAAAAAAAAATTAGTGTTAAACCTTTTGTTGATATTGAGCTACTCACAAAAATTTGTTAAAAAATGAACATTTCTAAAATGCTAATTTTTTTGGATTAGGTTAAAAAAATTACAAAATATTGAAAAAAAAAGTATTTAAGAATCATTATAAAAGTTTTTGGAATTGGTTAAAAAGTTAGAACTATTGAAAAAAAAAAGTATTCAAGAATTATTATAAAAGTTTTTTGGATTAGATTAATCATTATAAATAATAATGAAGAGTTTGGATAAATTTATGAGTGACAATAGATAATTGATTTTTTTTATTATTTAAGAATCATTATTTAGTAATGAATTTTTGAAAAAAAATAAAATTTAATCAATAATAATATAAATAAATAAATAAGAGTAGCAATACACTCACAACTCTTGTTTATTCTAATATAATATCGAACACATTCCTAATTATTAATTGATTACCCAGATGAACACCAAAATTGGCCACCCAGTGGAAGAAGTAGCTTTGTTAAACATAGCCCACTCTGCATTCCCTTTTTTTCTTTTTTCCTTTTGAATAATTTACTTCTATTTTATAACGATATATGGCATTCATAAAATTAGAAAATTTTCAAGTGCTCTATTATACTAACATTTTAAATCTCTTCTAAATTCTATTATATGATATTACAAATTTGATCTGAGAATACATAAAAATTCTCTCCATAAATTAAAGGCACAAGCAGACCCACTCTGAAAGAAAGTGTTAGTTGGTTTGTTGCTTAAGTGCAAAACCAATTTTGCCCTGTTATAGTGCACAATGGATGGAGAATGCATTTTCATCCCCAATTTGTCATGTTGGGCAGCTAAGACACACAATTGATTCTGTGCCTTGGAGGGCATATTTTAATATTTAGGATAATTTGTTGATCAATTGGTCTTTTTTTTTATTTGTACAAATTTTAATCTTATTCGAGTTATTGAGACTACTACAAAATTTAAATTCTTAACATTACAGATAAAATTTATTTTACTCAAGTTCTAACTTATTTACTATTAAGTTATATCTTTATGATAATCAATTAATCACTTAGTACATATTCTTTTATCTTCTTTAAATATTATCCTGCCTTTTTTTATTAATTTTGCACATAAAAATAATTTTAACTAACATTATCTAAACAAAATCCATTCTCATAAACGTAAAGACAACTATCCCAAAATACATTTTAATCAAAAGTCACTATTTATCCAAACTCACCCAAATAACTATACACCGCTCTCAGAATAAAAAGTATATATAATTATTTTTTAATATTTAACTCACATCAATAAAACTGTTAAAAAAATCGCGAAGTTAATAGGACGTGGCGACCTGGTAGTTGCTACTGCTTTGCTGGGAGTGGGACTGAACCACCTTCATAAAACGGGGTCGAGAAGTTTCACCCACTTTCCAATCGCGTTTCCGCATAAGCTAGCTCATTTTAAGTATTTCTT
Organism: Castanospermum australe; assembly: GCA_019955255.1. Lineage (NCBI taxonomy): Eukaryota > Viridiplantae > Streptophyta > Magnoliopsida > Fabales > Fabaceae > Castanospermum > Castanospermum australe. Next base: position 465,325 of record NSJW01000942.1, read on the forward strand.
TTGTTTCCTTTTATCCCTCGTGTTATAGAATTTCTTTTGCCTCAAAATGTTTGTTATTTAAAGTTATTAAAAAAATATTAATTCGTTTTTTAATTTTATTTTTATCTTTTAATTAAAAAATTAGTAAAATAAATATCATTAAAAAAATATTAATAAAGTGAAAGAAAAAATAATTTATTATATTAAATTATATTTTTTTATAATTAAAATTATTCAATAATTTTTTTAATTTTATATAATTATTTTAAATGACTGATAAAAACAAACAAAAAAAAAGTATTTATTTTAATAATGAAACACAGTCATGATTTCCACCAATGTTAATCGAGTAGCCATAAATATGAGACATAATGATAGAGCAATATTTCATTTGTACGTCACTATCCATATTTGCACAAGAAAAATATATAAAAATTGAAGTCTTGTAGTTGCAGTGTAGTACTCGAAAGGGGCAACACTCCAGTTGTGTTACTTTTACGCAAAGCCAGTATATATGCAGCTAAAAGCATGGAACTGAGAAGAAGAAGAATAAAAAGCGTTCCAAAGACCTCATGTTCATTATTACATCATCAGATCATGTTTTTCAGATTGTTTCCTAAGATAGTTCAAAAACAAGAAATCGACTTCCCGCAACCAAAGATTTGTTCGAGTCATTCTCGAACTCTCCCGGTTACGAGACAGTCGGCAGAGGCGCCACGAGAAATTCTTGTATAAACTTAGCCCACACAAATTCAAGTTAAACCAAGTCTATAAAAGAATCTTTCCCTATAACCTATAGCATAAGCCCAGAAGATCTAACAGCTTGATCAAACTGGGACATACTCCACAGGGTGGCCACCCATTCCCTCAAAGTGCTTCCAATATTGTGGCCAAGAACCCAAACATGGCATGGCTTGGGCATGAAGTTGCTTATAACCAGCATAAACAGCCCTTCCCATCTCTTTGCTTCAAGAGAGGTTCTCTCTCTCTCTCTCTCTCTGGATTCAGCCTCCATTTGATGTGTATTATTCCCTCCCACCAGGGCATCCCTAGAGGAGGAGTGAGTGTGGGGCAATCACCTCAAAAGGATTTTGTGGTAATAGCACCGAGGCAATCATGTTGGGACCATGGCATATTTATACTGGCTGTCCCCTGCAACAGAACAATCAACAAGAATAAAACGATGAAACAGCACAGTTGTCTGTAATGGGGAGAGAAACATTGTGCCCAACAATGCACACTAAGGAAGCATAGGCTTTGGCTTTGGCTTTGGCTTTTGGTTAATATTATTAAAGAAACTCGAATGCATCCATCCTAGGTACTCACTAAATGGTGACTCTGGGCCAAAGAGTCTTTTTCAATCTGGAATCTGTGAATATTATCGAAAACCAACGTTCGTGGAAAATTATGGAAAACCAGAACGCGTCTAGAACATAATTTACCTACGAGGTTGCTCGACTACAATCTTCAAATTCCAACAAAACTTTCCAGTATTGAAAAATACAATAACTCTGGGTTGTTCTGAGGATCAACGGGGTGCATTGAACGGCAGTGGCCTACCACCACTCCGAGGGCATTAGACTGGAGAATGGATTGGTACACTGCAGAATTTCAGTCACATTCACACGCTGTGAGAAAAGTTCACGAGATTTTATAGCTTTTCATGAGAAATCTTACATCATAATACACAGGAAAAAAAATGGCACAGGAACTTCCAAAATGGGGTGGGTATGCACGAGGTGAATACATCTCACTGGCTCACCTAATCCTACTCTGAGACAACTCTATCTTACAAGAACTGAAACGTGGAGCGAATATGGAACTGGTCAACAACCAATGCCGCCTTATCAAGCATCGAAACAAAACGAGTAATATATCACAAACCCCCAGGTAGTAGCAGCAAAAGAGTGATCTGAAGCTAATTTTGAAGACGGGGTAAGATTTTCCCCCTCATCATCACCTTAATTTGTTATATCCTACTCAATATGAGAATTCATGACCTCGAAGTGATATATATTTCTTGACCCAGATGGCAATGTCCTCAGCACAAACCTGGGCCTGAGGGCTTTTGAGAAGTACATCAAGCGTCGCAAATTCATGTACTGCATCCTTGTACTCAAGGACAGGTGCATCGACATTCACCTTCCGGAGCTCCTCTGAGTAAGCAATGGCACGGTCCCTCATCCAGTCATGTTCCGCCACCACTGTCAATGTTGGAGGCATTAGCTTTAAAGGAGGAACCCGGTCCGGGACTAGGGGATTAGCGGCTGGATGGTCCAGGCTAAATTCTTCCTCAGGGAGGAAAAGTTTCCATGCAAGCATACACATAGCCTTGTCATAAAAGTAGGAGTTTGCCAACTTTATTTCAGAACGAGTGGGCACACTTCCAACAAAAAAATGGATACATCAGGACCTGTGCCACCACCTTGACAGGGTTCAGAAGTTTGCCTCCTTCCACAGCTTTTCGAGCCACATAGTCTGCAATATTTGCACCACAACTCACGCCAAGAAGAACACACCTGTTTCAATGTAATAGAAATAAAAAGGTTAAGCACCGAACAAGCACAGATTTGCAGAGCATAAATCCATGAGGACTATTTTAAAACTGTAACCAAAGGAAGCATGACAGGAAGAAATTGATGTGACGAACAACACAACAGCTTATCTACCAAATTGTTACCCTACAACTTAAGATGTCAGCATAGTTTTTCTGCACACAAACAAGTGCCATTTTGGAGGGGCATTGCATCACAATATATCCTGCCCTGCCAAAAGGAGGTAATAGGTAAAATCTCTGCCAAATAATCATTTTCTTAATTCACCCAAATCACTTAGATAACAATTGCCAAATACGTGCTCTAATAAAGAGTAATTTATTATTTGAAAACTAATATTTCCAAGAAGAATTTATATAGAATATTAAGGATGGGGAAATAAATCCAAATTGAACTGATTCCCTAAACAAGCTCCGTGGTATAAATACTGGAGTTGTTAAAGGAAGACGTCCAAAAAATTAGCTTAGCACAGAAGAGAAAGTTGAGATTGGCTGGCAGAGATACAAGTATAAAGATTACAGAGGATATGAGATTCTTAGCCAAAGTCTAGAAGAACAAAATGAGCACAACGAAAAACACAAGTAAAAGCGATGCAGAAAAATAAGACTCCAAAATGGATAGTGCAGAAGTATCATGCGAAGAATTCCAATAGCCTTCATTATGGGCGATGTAGCCTACCCCATATACTATTGCCTTATTGCTATTAGTTATGTTCTCCCTCACCATATTAGTCCATTGTCCATAAATTGGATTTAACTAGTGTAATTTGGGACTCACATAAATTCCTTTAATCTTCAAATAAGGGATTAATGACAAAACTCACAACAGTGCCAATTGGATGCCATTAAAGTACATAGAGGTCAAAGACGTCTCCTGACAAGCACAGGAAAAAAACACAAAAACATAGAAAACAGAAGGTAAGGAAAAATTGAAAAACAAAAAAGGCAGTCCATCGCATGAGGCTCCCACCATTGTAAATAAACTGAAATCTAATACTGACAGTAAATAATATACTAAAGAAACCATCAGACCAAAAGCAAGAATGAAAAAAATCCTAGGAGAACAATATTCACACAAACTGTTGCTTAAGCACTGCAGATCAACAAGTCAGTTGTCTTTTATGATCGGAAAGCCTCTAATTTCCCTATACAGTAGTGCAGAATGACCTGTGACAGCCATCAAGTAATCTCCACCAGAAAAATGATCAGATTGGCAACTGTGTTTTTCAACTGAGGGAAAAAGTGGCAAAAAAACTATAGACAAGTAATAAGAACTTATTTTCATTCTGCCCCAAAAAACAGAAGTTCTTTTATTAAAAACTAAATAATTTAATCAATGGGAATGGAGAAAGGCAAGAGTAAAATTGCAGTCCGCAACCGCAATTGCAGTCACTATATCGCTGTTACAAGAGTTTCCACAACCGCAATTCCAACTGTATCAGCTACATTTTTCCGCAATTGTCTACAATTTCTACAATTGCAACGCAACTGCGACTGTGATCGCAACCACAATTTAAAACCATAGACAGCAAGATGAAATTTGGGAAACCATTGCTTAGGACGCCATAATTTCAACACAAGAAATAACAAGTTTCACTATACTTAACAGAATGCTCTCTCTAGTCTCTACAACAACTGAGAATCCCAAACCCCATTTATGAACCAGATCTATATGTTTGGAACCAGAAAATGCACCAAGATGTGATTTTATCTCAGCTAGAGTTAGAGAACACACTAGAGGGAAATTAGTTGATCAGTTAAAAAAAAAGAAGACGTTAAGTACATATTTTTGCTCCAAATTTGAAACTTCCTTAAAATGTGACCTATCAAATATATTAAACAATGTGCTAAGATGGCTCTTGTGATAGAGTGCTGGTTGTTTATCAGGCCGCATATATCAGTCAATTCATTGTAATGGAGTAATAGACAAAATTTGGATTTCAACTTAAACTTGTGTCCATCAAATTCAAATTATGAGCGCCCAGTACTTTCATTTGTAACCTCCCCTCCCCAATTCAAGGATCCCTTGACCGAGAAAGGGTCTTACTCCACAAAAATAAAAAATGAAAAAAATTATAGCATGCAGTTCAGTGACATCTAAAATGGTATAATCATAATTCAACCTGAGTTTTGAAATACTTTACTAGATCAGTCTAGCACAGTAGGATCACGATATAAATTCAACAGAATCACAGGGAAATGAAGGGTAACCTTGATGGATCTCCATGAGCAGCCAACCATGGCTCAACCATTGTTGCTCCAAACGAATCAACAATATGCCTTTGAGCATCCGATTTCTTAAACTCGGTCCCACCACCACCCCGCCCAATCGCCATGGACTTGCCACATTCGGCTAAGTTCACCTGTTTCGCCAACCAATTCAGCACCTTCAATCCGTCCTCAAATGCTGCCGGATAACGATTCTCAGGCGCCAGCCTGTACCCAACGGCGACAACGATTACATCGCAGAGTTTGGCAATTCGCCGACAGAACAAGTCGTTGGCGACAGAATCGTTGCTCCCACTAACCCAACCACCGCCGTGAAACTGCAACATTACAGGCAATTTCCGGCGGTTATCTAACGCCGGCGAGTAACCCCGGTACACGCTGCCGGTCATCAAATTCAACCCCTCCGCATCGTTGCTCGCCCCAAAGCTGTTCCTTCTGGGCTCTTCCCTGCGCGGCGCACCCGAGGGGCCGTAGCTATTGCGCCGCGAAGGGTACAAATTTGAATTCTGGGTGGCCGAATCAACTTGCGCAGATCCAGATTCGAGATCGGGTTTTCTTTGGTTAGGCCTGCGCCTAGGCTTGGGAGGATGAGGTTTGGAATCGGGTTCGGGTGGGGCGAGTGCAGAATCGGGGAGGAAGATTCTGACGGAGAGAGAGGTGAAGGGGTCGATGTGGATGTCCTTGGTGGCGACCCCGTCGGCGAAGGAAGGGTTGGCGGCGGCGATGGATTCCTCGGGTCGCGACGTGACTCCGAACGAGTTGGCCTCTTCGGGCGGGGCTTGAATCCGGTTCTGCAAACGGTGCTTCAAGAGGAACTTGAAGAACACGCTATAGAGCTTCACAGCCACGCTTGGCATTTCTCTCTCTCTCTAGCCGTAGTTCTCGTCCCACTGCAACACACACACACACACTCTATCTCTGAAAAATCTGTGTTTGCAGAAACCAGAAACGAAGGCCAGTTTCTGGTATTGGGATTAAGATAAATTCATAGCTAAATTACGATCAAGATTAGGATTGGATCACATGAGATTAGCAACCCGAAATTGCTTGAATCTGGCATTTCAATTCAATGGCGTGATGAGGCAAAAGAGAATGGAGACACACAGAGACAGTGAGCGATGGAGATAGAGGGTGCTTTGGTGCGTGATGGGCATACATGCAACTTTACGCTGTTTTTTTTTTTTTCCAAAATATTCAGTGATTTTTTTTTTTTACTTTTGGGATTTATTTTCTTTGACAGTTTTAGATTTATTACTAAAATAATATTTTTAAAAAAAATTTAAGATTGTTTTTACAAATAAGGTCTATAAAATAATATTTTACAAAAAATAATACATTTATTACTAAAATAATAAATTTTTAAGATATCTTTTTTGACATTTTTAAATTTATTGTTAAAATAATATTTTAGAAAACAGATTAAAGATATTTTAAAAATATTAAATATTTTTATTTTTCATTTAATTATTTTTTATTAAGTATTATTTAATATTAATATTTATTAGAATAATCTTATTAGGTTAAAGAAAACTCAAATTTTTTTATTTTTTGTATTTGTAAATTTTTTTTATTACTTTATTACTCATATTATGAGTATTAGTATTTTAATTAATTATCAACATTTATTAATTATTTATTTCACTTAGTGTAATATAAAAATATTATTTAATATTTAATATATATATATATATATATATAATCTCCTCAGCTTATAAAAGTTAAACATTTATTATAAAAAATAATATTTAATAAATATTTAATAAATTATTTAAAATATTAATATGTTTAAAAAAATTTTAAAATATTTTAATATGTATTTAAATTAATTTATTTTATATTTAAAATATTTTATAATCAAAATTTTATTTAAAAATTTTTTAAAAAATAATTTTTTAAAATTAATCAAAATTAAATATATACTAATATTTTTTAAAAAAATAGTTAATACTGAGAACACAAAAGTAGAAACTTTTAAATGTTTGGAAACTCAAAAAATACTAATGTTTTCTTTTTTAATTTAATTGGATAAGCGTCGGGGATTTGCATCCACATCATATATCTGCGACAGGTGGGAACTGCGGTGGCCAATTGGCCATCAGAGCAGGGATTATGATCCTCTACGTGCGGTTGTTTGAAAGTTGCAGTACGATGTTGTACCTTTTGTACAAATTGCCCTCGAGAGAGTTGAATGAAAAGGGGAAAGAGTACAACGATTTGAAAAAGTGTTGGCGGGACGTCAGCGATCCATGACCATGGCCATGATCCATCCAAGCTTCGAAATTGTGCCTAACGACAAACACGTAAACATACAAGCCTTTCCATTTTCACCCTAACTCCCTTCTTTATTTTCGTCAAAATCAAGTTTGGCCGATTTAATTGTGCAGATATATACTTTGCAGTTATAGTTTAATTTTATAATTAAATTTGTAGTTATCAGTTTAGAATAGTTAAAATTACTTAAACTAATTGATCATTAATTTTTTATTTTAAAAGTTTAATATTTTTTACATTATATAATTTTTTTATAAATTTTATATTATTATATATGAATTATTTTTATAAGGTCATTTGATTCACCAGACGATTTAAATAGTTAAACTAACTTAAACTGAAAGTCTCATCAATTTACTATCTGGTCTAATTTTAATAATATTTAAGCTAAACTGTAGCTTACATATTTTTACTTTAATTTCTATTTTAGATTTCAGGTTTGTAAATGTAAAATGACCATGTCAATTTTATATTTTATGAGAAAAAGAATCTTAAGTGAATTATGAAATATTAGTAAAATTGTCACATGATACCAAAAAACTTAGGGAAAAATATATTTTTCATTTAATTATATTAAATTTTTTACTTAAATATATTTTTTAGATTAAAATATGATTGAAACTTATAGCATATTTTCATTTTTTCATTCTTTTCTATATTTTTTTCCTCATTTTTAGTTATTTTTGTTTTTTATTTCTTAAAATATCTTTCCATCCACTAAGTGAGAAATTAATTTCTCAAAATACAATCAGGTACCAAAGTAAGAATTACTCTCAAGGATGTTTGTTCCCTACATAATTTATTACTATTGTGTAAGGTGACAATGTGTCAGATATTTAATAATTTAATTAATAGATTATTTTTGTTCACATAAAATATAAAGTTAATGAAATTATTTTGTTTTCCTAAAGTCTAATTCGCACCTAATCATAATTGAAGAATGTAAACTTCAAGTTACTCTTCTTTTGGTTATCATTTTGAAGGCACCTGTGATATGCAATTTTTGCATATGTATGAAAGAAAAAAAGAATAAACCCCTTTTTTTTGTCCTTCTAGGAATTAGTATCATCACTTTGATCCTTTGAACAATTTTGTTATCAATTTATTTTTTAAATTTAGAAAGTGACATTATTTTAGTTATAAAAAAATTAACTTCAATTTAATCCTTCAATTATATAAAATTATCATCAATTTAGTCTTTTAATCAATAAAATTATTTGGATTTATCCTTATCTATACATAAAAGAATGATTTTAATATCACTTTCTAAATTTAAAGAATTCATTGATGATAAAATTCTTTTAAAGATTAGAGTGATAAAACTTATATCTTTAGAAAATTAAAAAAGATATTTATTAAACAAATATATATGGAATTAGACAATTAGTAAGTGCATGTTTGAAAATAAATTATTTTAAAAAACTCACTTTTTTTAAAAAAAAAACTCAATAAAATTTTAATTATAAATTATTTTAATAATAAAATAAACGAATCTAATCACACCCTATGAATTTGATTGGTTTGAAACTATCGGAACCAATTCAAGTAATTCAGTTTACCACTCTACAAATATGTTTGAATATTCATTGAATATTGAAAACATAGCCATCAAGGTAGAGGTAGTTTCCAGACTACTCCAAATTCCAATAGATATTTTTTATTTCATGCAAAGATTGAAATCATCAAACCAGTCTTTATCAATTGTAGGATTTTATCATCATCCTGTCAATTGTGTCACAATCAATTTCTTTGTTTTATTGATGTGAATCATTCCCTGTGTTTAGTTTTTGATGAATTGGAGAAAAATGGATAGATATAGAAAAAAAAAATTCTAAGAAAAACGATGTCATACACCCCAATTTGTATCACTCAATTGTTGAAATGGATAGCAAAAGGCCAAAAACGATTTTTTTAATAAAATAATACTAAATATAAATCATTCTAAGACACCAATAATAGGTATGGATTACTTTTAAAAATCTATTTTTTATTAAATAGAGGTTACTCAAGTAGATAAGTAGTATCTAAACTCTAGAGAATCTTTCTTAATAAGAATGATCATCAAAAAGAATAATTAATAAAAAATACACAATGAAGACAAACGAATGTGAATAAATTGGTTTTCAAATGTGGTTTCTTGTTTTCCTCAAATAAATGTTTGAACGTTGAACACAATACCAAGCAGTGTTCATCATTGTTTATCATTGTTTATCTTATTATACTGGTTCATAAATACTACTGGAAAATTATATACTTCATTTATTCTTTTTTATTTATAGTTTAAGATATTTGCACAATAAATAAGGAAGTCATTAAATAATTTCATTTATAAGAAAAATAAATATATTTGATTAAATTATTCGTTTATAAAATATTCAAAATATTATTATTTATTTTACTAATCCTTTTTCACTTTATTAATATCAAAAAATAAAATTAACAAAATTAATTAATACTTTATTAAGTTTTTCTAAACAACATAATATATGTATTTTGACCAATTTAAATCATTCCATAAGTCAAAATTTTTCTTATTAGTAGTAATAATAGTATGATCTTTATCATGAGATGCAATTCTCGATAATTGAAATGTACTTTTCATATTTAAGGACGTGACAACACCTTGGGGGTCCTTTTATTATTCATTGATGCTATTGATTTGTTAGTATTTATTCTTTGATTTATGAGCAATATTTTCACAATCAAAAGCTATAATATGTTTTAAAAAAAAGAAAAAATAATCGAAAGCTCTAATTCCATCTTATGTCACAAGTCTTGATAAAAAGTTACCTTCAAGGACATAGGCTTGTTCGGATAAACAGCTTAAATAAATCATTATATGAGAAGGATTTATGATGAAGGATTTACTGTCAAAAGTTACTTATAAATAAGATATTTTGCATTCAAATGCCCAATCGCATAAGTGCTTATATGATTAATGTTGGCCTTTGGATGCTTATTGTATAAGAGGTTTTACATGATGGAAATTATCGATGGGGGCATGCACAAGACTTTTCAACAAAATTCTTTGTATAAAAAAGCATTTATCATGATTTTGTAAAAAAAATTAATTCAAAAATTAAAATATTTTTCCCTAATTAGGAAAATAATTTGGATTTAACTAAAAATTAATAATAATTTTTTAGCTTAATTGCAATTTTGATATCTTTATAGTAAAAATATGAATAACTTAGTCTTTTATTTTAAAAATGAACTATTTGATTTATTTATTTTCACAAATAAACAGTTTTTGTCCCTCCGCCTGCATGCTGCTAAAAATTAAACAAAAAATACTGAAGTAATATTAAAAAATTAATTTTTTATTCTAAATAAGTATTTTAAATATTTTTGATATGTACATGACTCTTTAAATACTTAAACTAAACTGAATAAGAAGATTAATTTTTTATTAAGAAGTAATGTATATGTCACATGCATTTAAAATGATATATTTTGAAATAAAAATTAATTTTTTAATATTATATCAACATTTTTCATTAGGTTTTTAATTGTACATTGACAAAAAGACTTAATTTGCTTTTTTCTTTCTATAATAAAAAGATTAAATAGTTTATTTTTAAAATAAAGAGACTAAACTATTCATTTTATTAAAATAAAGGGACCATAAATATAATTAAGCTTAATTTTTCGCATACAATTGTAAACATTTGAATAATGATTTAAATTATTTATCTTTTAATGCTCTTTTGTTTTAATTCTTTATCGTTAAGGACGTTTCTTTGATTGGCCGGAAAATTATTAAAAAATGGAATATGTATTTCAAATTCTACAAACAGCATGCTGGAATTTCAGATTTTCATATTTTTGCCTAAGAAATCTCATTACACACCTTCCCACTTAAGCCCAATTTAGCTTTGGTAGGGGCTTTTTTCAATAAGTTAAATAAAATAGCTAAAAATAAGCTCTCTACCAACTTATGAAGTAGCCAAAAGTTACTAGAAAAAGCTATCCAAACACCACCTATTGTATGTTTGGGTATAGATTAAGTTTAGAAAAAAATTATCTTTTTTTTAAAAGATCTCTCAATAAGATTTTGGTTATAAATTATTTTAATCACAAAATAAACTAATCTAAACACACGCTTAATATTTATATATCAACCAACGTTTCTTTGGTACTTTAGTTTACCTTCTACTTACACTAAATCTTCAACCTCTTTTATAATAAAAAGAATTTTTATGATTAAAATTTATGGCAAGTTAAGATGAAATTAAATACTTCCTTGATCTCTCGTGTAAAAAAATATTTTTTGTCTTAAAATATTTTTCATTTAAAAATATTAAAAAAATATTAATTAATATTTTTTGACTTTACCTTTCTTTTTTAATGAAAAAAATTAGTGAAATAAATTAAATTTTTTTTAAAATATATTAATAAAATAAGAAAAAATAATTTAATCACATTAAATTATATTTTTTTAAAAATTAAAACTATTTAATAAATTTCTTAATCTATATGTAATTACCTTAAACAACAAGTAAAGTGAAAGAAAAAAATATGTTTTAAAATATTTTGAAGCGTAAAGATTAAAGAAAACTTATATATCAATTAATTAATCAGAGATATTTTTGAGTTAATGATGTTATAATTAAGGTAATGTCATTACTTACTACCCTTAGCACTGTTCTTTATTCTAATGTTTTTAAGACTTAAAAGTCCTTTAAATAAGTCAAATAATAAAATATTCAAATTTTAGACCAATGAAAAATGAAAAAGGGATGGTGAGTACAAACATAAATGGCTTGATTGCAAACTAACTGTTGAACAAAATTTAATTTACAAAACCAAATTCATTCAAAATTAAGCTTACAAAATCTAATCCAATCATTCCCAAAGTAAATGAGATAGTAAGAAACAAAACAAGCAAAAAGTCCAAGTTAAATATAGTCATGAATTTAATTACATGAAACTTTACAAAGCAAATTTCCAAATAAACCGGGGCTTTTGACGCACCCATTTATGTCTACCCAATCCAATATATACAGTCTATGCTTGCAAAATCAAGATGGAGCTGTTTTGCACCCCATATATGGCCTCATGTGGCCAAGGGAACCAATAAAAGCAACTTTCTTGCACATACCTCCCCTTGTATTCTCATGCATTTTGGACCCTGCAATGCCAAAAATCAAGGATAACTCCAACTGAGCTCTAATTGCCTAGCCAGAAGAAGGTGCACGAGAGACAGTTCTGGGGGAAACCAGAACTGGTTCATTACTTGCAGCTTTCATCCCTGCAATTTCTTCCAAGCGCTTCCATGTGGCTTCCCGCTTTGACTTTATGAACTTCTCTTGCGCTTCGTCTTCCTGAAATTTGCGCAGGCACTCCTCATAGAATTCAGGATCAGTATCAGAGAAGATCTTGCGAACATTTATTGTCAAGCTCTGGACAGCCTGGTTCCAGTGGTCTCGTGCATTTTTCTCCAGAGCTGGTAAGACAATGGGAAGTATAATTTTGCAGTTCTGCTTGATTAGGTTCTCAATGTGATCATTATTCCATAAGAACAAAGCCCTCTCTGCTACCTGCAAATGAACAAGCAATCTTATGAGAGATAAGAGCATGGGACCACGGTGACAGTAAAAGTATCCAGTATCCAGAGTAAAGCTCTCATCACAACACTGCCAAATTAGTGTTGAAATTATGAAAGCCTACCATGAATGAAGAGTGCCAACTAAAAAATAAAGTGGCAACAATTTGACTGTCTGAAAGACTAGTCTCATCATTATTAATAAGGAAAAATTCATAGACCCTTTGGGACTATGGCAAATACTGGCAAATAGACTTTCAATTTCAGCAATTAACCCCCCCCCCCAACTCAGAAAAATGCCTCAGTAGCAGCTTCTCTATTCATTTTTAGTTAGTCTATTCATCATCAGCAGTCCATGCTTGAATTAAATGATTCATTCCTGTGCACAGAAATTTGTGTGCTTAGAAACCAAAATTTCCAAAACTGACCATTCAGCAAGAACAAAAAATAGCTATGGAGACATTATTTATAATTTAAAGGCGGTTTGATTGCCAAAATTGAAAATTCAGGGGAACCTTTGCCGAAGTCCCAAAATTGGGGAGGTTCTGTGCATTTTATCCTTTACTAAAGCAAACTCAAATGGCTTTTAATTAGCCATATTTTGTCCCAAGAAATTTTTAAAAGAATTCTGAAACATTTTAACCTGAGATCAGAAGTTGTACAAGACCAAAAGAAGGTCACAAGCAGTACATATTTTGAATAATAATAGAAGTTAAAATTCCTAGTCATTGCCCCAGTATCATTTATCCCAAAGTGACCTCCTCCCACTCTACTATGAAGACATGTAGAGGGGGAAAAGGTAATAATTTCTTTGTGTAAATTCCCCAATTATTTTTACCTTAATATAATTTTAAATTTTAAGTAGTATCTTCCCTTTCAAATTGGGAATTTGAGTGACTAAGTCTGCACTACTTGTTATAATGAGAAGTTGAGAATGGATGCAAGAAGTTCATGTGTTGAAACAGAAAGCATGAGTAATATAGCAAGGAAAAGTTCCTCCAACAGGATAAGCACTTGACACAGAGGTTGCATTTCCAATAAATGTCTTGGAGAATGATTTTAAAGTTGAAATAACATTTTCTAACTTTCTATTGTATATTTTGACTCCACAAAACAAAAATTATGCAGAGCAAAGTTGGAGTACGATTACTTTCAAAACCTCCCTGAGATGACAAACTCACAACTATGTCCCCATTCCTTGCAAAATTAAATAAAACACCAGGGACTTCGCTGTATATACTCCAACAACAATGAAATGCCCTTTCGTAAGCATCATTCTGGCTACCATTACCACCTTACAGCATGTTGCTTCTACAACCGCTTGACATCAATGTAATCAAAGAATACACAATACATTTCAGAATCGATACACCTTTCTTTATATATATATATATATATATATATATAAAGGGCGGCCTAGTGCATGTGGATCCCAGCCATTGTGGGGTCTAGGAAGGTCAGATGTACGCAGCCTAACCCTGGTGAGTGGAGAGGCTATTTCTGCAATTAGAAGTCTACATTTAAATATTTAAATTAAACAATCAACAAAAATTATAAGCATCCAACAATTGCTACCACTGCTATACACCGTCATAATTCACAACACTTCCTAATTAATTGCTCTTTCTGGAAACACATTTCTATTATAAAAAATCCCTATAACCAGACCATAATCAAATCCCAGTTAAAACCAGTTTCTACCATAAAAACCAGCCAATTGGCACCTGTAAAGTCACCGCGTCACTCACACCCCTTAAAGAACTGATAACTAATAAGTAATAACCCAAGTTACAAAGGGATAGTCCAATATCTTCCTACATAATTGATTGCATCGATGATATGAGCATCCTTGTGCACAAGATTAATTTGAAGTTCAGGCTGCAAAGCATCCAAACTCGCATTTATGTAGTGAGATTAACAGTTTGGATAGTTAATCCATTAACATAGAAAATCACTAATAAATAATCCTCCTAACATGTAGGCCTTTTATTATTTTTTTAAAGAAAAATAAGAACAAAAAGCCATCAATTCAATCAGACTATAAAAGCCAAAAAAGAATAATCCATGAGATAAACGTTAGAGCAATCAATTATTTTATCCTGAAAATTATATATGCTGGATTGCTTGTCTAAATTTTTGTAAATGGTAATTTTTTCCCACAACTTTTCATTATTTTCAAATGTCTATTACAGCTTCTATGAATTTGATCATCCACCACATAAAAAAGTCAAAGCCATAACAGACCACAAATCTTTCACCAAAATTTATGTCCACACATTCTGAAAATCCACCAGCAAAACCAGAAAAGAAAAAAGAAAAACACTAAGAATTGCATAAGAAAATCCAGCTTACCCATATCCTCCATCAATTTTCAAATGTAAATTTCCCAGAAATCATAGCTAAATGTCATAGTATGAATTATAAGTCAAGCATGCATGAACAAAATTTAAGAAAACTGTGAAAAAAAATTTTACAACTGTTCCTTGTATTAGTCATGACTCATATTTATCCAAACCTCAGATTATCTTCAGAAACATTCTATTTTATCCACTTAGGCCCATGTGTTATGTCTAAACACACAAACAGAATTAGGATACTATTTGAACATGAAAAGTGATTTTCTGCACCAAATTTCTACCATCCTAAGTGAAAAATCAGGCCCCAACAAGTAAACTTCATATTTCTTTTTTCTTTTTTTTTTGGAGCATTTGAGAAATTATATCAGAGAAAACAAAAGAGAAAGTAGATTAGAAACTGACAGATACTACTAAAATTACCAAACCTGGAAATGTGAACTGCTCAAACAACGACTTATTTGGCGGAACAAGGATACCATGCATCGTTGAAACTCTGCTGGTTGAGTTGCTTCCAAGACTTCCTCCAGCTCACCTAAAAACATAACCTCCTTAGAACTGTTTGTAATGGGCCAATATTTTAGTAATCCCTGTATAACAGTATCTGCAAGCTTGCAGTCTTTTTCCACAAACTGTGTGATGCAGTAAGATAACTGCTGGTGGTACATTGGTATGCATTTTGGTTTATGAAGAGGTATAAGCACTCGCACAAGAAACAGCTTGTGCTCTTCTTTTAGTGGCAAAGCAAACCCATTGATTATACTTCCCAAAATTTCTAACAGTTCTGCAATTCCATTGTGTTTCTCAGTTTCAAAAATGAAATGATAGAATATATTGTTGATTGCTTTCCTGATGAATGGACGATGCACCATAAATTTCCCATATATACGATGAAGAACTGTCTTCAAGTAGTCCCGCTCCCTAGGATCCTCTGAATCAAAAAGGTCTAACAGTCTGAGCACAAATGAATGGTCAATATACCTTTTTGCTAATTTTGCATCAGTCTCAGGTGATGCGACAAACCTTAGAAGGAATTCATACACAAATTGCAAGTGAGGCCATGCAGGGTCCATTGAAGGCTCTTCCTCTTCCAAATCAAAGGCTTCTAAAACTTTGTTCTCACGGGGCGGAGACGTCAATGTCCGGAACAAATTTATAGACACCATTTTTATGATTTCTTGCATCATAATTTCTGGAAACTTGCCACTAGCTGAAGAAACATAATCCACAAGTTCTACTAATGTTTGTCTCTTAATGTCCTTTTCTTTGAGATTCTTTGCAGGGTCAGTGAAGTCAAATACAACACAACACATTTGCAGCTTCCTAATAAACATATTCTGCTTCTCTGAATTTGGAACATCTCTAAAACTTGGCAAGGCTTCATAGGAGGAAGCTGGCAAACTCCCATTCAGCTTTGAATTCACAGCTAACTTGTCATCATTATTCAGTTGAAGACCCGAATTAGAACTATGGCCTGAAAGAGAAGCAGTTGAATTTCCATAACGGTAACCTGCTAAATCACTGCTTCTTGCACTGGTAGAAGCAGTTGAAGAGGATGTTGACGTTCCCCCTCCTTCACGATTTTCTACTAACTTGGAGGGCTTCCGTGGGAGCCTATTTAATATCTGTTTGATCATAACTTAAAATTGGTTCAACCAAAGAAAAAAAATTTGTCATGCACTTTAGACACACTACTTGGTGAAACTCCTTCAAATCAAACAAACCAGCAACCTCAGGTGGCAAGCTACCCCAAGTGCATTAACTGAACTCCAGGCAGAAATGACAGCCCAATGAAACAATAACCTCCCTATAACTTCACTTCTGTCCATGCCATCATAAGATAGTGATCGTTACTAAATTTATCAACTAGCCATTTCAATTGGGGGAAGCCAGAAGCAGACGCATCCATCATGCTTGGATTGGGGAAAAATCTGGAATACAAAGACATTGTCACAAGCTCAAAATTACACCAAATTCCCAATACTAAAAAACTGAAAACCTGCACAATATTTTCCCTCCTAGGCTCTTACAATACACAAAACCAAATGACCTTTACGCGTATACCGAGAACCAAATCCATTTATAAAAACAAAAACAGAAAGAAAGAAAAGATTGCAACTTTCCTTGTTGATTGATACCAACAAATTTCTAAAATTTTCTGACACGATGAGTAGCCGGCAACTTTGACTTCTCTATTCAACAACAGTAGGAAAAAGGGTAATGAACACTTACCTCCTCCTCCTTGTATGTTGCTTCTTTTCTGAGGATTTCAGCAGCAAATAGAGCTGGATCAGACAGAAATAGGAACTGGGTCTGATCCAAAAAGCCCAGATAACATCCGCTGCAGCAGCGCCCTACAAAGTTTCGAGAAAGGACGAAACGCGAAGATGGAACAGCATTTGGTAATCGAATTTCCGAAAAATGGGTGCAGAGAGGAAGAGAGAAAAATCCCGAATGTGAAAAAGGAGAAAGAGAAAAGGGATGAAAAGATAAGAGAAGAGAGGGAGAGTAAAGCAAACGAATTTTTTAAGAAATGAAAGATGTTAAACCATACCGAAGAAGAAACGTGATGCACTCCATGTTTGAAGGAAGAAAAGAGAGAGATTGGCTTGCTGAAGGATCAAAGAATAAAGTGGGAAGAAAAAGCAATCTGTGGTTGAAATTGTTGTGTTATTCTGGTTTTGTTAGAATATATATATATATAGATATATATATATATATATATATATTGTTGATTTGCTTGTATCTTCTTTCTCACTTTCCCTTTTTTTTACTTTCCTTGTATTTTTTTTTTAACAAAAATTTAGGAAGAGCTGAAGTTGTTTCACTTTAAGATTAGAATATGTGAACCTGAAACTTTTGGGTATGTCAATCTCAAAATATTTTTTAAACATTTCTTTCCTATCTTTCGGTTGAATAAAAATTTAGAATGTACATAAGTTGATTAATAATTAAGATAAAGTATACCGTGATTAATAATTATATACGACATAATTAAAGTTTAAGCAATTAAACTAGTATTTTTGTTTTTTGGTTACAATTTTAAGTGACTTGGGAAAAAATTTATGGCAGCAATAAACTAGAAAAATACTTGAAATATTTTTTTTTTATAGAAGAAAGTTTAGGATGAGAATATAATGAAATTACATACTGTCTATTAACAAGAAAATTTATGATTCAAACTCATTTTACTATTATCATAAATGAAAAGTCAATTAAATAAGCTAACTCTTATTGTTAAATACTTGAAATATTTCTAGCTTCAATTTTAGTTCAACTTACATCTTTTGCACCATATTTTTCACATAAAATTTATAATTATATCATGATTTTAAGAGGTTAGATTTTTTTTAATAAGATGATAATACATAATTTATAATTATTAAAAAAATTATAATAATAAAAAATTAAATTAAATTAAAATTTATATAAAAAAGTTTAAATTTGATTTACAATAAGTATAAAAAAAATTACATTCTTATTAAATAATGTTATTAAAAATCATATATTGAACAAATATAAAAGCTGCGATGGCACAGGCGGCAGGTGAATGAGAGTGAGGGTCGTCCCAACCGAGGAGAATGAATGAATGATGTGTGATGTGTGGCCGTTCGTAAGTGAAAAAGTCAAAACTAAGAAGCTGTCTCTCTCTCTTTTTTTTTTTAAATCAGAAATATTTTTATAAATTTTATTTATTTTAACTGTTTAATATGTTTAATTTCTTCTTGTTAAAAAAAAATATTATAATTCTTTTTATAAAATATTATTTTTAAAAATTAAACAGTAATTTTTATATTTAAAATTATAATTTACTTCAATTATCCTAATTTCTCGTGTGTTTACGAAGCTCTCTATTTTCTTTAAACACACCTCAACTTTGATAATTGAAATTTAATATTTGATACCCCTTAACCTTCGATTTGGTAGCAGCCATTAGTGTGATTCACTCGCTTGCTTTGCAATAAGTATATACAAGTTGTGTAAACTAAAGTAACGGAGAATCAACACATTATTATTTTACATTAATTAATAATATAACATTATATAAATTTTTGTGCCAAAAATGTATTAGTTTTACACAACTTGTGTAAATTAAGTATTTGTTTGGATTATATATTTTATTTCATCTGAAAGGTAGCCTTTTATTCATAAACATTAAAAGCAAGATCCTCCAAAACTGAGGGGACTCAGTTCAACAATCATTGCTAGATTCTATTCTATAGAAAATCTAGTCAAAGTATCTGCTACCTTAATTCTTGACGAATTTAGTTTTTTAAATTTAATTTTAATTAAAAATAAATTTGAACTAAATGATTTATATTTAAAAAAAATATTTTTAACACAAAGTAATAAATAATTATTTCAATCTAAGAATGACAAATGGATAGATTAGATGAATTTTAAATTGGATCATTAATTAATGAATAAAAAACAAATTAATAATCTATTAAGAATTTATTAAAAAATTATTAAAATCATATAATCCATTTATAATTTATTTTAATGAATGATATTCAATACATCCATCATAAACTAAATAATATAGACTCTTTTTATATCTAAATACATTTTATTATCCAAACCATGCATACATATATCTATTTGATCTAATATATATTTTAGTTAGTTAATTAATCATCTATTAATTAAAATTTATCAAATCCTTCCAAATATATTCAATATATTATTATAATTAGATAGATTTAATAGATTTATATATAAATAGATTTAATGAATCATGAATTCATAGATTCAATTGTCACATGACTTCAATCCAAACGAACATTTTATATCATAATCATGTTTAAGAAATGATACTAACGTCAAATTAAATAAAATAATAAATAAATAAAAACTCATTTGAACATTCAAAAACCCCTTTAACCCTCACCAAAACACACCTTAAATTTATGCAAGAATTTCTCATCATGTCTTGCCCTCAGCCGGGCGTGAGTGAGTGAGTGTGACCCTATCACGATTTTCAGCTCAAGTGATTGGCATGAATCCAAATATTTTTGAAACAAAAAATCATAATTTATGTCACGAGATTGAAATTTTGATATTAAAAATCAACAAACTTACAGTTATGGAGGGTGGGATGACGAGTACATCTTCATGGTTTCCAGTCAGTCAATTTAACTATTATCATTAGAGACTTGAATTCTACTAATAAATTATCACAGTGCATTACTTTCCAGGAAAGTTTATGAAAGTTCAATGCAAATTAAATTTTAAAAACATAGAATTATGACAATACAAGATATATCTGTTTAGATTAAATAGTAGGAACATCAATAACTAGAGTTAGATAGGATGAAAAGGGGTTATATTGAATGTTTCAAAAATTAAACTGTTACTTAAACCTGTAAAGGGAGAAATTTAGAGGGTGTTCGGTAACTTTGAAAACTAATTTAAAATAGTGTAATGTGGAACTAGTTACATAAGTCTATATAAAAATGAACTTGTTCAAAATTAAACTTATTTTGGTTCAAATTCAAAACTATTTTTATTTAGTATTATCTTACAAAATAAAAATATTAGTTTTTTGCAACAGAATAAAAGAGAAAAAAAAAAGCAGAGAGAAGAAAAAATTGGACTAAAAAAATTTAAATTTAAATTTTTAAAATTTATTGTACCTCAAATTTTTATTAGATAATAATTAGTTTTTAAAATTTTAGATAACCCAACATCTCATATTTAAAAATCAACCTCATAGTTCCCAAACAGTCCCTTAAGGTTTTGAAGTCAAACTAAAAGTTTTGAACATACATATGTATATATATATATATATATATATTAGTAAATTATAAAGGAAAACATTGAAATATATTTTTAACATAGTCAAATAGTTTCATAGTACATACAATAAATGCACATTTACAAGAGTACACAACACTGCAACCATAAATGATAAAATATATAATAATATTAAAAATATGAGATTCATGAATCAAGATAACAACATTCATCATTTAGAAAGAGAAATATGAGTCAGAGGATACATTTATAAATCATATATGTCATGGACCACGTGCATCCGTTGGTCGCAAGTTAAAATCTTCAAAATATCCTAAAAAAGAAAAATATGTTGGAACAGTTCAACCGTAAGTATTGTTACCGGTTCATCGGTTTTGACACCAATACATAAACTTGTAGTTTTAGAGAATTGGTCATTAATTAAATAATTAATAAATATTTAAATTAATTTATTTTATAATTAAAATATTTTTAAGATATATTTTTTTTGATATATTTCATTTATATAATTTAATTAGTCAGTCCAGTTAATTTTCAAACCATTAATTACATCTATTAGTATCAGTATAAATTGAAATTAATTTTGTATTAATAAATCATTCTTATAAAATAAATTTCTTTAAGAATCTCTATAAGCTTACAAATATTACATAACACATAAGTTTAACATTGTTTTATATGCTTTTTTATTCAAATTAACATTAAATTTTTTTAAATAAAAATAGAATACATTTGATCATATGCTTGTTCAGTTATTCTTTTTTAAAATTTAATTTAATACAGACATCAGCATTAAAATTATTTATTAATTCAATAATTGAATTTATTAAAACCATTGTGTATAACGAATAAGGAAAATGCGAGCCTAGAAGCAGCCCCAGGGAAAGACAAAGTTGATGTGACCCCACTCACGTCTGGGTCCTATTGGCCTCATTTCTCTCTTTTGGACTGCATCCAAACTCTCAAATTCAGGTTCCCCAACAATGCTCAAAGAATAATTGAGTGGTTTAAGTAATTTAATAGCATGTTTGAGATAATTTTTTTTTAAAAAATTACTTTTTTAAAAGTTTTTTTAAAAATATTTTAATTATAAATTATTTTGATTATAAAATAAACTAATTTAAATATATACTAACTCTTAAATATAATTTTGTTCAACTATCAATATAAAAAATAATTTATATCATCATTTTAATTATGTGTTGTCAAATTATTAAAAAAATTAAATATAAAAATAATTATCTTAAAAATCAGGCTCTATTAATAATGTGATAATAAATAATTAGTTAATAATTTACAAAATTTTATGTTGATAAAAAATTAAAAAATCTTCTATAAATGTTAATTAATCTCCACCTTTTTTTATTGGTTGAATGAATATATGCTTGTGTCTCACACTAACAAGTTTTTTTTCCAATGATAAAAGTATTTTTGAATAAGTTTTTACGTTAACTAAAATTAAGAGCAATTTTAAAAATGTACCCTCGTCGAGGAGGCTTAGTTCAGATGGCAAACTGTTGTCTTGGATAATCTGCACTATAGGATCGATTCCCAGAGAGGGAACGATCCACCCCCCTCCCCCTAATGAACAAAAAAAAAAAAAAGGATGTACCCTCACAATGGCCTTGAGTATTTAGAAAAATTTAACTTCCCTATGTGTGGACTTAAGGTTTAAATCTAATTTTAGTCAAAAACATACTTCTTTAACCATTATACCAATCCTTTGAATTACACTAACAAAGTTGAATATAACTGACAATCATTAATTAATTAAATAGAAGGTAAAACCAATCATGTCTAATCATATTTAATAAGTTACAATCAATTCTTCTATATATTTAGTTCACATAATTTATGTAAATTAAATCAATAAAAAATTACATTTAATTTTAATTATTGCTAATGTAAAAAGTTTTAAGTATCATTCAATCATTGATTGTTGAATTATTAAAAAAATTTAGTTAAGATAATAATTATATTAACCAGTGAGTCCAGATGTGATTTTGCTTGGAGGACTCTTTGGAAATGGAGAGGCCCTCATCGTTACAAGGTGCACTAATGGAAGGTAAGGTAGCGCATGACCGTCTTTTGACAAATCTTGGCAGAAGCTCACGGAGCAACTGCCCCCGGATTGTAACCACTGAACTGGCTGTCCTGAAACCACATTGCACGTTCTACTCGATTGTCCAAGAGCAACTGCGATTTGGATCCCTCCTCTAATTTGATCATCCTCAACAATAGACTTCGTTTCTTATGACCTGAAAAACTGGGTAAGCAATGACTTTGGTTGGCACGACACTGTTCTATGGCAACATGTGTTCTTCTCAGCTTGTTAGCTTCTGCGGAACTGCGCAATACAGAGAGATCTTTGACAATGACTTGGTCAGGCCATCATATCCTGCTTTAGTTTAGTGGTTAGAGACTATGCTCTAACCGTAGACAGTGCTAATACTCTCTCTGCTTTTCATAGAAGTATTACTACACCTATCCAAAAGCAGACAATTCATGTTGGTTGGAATTTTCCTCCTTCAGATTGGATTAAACTGAACACTGATGGCTCCTCTAAGGGGAACCCAGGGGATGCTGGCTGTGGGAGTTTGTTTAGAGACTCCACTGGTTGTTGGCTTTCGGGGATTCACTCTTCATAATGGTATCTGCTCTGCCTTCACTTCCAAGCTTTGGGGTGTTTTAACTGGATTGGAGGTGGCTTGGGCTTTGGCTTGCCGTAAAATTACAGTTGAGTGTGACTCTTCTTCCGTTGTCACCATGATTAACAATTCGATTCAAAGCAACTTGTTTCATAATCGTCTTGTTCATAACATAGCTTCTCGGTTGAGAAAGGACTGGCTTCTTCGAGTCAGTCACCCTCACACTCTCCGAGAAGGGAATGCTTGTGCTGATTGGCTAGCTAATAGGAGTCTCCTCCACGATTATGGCGTTCAGGCCATGGACTCACTACCTCATGAGGTAAAAAAAATTGCTTTTTGCTGATTTGTCCGGGGCTTCTGTACCTCGAGTAGTTTTTGTCATGTAATTTTTCTGTTTCTTTGGGCTTTTGCCCCCATCACTTCACGGAACAAAAATAAATAACGTGTTATTAAATAATAATATAAATTTTTTTTATACGAAGGATAAACTCAAATTAAATCTTACATAATAAATATATCTTTATTATTTATTATTGCACATCATTTTACCTCATTCAAGTGACAATTCATCAATGAACAATAATAATATAATCTTTTATTAACTTAATTTACACAGATAATAAAATTTGTCATTATTAGACAAGCGATTTAAAAAAAAAAATTGTCAAAACGAATAGATGGCTATTGAAATGTAGCATTGGTTGTCGTTGAAAATAACAACGAAGCATACGAATATCACGGGGAACCTGGAGACATATATGGGGGGATTTGCATTATAGAGTGACCGTTGTACTTGAATCATCCAAGTATTTATCACTATAAAATTAATTAAATATCATCGATTTTTTTAGTTCACAAATAAAATTGTCCTCTCATTATCCCAAACATCACATGCTACTTTATTCAGATGGGCCTCATTGTTGCTTTTTGATCTTTCAATTCTGAAGCCCATGTGTTGTCATGACTCGGAAAGTATTTTTGGTGCATGCATGAATGTTTTTCATACATGACTTAGGTAGTGTTTTTTTTTTTTTTAACTACCTAGGTCCCACTTTGTAGGGGACCAGGGGAGGGAAGAGTGCTGGAAAGTATTGTGAGGGATCGAACCCTTGCATTTTTCTTGCATGTCACAAACTCTTATCAACAAAGCTGTCAACCCAGGACTAAAGAAGTTTTAGCAAAACTAACCCTTTGCTTGGGTTGGGAAAGAAGATGGGAAGAAGGAAAATAAAAAGAAAGAAAATGTAGAGAAAGAAAATAAAAAACAAATTCTCTATTTTGTTGTGTTAAAAAAATGAAAAGAAAAAAAAAATTCATTTAAAATGATAAATATATTCTTACATAATCAAGTCACATGTGATACTAACATCTTAAATAAAAAAAATAGATATTTCATGGTGGGCCGCACATCACTTCTCGTGTGGGAAGAAATTTTTTTCTTTATGGGCCCTACATATATGTTTTTCCTTCTTTACTGTTTTCTTATTTTGCCAAGTAATGAAAAAGTTTCTCTTCCTCCCATTTTCTCCTCTCCTACTTCTTTCCTACCCCTTTCTACTCATCCAAGTGAAGGGTAAAAGACGAAAATGTAAATCACCACAAGTCTTTGCTCCCTTAATCATGTGGGGTTTAATTTGAATACACTTTTAGTGTAAAATTTTTAATATAGCAATATATGATTAAATGATATTATAAAAAAAACTTACATTAGATAATGAATCAAAATTAAGTCTAATCATGTAATCATAATTATGCTATATGATAAACAAACTCTTGGTGGAGATACAAAATTAAATAAAAGAATCATACTCTATTAATTAGTCATGTACACAAAGTAAATGGAAACAGTAGAAATCACGAAGCTATATTCAAGAAAAGGAACGTACGTTACTGAACACTGAACAGTAGCATATAAGAAAAAGACGTAAATTTTCATTCCTGATATATTTGGCAAGATACAAGACCTAAATCATGTCATACACAACCGTAAAATACATAAATTGCAGTCCAAGAATTGACCACATTTGACTAAAAACAGATGCCAGAGGGATGCAGAAGTTGCTGCAGTAAACCTAGCACTGCATTTATCATATCCACCATATCTTTCACCATGCCCCGTTCGGAGGTCACTGACTCAGTTTACTCAAGTGGATAAAAATGTGAAAGCAAATTCAAGTCCACACTGCAATTATTTGGTTGAAGACTTCTTCACCCTCCAAAACCAGCTTGCACTTTTGATTTTTAGCATCTTAATCCCAGATCATCGTTCAAGCATGTAGAACAGGGATGACTCATGGTTGTCTCCGAGCATAATAGGGCGCCAAAAGAGCAAATAGAATGATAAAAATATACCAAACAAGAATAACAGAAATCATACAAGCATCGTGTTGTAGGAGGTGAAGGGGGCGAGTATCCCAACCAAAGAATGGACACCACATCAATCATGTCATTTCCTCAATTATGTTTCAGAGGTTGCCCTAAAAGATAAGTTTCAATGCTCCATCAAGGCCGTTTCAGTCTCTGAGAGAGGGGCTGCAACAAACAGAATTCCTAACTCATTAATTTATCAACGTGGAAGAAGTCATAGAGAGTTGCTATGGTTACGGGTGATGTACACATCAGAACATGTCTTTATTAATCATGCTTGATCTAAAATATACAAAGGTAATTTTCTTCTGTAAGCAGAACACAGACAACCAACCCTTTAAAAAAGGAACTTCAGAATGCATTCCCTTATCTAGAAAACACTGGGTCCAAGGTCTGCATCCTATATCTTTTATAAAATTAATACCAAAATTTTCCTTTGACATCCAATCAAGTCCTCAAAGAAAAGTTAAACAGTGCTCCCCCCACCCCGAACCCTGCATCACATTTCAAACTAGCAAGCATTTAACAGCAAGATGTCATCAGATTATATAAAGAACTGAAAGACAGATTAAGTATACCCAATAGTTTGCTGCAAACTCAACCTACCCAGCAAGTCTTCAAATGGATCTGCTAAAAGTGACGTGTTCATTAGCAGAGGTGGTGAGAAAACTTGATCCTGAGCATCCTCAAAGTCCAAATTTGACTGTTGAGCATCAGAAGTTGCATTTGAACCAGTAAATGAGAGAAACCCATTTACATTGTCATAATCAGAAAGCCTTTCCAAATCATTTAACAAGTCGGGAAATTCATCTAACTTGTTCTCCCCCTGACCATCAAATGCATGACTCTCAAATAGGGAATCATCCATCTGAGATACAAATAACCTTTTACTCCTCAATGAAGCTGCCCTATTTTCTGCATCTAAATGAGAAAACCCAGTTTCTGAAAGAGATACAAAGAAGTGCTCAGAATTTCCATCAGAATGACTATCTTGGGATGACTCTGAATTACATGACCGCAAAGACAGTGCCGCTTCTCTTACTGAACTCTTCAAATCCTGGACATAGGAACTATCACTACCTGCAGAACAAAAAAAGGGGAATCATAAACTACGACATAGAACCACTATCAAGCAGTTTGCTTCTAAAACACTGACAAAATTCCGTCAAAAAAGCCATAAGCTTCAATATCATGAACCATTTAGGCAAGAAGCAGGAAGACACAGCAAACCTTCTGCTAAACTCTCTACTTGATTACTTGAAGGAGGATCCAAAGATTTCCTATCAGAAGGATTCTCAGTATGGTAGGCTTGAGGAGCTGTGCCATGCCGCCTTTGCACATTCCCAGCTTTTCCAGAAGATGGGGTCAAGCTAAATAATTGAGGAAGCTTTAAAGTGGGGGGACTAACAGAATCCTTGTCAAGTTGAACATTAGATATTCTTGAGATCACCTCGCCAACATCATCAGTGCCACTGTCCTGAATAACACAAAAATTACATCAAAAAATAGGGGGAAAATTCAGATTTCTTGTTGTGAAGGCATCAAAGAAGCTATAACTACAATATGATACTAAACCAGGGTAAATGACACCAACCTCCCTATATTAGACAAGACAACACATACCTCCCTCTTATTTCAGAAAACGTGACACAATATTATAATACTACAGTAGAATAACCACATTTACAAATGTAATTATTCAGTTTTATTACTAGAGCTCGTATAGTATCCAAAAATAAAAAGAATGCATAATGTCACCCAAAATCCAAGGTAGATTAGTATTTACTGAAGAAAATCAGCCCATGATGATTACCATCCTCCCACTACTCTGTGCTTGAATAGGTGACGTTGACTGACCGTGCTGTCTGTTCATTGGAGGTAGATTGGAGGCTATGCAGTTCACCTTTTCTGTACACTCTGATATGGAATTCTGTATTGCTGGAGCAACTTCCTTTAGCTGGTTAATAAGCACCTGCACATGAAAAGTGCAACAATGTTAAACTCCTAGAGAAAGGAATCATTTAGTATAGGAACAGCCATTACAGATTAACTATGCAGAATATATCAGCCCCTACTCGCAGAAGGGGGAAGAGAGAGAGCAAAGCAAAGACAAATTAAAGCTAGAATATATCAATATTTAATAGTAGAACCAGCAGGCAATTGAGGAGAGGAGTGTGACTCCCCCATAGCACAATAAATGTCTTGCTTTCTATATGGCCAGTACTATTTGCTGAATAGCAAAGGACAAAAGCCCTGTATTGTTTTACTTGTCTACACTAGAACCCACATCAATACAAGTTTATCATAAACCACATCAATTATAGACAAGCAGCTGTGAACGGACAAGGTAAATGGTAAAGTCAAAATTGTTTGCTTCTCAAAAGAAGGCACAGCCCACCTGACTGTAAAATGAAAGAAAAGACACAGAAACTTATAATATATAATCCCTGATCCAGGGAATTCAGAAGAATTCTCAAAACAAAAAAGCTGTCAAAAATCATTTGCATTATTTCTCCTGCAGAATATAAGCCTCAGGTTGAATGAAATATGGTAGAGGTCATTATGGAATAAAAACTCCATCCAAAGCAAATAACAAACAAAAAATGAAGCTGCTATGGAAGCACTCAGTGTTGGTAAGATCTTGTGGATGGTAAACATATTTTATTGCATTACCTGAAAGCTAGCCAAGTGTTGCTGATGCTCTGCAAGGGTTGCTGCTATAGACTCAGTGTGGCCACTTGAACCACCTTCTTGTGCACTTCGCAATATATCTGGACCCTCTCCATCATTTGCTTTCACCTACAGATCATAGCACAGTTAGAAGTTTCTATATGTAATAAATAAGAGTGAACATTGTATGACATGAATCAACATATTGGACAATGTAATTCTAAAGTGAAAAAAAAAAAAAAAAAAAGCAAGAGTGCCTGATTGTAGAGAAATGAAAAAATAAAATGGAATTGCATACATAAACCCAATCACCAAGTATTTGATGCAACACAAGTTGGATAATTTTCGTTTCAAGAGTTTGGATTATAAACAACAAGGATCAGCTATATATTATTAAACAAAAGAATAGCATTTCTTTTATACTAAAGTTTATTTAAATAATAAAAAAAATTGCAGTAACTTAGTAACCAACATCATATATTAAGAAAAAAAAAAATATCTTTATCATGAGCTAAGTCTTACATTTCTCCTGGGTCTTTAGTTCAGAAACCTTGAGGGCTTGAAAAAAGTAAAACATGAGCTGGTAATATAAAGATGAGGACATGCCCAAGGTTTGACAAAAATCAAGATATTTGTCAAAGAATATATCAAAAGCCTTTCTGTTAATGTAAAACTTGAAAGATGGAGGCACATATACAGGTGTCTGACACACAAGCAATTGTTCTAAGTAACTTAAATACATCTCATGTAGTTTTTATCTAATATATGAACTAAAACATATCACAGTATAAAAAAATTCAGATACTAACTGGGAATAAATGTGAAAAATAAAAATAGTGCACAACTATTGGGACATCGATGTCAATCTGATATTCTGATTTCAGATCTGGAAGTTCTGCTTTGTTTTTTGGTGTATGCTTAGCTAATGATTCCTGTGTCAAAAAGAAGTTTAGGAAACAATCAAGCCTCAACCCTAATTAATAATTAAACTTACGTAGTCAGCAACAATTGATTTCTTAAGATACCCATATAGCAACAATTGGTTTCTTAAGATATACCTAGGAGTACTCTAAACTTAACAGAAGCTCAATCAGCCAAGCCTTATTGAGTGTAAGCCAATCAGCCAAGCCTTGAAAAACCAAGCTCAAGCACGATTTAAATTTACAAGCTCAAGGCTTAGCTCTGCCCAATTTGAATTATAATTTTAAGTACATTTAAATTTTTTTAATAATTTCAAAATACTAAATTATATAATTACAATTATTTTTAATTAAATTTATAATTTTGTAAAAATATGATATATTATATATAGTTAATCATGTTGACTCACAAGCTTTTGAGCTGAATGTCAGGGTGTTTGAACTTGGCTTGATTATATAATTGAGCCCATATCAAACTCGAAGTCAATATAATCAAAAAATCAAGTTCCAAATTTTTATGAGCCAAGCTTTTATCAAGCCTTGCCTAGACGGTTTTGGGGCCTGCCACCATTGACAGCCATACACCATTAACAACACTGAAAGAAAGGAGCCATAAGAACAGAACATGGTACCATCTTCAAAGGACTGCTTGTAAAGAGCATACCAAATGAAGCGATTGTTTATGGATACGTTGCAAAGCATGTGTCCATCGTCGTATAACCTCTGCTACATCAACATTTTGGTAGACTCTTCCAGTTCTATCATCCACTCTTGTCAATGTCTCATCGTTAAAATGTGACACATCATTCTCCTCTTTGTTATCCATGTGTACTGCAGGCAAATTGCCAGGCTGCCCAGATAATGCATCTGAATATGGAGCCTGAGAACTCTGGTCCATCGCTGCAAGCAAAGATGATCCAGAGATTCGATACCTGAAATTTATGTATCAGAAAGTGAGTTCATACAATAAGGTCTACATATATTGGAAAGGAAAAGCAAGCTACATCAATATATTACCTATGTTCCCGGTGTGCTATCAAGTCCTCAATAGGGCCCAATGCAAGAACTTCATGTTGACCTGTATATTAGTAAGAATAAAAATCAAGATCTTTATTAGCTAGTCTCTTTCATTCAATGGCTTTTCAAAGAAAGAAAAGAGGACTGTAGGTGGGTGGGGAGACAAAGCATGGAGTCTCATAACAGAAAGGTGTCAAATATCAATGGTTTATCACCAACACTTATTAGGTGCAAAAACATTTGAGAATATAAAAAATTATTTTTAAAAAAAAGGACTTGGAATGTTTGAATAGCTATACCACAGAAAAATGGAGTGTATAGGTTAGACTACATGGAGAAGAGCCAAATCTTATCATTAATCATCTTATTATTAAATTCATACATTTGTAAAAACAGAATCACATCCCTCAAAACTTATAATCAATCATAATGCCCACTTAACAAACTAAGAAGTTAGATATGAGGATGCTAGAATTACATTATCCATTAGACAAATGCAAAAGAATAACGAAGTATTATTATTTGCACTTACTTTTACGAGCTAATAAAGACTCCCATAGGCGAGTAGCCTTTGAAACTAAATGGGAATTCTGACTTGAGCTTGATACAAGGTCATCCCAAAGTTCTCCTTCCAACTTCACTTTATTCCTCAAGTCATGTAGTTTTTCCAGCTCTTGTTGCAAATAAGCCTGAATTCAGGTTTTACATTATAATTGCTTGAGACAAAAACACATAGAGAATATTCGTGGAGGGGAGAGGAGATAAGAAGTACTATATAAAAGCCAAATTTGGTAAATAGCCTTCAGTTGTTGATATACCTCCTCAGCACATAAGCCACGAAATTCAGCAGTCATTTCATAAGCCAAATTTGACCACATAGCCTGCCGTTGTACAGCCATTTCTGAATTTTTAAGAAACTTCCTTCTTTCAACGGCTATTCGAGCCTGTTTAAGACAAAAGACTCAATTGAGTTACTTAAGATCAAGAGATGTTATCAACATAAGAACACTAAAGAAAATTAAATAAAGCAAAAATAAAAATAAAATCCTTTTCTTAAACAATTTTTATCATTATGAGCGATGACCATAGCATATAAACAGTCAAAGTAAAAGTTGTTTACATTGATATTTTTGTACCACATCAAAGGACTTAACACTGAAAAAACATTTACATCAAAAAGGAAATTGTCTAGATAGGAGGGATCATAAAAGTTCAAACTCAGAATTCCCTTCATTCTGCAGCAAGCACGCTGAAAAATCATAATTATTTTGGGAAGACCACTTATAATCCTTTAGATCTTTTCTCTCCTTGAAGGTGGGTAAGGGTTTTCATGTCAACTTCTGGGAAGACCATTGGGCGGAGATCTCTCATTTAGAGATGCTTTTCCATGTCTTTATTGCCTTTCTTCCTTACATAACTCTCCTATCCACAATTTCTATAGCATTCAAGATTCCATTTGTCTTCGAATTTTCACTTTTTTTTTTTTTTTTGTAACTTGAATGATAGGGAATTCTCTGAATAGGAGTCTCTTTTGGGTATCATTAACTTTGTTCATTTGTCTTCTAACTCAAATAAATGAATTTGGTCCCTTGACCCTTCTGGGGTGTTCATATGCAAATATTTTTTCCAATTTCTTACCCATTTGTTGAATAGAGCTACTTTTTTTCTTGATAAAGCCCTTTGGAAGTCCAAAGCTCCCTCTAAGGTCAAGTCTTTTATTTGGACTGTGGTGCTTAATAGAATTAATAGTAATGACAAGTTGCAAGTTCGCAGGCCTCGTAAGGCGCTTTCCCATGTGTGGTGCTTGTTCTGAATTGGGCTCTCATATATTATTACATTGTTCTGCTGTTGTTTCTTTATGGAATACTTTATTTGGCCTTTTTTTGTTGATTGCTATGTGTGCCCTAGGTCCTTGGACCATTTTCTGGTGATTAACTATAACAGTTTTGGTAGAAGTAAAGAGGCTAAATCTTTATTGGCAATATGCAACCTTTGCTACTATTTGGTGCATTTGATTGGAGCACAATGCAAAGGTCTCTTTGGCTCCCTCTGAAGTCAAGTCTTTTATTTGGACTGCGGTGCTTAATAGAATTAATATTAATGACAAGTTGCAAGTTTGCAGGCCTCGTAAGGCACTTTCCCTAATATATGTGTCATGTGTGGTGCTTGATCTAAATCGGTCTCTTATCTATTCTTACATTGTTATGCTGTTGTTTCTTTATGGAATACTTTATTTGGCTTTTTTGTTGATTGATAGGTGTGCCCTAGGTCCTGGGACCATTTTCTGGTGATTAGCTATAGCGGTTTTGGTAGAAATAAAGAGGCTAAATCTTTATGGCAATGTGTGATCTTTGCTACTATTTGGTGCATTTGATTGGAGCACAACGCTCACATTTTCAAAAAGGTCTCTTTGGCTCAGCAAATGATTTGGAATAAGATTAGGTGTTTAGCTTCTATTTGGTACAAAGTGTATGGCTTGTTTTAGGGAGTTTCCCTAATAGATATGCAAAGGGATTGGATAACTTTATTCTATTGATGTTTTCTTTTTTCTATTTTTTTTATTTTTCCTTTTTTTGTTTTCTGTTATTGAGGATCCTTTGTCCTTGAAATTTATGGTAATTTTCTTCTCTTCATCTTAATAAATTTCTTCTTTTATAAAATGAATAATTATTTGGATAACACTGCCACATGCACATAATTATAGTCAATTGACTTTTTCATAGATTATCAGCAATACCTTTGTAACTGGAAGGAGAGTAGCTGCATGTGAGAACGCTACATCAGTCAAAGGTGCAGGCAATGGATTAGAAGCTATGTCATCAGAAAATGTCCGTCGATGAACCTCTCGCAAAGCATGCAAAGAAAGCTGCCATAGAAGTTCAACAAACCTGCACCAATATGTACATCCAAATAGTGAGCTTCCATCAGTATCTCATACCACTTGAGATGACCTCATGACATTCTGATAAAAATATTTTTCACTGGTATTCTGTTGACGGAAAAAACCAGTTACACAATACCATCAATTATTTTGATTAGTGCAGAAGGAGTTCTTTATAATAACTCTTTTAAGTCTCAGTAGATACCAATTGCCCACCAAATTGCTTGACTATTCAATATGTGTTCACTAACTTTAAAAGCACTCTAACTCTTGTCACCAACAATATACAATGTATATAATTTATCAAAAAAGGTATTAACAAATGTACTTTTTTTCTTCTTCTCATGTTATATCTACTCAATGGGATCGATACAACTAAAGGCTGCAATCAACTGAATCCATTGTCATCAATTAAATATGGGTAAAATTATGATAGAACTGTGAACACATTTTGCAATTATTCCCAGCAATCAAAATCTCCTATAATTATAAAAGTGAAAATCTATGGAGCAAAGGCGAGAAAGCTGGGAATAAGAGAAAAAAAGAAGTATTCACTACCAACCTAGGTCCACAACATGTAGCAAGTGAAGAAACTCTTGAATTGCTCTTGGGAAGCGCACCCTGCGACTCGAGCTCGCTAATAATCCCTTGCACAACCTAGCACAGGTATTCCAGCACTATCAAAAATCATTTCGGAGAATTTTGAATTGAGACGAAAAAAAAAAAAAACCCCAGAATCTAGAATTCCTGAAACAACAGAAAAGCAGCGCTAGTAATGCTTAATTGATTGTTACCTTACGAAAATCACGCGACTGTGCCGAATCAAAAATTGGCCAAACCTTATCAAAATCCTGAAAGATCCCAAAAACAAATGAAGCAACACTGTGTAACAGATCACACTAAAGAAATCGAATGCATCCAAGAAAATGGGAAAACAAAGATACAGATGCCGTAGCATGAAAATAGCAGCACAGAAGGGAGAAAAGAGTGGGAGGGGGTACTTTGGCGGATTGAATTGGGCCTCGGAGGGAGGAGAGGATGAAGAAGAGGAGCTGTTCGCCCAATTTAGGGTTGGAATGGCGGAAGAGACCGACTCTGGGTGTGCCATTGGAGCCTCTCATTCCGATAATCACCGGATCCAAACCTAACAACAGACAGTTAGTGTACATTGCACTCTCTAGCTCTATCTCCCTCTCCTTCTCTCTGTCCATCGTCATCACCAACCCTCCCTCTCTCTCTCTCTCTCTCGCTCTCTCTCTCTCTCTCTCCCCTTGAGATTGTTGCAGTGCAGCAACAAGCTTTTCTTCTCCGTTGTCTCTCTGTCCGCTGCTTCCTTCTCTCTGATCCTGCTCTATTGTGTTTTTCTTCTTTTTTTTTTTTCCTTATTTTTGTTTATTAATGTCTTTGGAAACGCAGGCCCGTGTATTCGCGTGATATTACGGAAAGTGCCGTAATTTGAACTAGGAGAGGTGGATTTGTAAATTTCGAAACTATTCGTTATCTTGTGCGGTTTCTTCTAATTTGTGACGTTGATGGGCCGGGCCGGGTGGGCCCGACCGCCCCTGATTCGCGTTCGGCAAACCCGACGACGACTACTTGAGAATTTGAAAATGCCCGAGGCAACGCTTGGGAATGGATCCCATGGTGATGGGTTGTCGTTTTGGGTTTGCGTGGAGGTCTGGTCGAGTATCGTTTTACCTTGGTCAGCCACAAAATAGCCTCGAGTCTTGGATTTCATTATTAGTAGCTCTCTAGAACAGAACTATAATATTTCATAAATTATGAAAACTAGAAGTACACTCGCATATTGCGTGGACGGACAAATAAAATTATTTTAAACTTTATTTAATTAAAAAGTATATTCTCACTTATTAGTAGCAAGATTAGATCAATTGAACTTCTAATAAATATAAATTATGCTAAAAGTATTGTAAATAAATTAGATGATAATTATGTTTATATGTGCCTTTTCTTAGATGAGATAACAACAGGAAAAATTATTAAAAAAAAGAAGTTCACATAGCAATTGTTCAAATATTCAAAATGCTGAAAATGATGCCCATAATCAAATTTTTAACTCATACGATACCCTTACTCTATTATGCTAATCTAAAAGACTCAAATATGGAAGAACGAAAGCCATGCCCTTCTCCAACTCACCCTCCACACCACATGCTGTTATCACAAGACTGGTACTATCCTCTAATTTAGAATGGGAGTTTCAATTCTTCAGTCTCGTCTTTGACACTTCCACACTTTTGACAATGAGTTACAATAAAAGTTTGATTTTGCAGTTGTTCAAGGATACTAACCCCATTGTCATTGCGAGTAGAGCTTGAAATGAAAACGAATGATAGAGATCTTTTTTTTGGGGGTAAGAGATAAAGATCTATTTTGTTCACCCATTCATTAATGTTATAAGCCCAGCATGTGCTAGTGCCTTCGCCACCATTGTCAATTGGTCAGTTGGGTGTAGCCAACTTGAGCCAATAACACTGGCGACAACATGCTGCATCCAGGCTAAGTTCAAACTCATTCTTTCCTCTGTTTGAATCACCAACGAAAGCATATATTGTATATTAAATTCATCGAGAACTCATTGTGAATTCAAACCCAAACCCATAGTTACATAATCAATTACCAAATATAAACTCATGAGAGATAACATAATGATCCCGTTGAGGCATGAAATACTCCAAATCATTCTCGATACACAAAGTATGCAAACGGAAAAAACAAAAACAGATAAACCGTTACACAAATTAACCCGTTTGTTTTCAGACAACAATTTGGGGAGAGAAAGTCAAGTCTCGTGGCTATATAAAAATGCAGAAAGGCAAGCTGTGTTATATACATAGGCAGTCTATTCTCTTTTGAATTACATTAGAAGTGTTTATTCTTTTACCAAAACGGCTTATCTAATAAGTGAAATGTAATTGCTGTTGTTAAGAAGAAATTAAAAAAATTAAAAGAATGAAATGGCTGAAATTGAAAGGACACTGCGTTACAAGCTGACAATTATGAGAGATGCTAAAAGAATGAGAGATCCTAAAATTATGATGGAATTCTAAAACAATTGCTGAAGTGACAGAATTTTGATAACTGATGTGGCAACTTATTATAGAATGGAAACGCTGAGTTGGCATCACTGCATACTTTGTCTCAGAAATTATATATTATATATAGATTCAAAGAATTTTTAATATTGTTAAAATTGGATTGTCAGTGAACCAGTTAGATTTTTGATTTAGGTTCAATTGATTTAACTATTTAAACTAATTAGTTAAATTAGATAATATAATAATATAAAATTTATAAAAATATTCATAAAATGTTATTAAATATAAAATTTTTTTAAAAAAAATTAATAACTAATTGATTGAACTAATTGAACCGATTGTTTCAAGTAATTTTAATCAGTGTTATATGATTTTGATCGGTTTAAAGTGATCTGATCATAAATCTAATTATAGAACTGAATCATAATTAGTTAAGTGTCTGATTTATAGTTAACCTGATTAGACTGTCCAATTCTGTCTGGTTCTACTAATAGTGAGAACTTCTTTAATTTTATTTTGTAAAAAAGAAAAGAGGTTAATTGAAACATAATTGCACGATGGCGTGCATTGGTGACGCTAGCTGACGGTCCAATTCGAGAAAAGAGGAATGATGGTTAAACATCTGAACAGAAAACCTTAAAATTAAATATTTCAGTGAAATTACCATGGTTGAATTAAAGTATATATAACTATATAAAAAAGAATAGGTATTTAACGTTGATAAAGATATTATAACAAACTGAATTCTTTAAAATCGTAGTAAATATATTAAATGTTTTATAAAGCTCCCAGTTATGACTCTTTCTAAATTTAAATTATATATATATATATATATATATATTAAAATTAATATTAACAGATTCAACTATCTTTCTAAACTAAAATTACCAGCTTTTCATATGGTGATTTGTTGGTTATTTATAACTTGCCCATAGTGGCGACAAAGCCAATGGCTTAAACTGGAGTTATTGAGGCATTTTCTTCATCATTTCATTAGCTATACCTCCATTGTTTCTAGATACATTTGCTCCTTTCTCTCAATTTCTTTAAACATATACCACCGTCAACCTCACTTTATTTATTATTTACGTAAAAAGTATTCTGTTTTGTTTTATCTATGACTCTTTACTTTTATTTTTATTTTAATATTTTCATCTTTTTTACTTTATATTCTTTCCTTAGTCCTTATGATTTTAGGCATTTTTTTCTTATTATTATTATTATTGTTATTATTATTATATATATATATATTAAAATTAACTTAACTATAATAAATACTAAAATATTATTAGATTACATAGATTAAACACTAACTTAATTTAGATAAAATTACTGTTATCAAATTTCACTAAAATTAAAATTTGTCTTAAAGGATCCATTGTAAATGTCACTGTAAGTTCTTGTTGAAACTTATGGTATACTCTAACTTTAGAATGAGATAATCTTCCATATTCTTAAACTGTTAACTATCGAAAAAATCATTTTAAATGGTTCCTTAAATAATTTAAAAAATATACAAACTCATGCATCCTACAGGAATGATAATAAACTACCCACATATAAATTTTAATTGTTTATTAATGAGTTATTTCATTATTAATTTATTATTTTATTTTAAATTTAAATAAATAAAATTTTAATATTAATTAATTATTGAGTTGGATAAACATGGATTTCATTTCTTTCTTATTATTAAAGGTCTCAATTCGATCTTACTTAACCCACTTGAGCTAGCACACTTCAAGCCAAGAATTTTTTAGATTGAGCTAGGCTGGTCAAAAATAGGTTTAAGTCAATATTTAACTAACTTAATCCAGTCTTATATGGGCCACAGACTAATTAAACTGACCCATTGGCTCAAAAATAATTGCTTTTTAATATTTTTTGTGATTGATTCTCTCATTATTTTTTTTATAATACTTTTAAAATGGTTAAAACTAATTTTATAATTTTTTATACGCTCTTTAACTAATTTTTTTCTTTTTATGAGGTAACTAATTCTATTATTATATAATATTAATGTTGTAATTACCAAGTAATAAAAAGTCATAAAATAATTATTAGCATAATTTATTAATATGCATATTTAGTCATATTATCATCAAATTATCGAATTAAAGTATTAGTTGACACTTAAAAAACCATCGCTTTCATGGTTAAAAAGAAAAAAAAAATACCTTCAGGGCCATAGAAAAAACTTAGCTCGACATAAGTCAGCTTACTTCAAGTTATTCTAAAATCGGATTGAATAGGGTCCAAATCATACAAATTGTGTATTTTTTTAGTCCAACCCATATTATTTGTTAGGCTACTCACCCAATCCATTTGACTCCACCTGTTTTGACACCCCTATTATGGGTGGGTGTCTTTCCCATAACATTCGTCATAATTTTTAATAAAGTGGTAAAACATTAGCTAAATCAATTAATTAGAAAATCTTTTATTTCAAGAATTTTAAGTCAAATTTAATCTATATAAAGAAAAGAAAGAGGAAGAAATTAAAAGATAAAATTTAAGGAAAAAAGCATACAAACCTAATCTAAATTTTAATATATAAATTATAACAATTATACAAATCAACCATTCTATCTATTTTTCATTCACTTTAAATCTTTTTTATTCAATTTATAATAGATGAAAAGTGGATAAAAATTTGTATAATTGTTATAGTTTAGGTACTAATTAGGACAATTTTAAAGTTTAAGGTTTATTTACAAATGGCTCAAAGTTTAGGAGGTTTGTATGCTTTTTTTTCCTAAAATTTATATCATTCTTGAACGATAGATTAAAAAAAGTCTAGCATATTAATTATTTATACAGGTAGCTAGCGCATGGAAGAAAAAATTTAAGAAAGAAAAACATCACGGGATTTGCTTTTGTTATAAAAATGAAGTGCGAAAAAACTACAAGGAAGAAGAAGAAGATCAATTATTATAAGCTAGGATCCATGCAACCCAGTTTGAACAAAAGTTATTCATAGTACACCATGGCACAAATTAGAAACAAAATTTAACTGAAATAATTGAGAACTTCAACAATTCAGGATCACATTTCATTTGAGTAGCAAGTTAGTTCGGCTTCCATTTGTAACATTTCTTTCTCAGCATGTGGAATGTTGTACTTATGGTTCCCGTTTTCTTGCATGATTTCTATTATGTACAATTGCAATGTTAAAAAT
Organism: Castanospermum australe; assembly: GCA_019955255.1. NCBI lineage: Eukaryota > Viridiplantae > Streptophyta > Magnoliopsida > Fabales > Fabaceae > Castanospermum > Castanospermum australe. The sequence goes on from NSJW01000942.1 coordinate 504,754, forward strand.
ATACAATTGAACTTGACCATCAAAAAAGCTTCATATGACTTCACAATAGCATTAACAAGCTCATCAATAATTTTAGGTGACTCCTTATATTGTAAGAAATTGAATAGCATTGAAAAACCCAAGATCTAAAACATTCAAATCTGGAGAGTTTGAAGGTTGACATATCAAACGAATATCAAATCCATCTTCCTTAGCTACTCGACAAAATTCATCATTATCTTGATCAATGTTTATTCTTGCATTATCTTGCTAGATAAATATTGGACACCTTGAGTCTTCTCTTGGCCATTTTGCCTTGATGACAAGAATGACATACTCAATTATGACCTTATAACTTCTTTTTTTATTTTTACTGAAGTTATTGATTTTGTCTCTAGCATGCCTGTAGCTCTATTGACATTGATTCTTTCAGTTGACTCTTGTGTGACAAAAGGGAGTATGCCAATTGTACTATACATAATAGTAAGTCAAATAATAAGGCCTAGTCATCAGCCCACACAAGATAAGACTAAGTCGACAAACTATATTAGTGACACTTATCCACACCTACACTCTCCAACCTCTACTATCTCCACTGAAGGGAGGTAGTTCCACACTCTGTCTACTATAAATAGGGGTTACCCCCTCTAGGTATCCATTCATTCTTTACATGCACTATCATATTGAATTCTTATTTAATTGGGCATTTGAGTGTCTTTGCAGGTACACCATCGACCCTCCACCTTTGAAGCTAAGACTATGTTTGCTAAAAGTATATCCTGATAACCTGACCTAAACATTGGCATTGTCTATGAGAAGAGGGTAAAACTCTTCTTACCTTCTCAAACTGATGAACATGGCATCACAAGGATGAGCTTCCAACTTTGCCTTTCTACATCTCCCATCAAGGGAAGTCAAATGCATGCCACAACATTAATTTCCTCTTACTACTATGCATTTAATTCATTTTTTCCTCTTATCTTGCACAAAGACCCACCTCTTCCAATACAGGCTTGAATGGAACCAAAGATATGAAGACCCAATTTTCAAACTTGTAAAATTGGTAATATTAAGTCATGGTAAGCAGAAGGATCAACAACAAATGTGCTAGAAGAAAGGAAATAAAGCACACTAAAAATACAAATATTTAATGTATTTAGCCCTCTTAACCTATGTCCACTACTCTTAGAAAGGATAAAAATACTCTACTAATAAAATATTAAATTATAATTTTTGCACCAAAAAAGTTATAAACCCTTCCACAAATATTGACCACCCAATAGTCTAATTACAATCTCTCTTAAGTGTTTAGGCTCTCTCAAGTGACACTGTACCCCTATAAACAAAGACTTATTTATACAAGTGACCCCTCATAAGCTTCTTAAAGTTAGGTAATGTGGGACTTGGGTCAATTATATATCAAATCCTCCCTTGAGCCAAGTCCTCAAATACTTCAACTTTGTTAGAAAACTGAACTCTCTTCTCAGTCTTCTTCTTCTTCTCTACTTTGCTATCTTCAAACGTTCCCCTCATGAAATGACCTTCCAAATAGCAAATGCTTTTCTTGCCTTTCCTACCTTGTAAAACCAAGTAGCTTCCCTTATATACTTTGTACGTCTTCCCAATTCCCATATACTTGTTCCCATGTGATGTCATCTCTGCTAAGGAAAGTATGTTGACATTGGCAGTAGGCACGTACCTCACATTGGGAACATCTTGGACCTTACTATTGTGGAGCTTTAGGCGAACTCTTCTTATACCTTCAACTTTTAACGTCTGTTTCTTCCCTACATTGATGCATCCAAAATTGTCATTTTTGTGCAAAGTAGTAAACATAGCTTGATCTTTATACACATGCATATTGGAGGATAATCTAGCACCCATCTAGAATGACTTTTAATAGAATTATTATCAACACTCTCTACCTGACACAAATCTCCATCATCTGAGGATTCAACTGCATGAACATCGACCATCACGTTCCCTTTGAGTTGCTTTAAACTCTTCAAATCTTCTATCATTTGTGGACATTGATATTGGATGTGCCTTTTCTCTTTGCAATTAGTGGCATTTCACATCACAGATGTCCTTAGACTTTCCTCGTTGTTCACCTCTTCCATGAGAGTGTTTCTTCCTTTTTAAGATCTCTCCACAACTAGTGTATTTTCGCTCTCATTAGTGTAATTCTCTCTATGCATCCTCTGATCCTCTTGCTAGATAGGAGTCATATTATTTAGTTTGATGGTATTCGTTCCAATCAACAACGATCTCACCAATGATCTATAAGACTGATGTAGTGAAGCTAATATAGCAATTGCTTGTTCTTCATCACTTAGCTTCTCTTCTATATTCAACAATGACAAACTAGCTTGTTAAACTCATTAATATGATCATGTAGATTACCTCATTCTTCCATTCTCAATGTATATAAGTCTATCTTCATGCATAAACGGTTAGTTGATAACTTCGGCGCACAAATCTTCTCTAACTTTTTTCAAATCTCCTTGACTGTTATCTCATTTAACACTGTGTACTTGATTGTAGGAGTAAGGGCTAACTTGATTGTACTTGTAGCTTCTAGATTTCCACTCACTCTCTTTCATCTCTGCAGGCTTTTCATTATCTAAAGCCGTATCAATACCTTATTACACCAAAAGATCTTGTATTGTGCATTGCTATATAGTGAAACTACCCTTTCTATTAAAGAGTGGTACCTCAAATTTCATCACACTAGCTATAGTGTGTCCCTGCTTATAACACCACAAAAATACTCACACAAGCAATTAAAATACCTCCACCAAAAATTGCTGAGAGGTGTATAAGATGTCTCCCTTCTTGAGATAGTAACCCTCCTCCTTTAATCGAACAAAATGCTCTTGATACTAGTTGATGGGCAGCGGAAGGACCTACAACAAATGCACAAGAAGAAAAAAAATAAAGCACAATAAAGGCACAAATATTTAACATGGTTTGGCTCCCTTGACCTACATCCACGACCCCTATAAGGCATAAAAATATACTCTACTAATAAAACATTAAATTTTAACTTTTGCACAGAGAGAACTATAAACTCTCTTACAGATATTGACCACCCAATAACCCAATTACAACCCTTCTCAAGTATTTAGGCTCTCTCTCAGGTGCTAGTCTACCCCAACAGACAAATGCTTATTTAAACAAGCAACCCTTTATAGGCCTTTTGAAGTTAGACAATGTGAGACTTGGTCAATTACATAACAAAAAGAATATAAGAGTACTTAATTACTTGAACCATTTGAAATTATCATTTATTTGCATGCTACATGCTTTATTTTGCCATAATTGACTTACTACCACTTATTTCTCCATGATGCTATGTATACTTTTCAAAAGAAGAAGATGCTTATGAATTATGCCTTTTAATTGGTATTAATATTCAAGGCATTAATTAATTGCCATTTTTTCAACCCACGTAACCTTGTATTGTTCAGAGGAAGGCAAGACGCTACACGAGAACTCAAAAACAATAGGAAGAAAGTGCCATTAATCACCATGGCAATATTGGCCATTACCTAACATTGATTTTTCTTATTAACGCACATCTTTTTTTAAAAAAAAAAAAAATTTCTCTTACAAAATGCAATCCTTCCCACAGTGCAAGCATATGAAAGATATCAAAGGAGGGAAATACCACCAATTGACATGGCAATCATGGCCAATAACTCCCATCAGTGGACCCGAAGGTACACAAATAGGGCACCACTCACATTTTGATGGCTACGTGGGCAGTTATGGAGAAATCTGTGAATTTTGATGTTTATAAAACAAAATTCAATTCAAGTCTTTTCTCAAAACTCTTGTTGTATTGAAAGGAAACACTATTGTTCTAATAATTTTTTCGAGACAATTATCTTCTTTCTCCATTCATTTTTATGCAATTATCTAACAATTTGTTCTCCTTCTAGTTTTTATTATTTTCTGATGCTTATTAGTATCACAAAAGAAGTATCTCCTTTCACAATGGACGCTCCTAAGATCAAAGGAAACTACCTAACAAATCTCTCCAATAACTCCCCCAACATCTCTCCAACGATGATATGCGTAAAGATAATAACAATGTTATTTACACACCATTTGCACGCCATTTTTATTACATTATTCTTACACCACTCCTTTTTGGGGTAATAAAATAAGAGAAACACACATCCTAATTTTTGCCAAACAAAGTGTAGAATGGTGTAAAATAATTGTCTGTAATCAACATTTTCCTAAAGATAAGGACAAGAGATAGCACCCCATTTCAATAATATAAGAAGTTCTGAAAAAAAAAAAGCAGTCATGGTTACTCAGTTCTCGGGTCCATTCACTATGGCACACCTAAGTGGAAGCCTTCCAAAATATCTCACCACCCATTTCGCTGTGAGATGCGGATATATTAGGATGAGAGAGATCTCACTGGTAATTCAACACTATCAAAGAGAAGTTATATTTAAAAAAAAAAAGAAATTCACTTTACTTGGCCCAAGCTACACCAAATCACTATCACTAGTGGATAAGGCTATGCTATGCTTTGTTTCTCACCCTGCCGCACCACCAAATTCCTACAGGGAGCTCATGGCTACTCTTACTCTCCTCCAATGATTCATTTTTCCATACTCATTGTGGAATATCTTTTTAATCAACTTTATCTCATGTTTATTGTACTTTATTTTTCCACATCATAGGATTAATTCCATGGCTTCTTCATCCAAGACCCTATGCCAGCGCTCAACATCACTGCGGATGAGGAAATTTCTTGTAGTATCAGGAAAAGTTTTAATAAAGTCTCCTGCAACATAGAAACAATGGGACCACATGGTATATATAGTTGTCCAATGCTTGCAATAGTTTGTTTGTCCACAAATCTCCAAAGCCAACATTCCATGCTAGCAAACTTGTTCACATGACAGCAATGCCAAATTGCCAACAAAGTCTAAAGCCATGTTACTCCAGAATCACATACCCAAGCATAAGGAATACTTGATTACGGGTTTTTGTTGTGCTATAGGCAACATGGTTACCAGATTCTAAAATTTGCTCTAGGGGAAAGATTACTTTTAGAATACAAGCAACCACCACTGTCATGCCATGAAAGCCATCTCTATATTAACATCAATATTGAACTCCAAGCAGTGGTGATCCCTAGTTATCTATCCATGTAAGCAACAAGATGAATCAATCACGTCTTTAGTATTGAGTCCCATTATTATGCCAACTTGGCAACCTAACATTTTAAATTGCTAAAGCATAACTTAAACTCGACAATAATCCAACTTCCATCTAGATTCAAAACTTAAGTCCATCACCTTGGCTCTCATTCAACTCAAAATCAGTAACTTACTCACAAGATCACAAGGGGAATTTACTATGGACCATAACAATCAAATCATTTCATACATCTCGACACTTAACATGCTCAATACCTCGGCTCATTGACTACCGAGCTGGGAGCAATGTACTATACATAATAGTGGTTCAAACAATAAGGCCTAGTCATCAGTCCACATCAGATAAGACTAAGTTAGCAAACTTTATTACTAACACTTATTCACACCTGTACACTCCAACCTCCACTATTTCCACTCAAGGGAGATAGCTTCACACTCTGTCCATAATAAATAGGGGTTACCTTCTCTAGGTATCCATTCATTCTTTACAAACACTATCATCTTGAATTCTTATTTACTTGGGCATCTAAGTGTCTTTGTAGGTATACTACCAACCCTCCATCACTAAAGGCTCAAGACTATGTTCACCCAATGCGAACATCAATTTTTCCAAAAAAAAGCTCATGTCCTTGTGCATCAAACCTTGGATGAGCTAAAGCAATTAAAAGCATGATGAAATTTTTGCTTTTGCAAGTGCAAACTAGATCTCCTTCATCTAGTAGCAAGCAGTGATTTTCATATTTTTCTTTCATGTAGAACCATTTCTCATCATTATGAACAATGTTATACATTCCAGTGAAAATTAGATCATGTGATATGTTACCACCATCAAGTATTGATATGCAAAATTGCAATCGAGATATTTTATTGTCTTCCTTTACATTATAGCATTTAAATGTTATTGTATATCTCTCGACTTTAGATGCCTAACTAATGTGGCCTTCTTCATATTCAAAGAATAGGCTAAAGACTGAAGAGTTGTCCATTGATGTAAATGAATCTCACAAAAGCGGTTAGAGTCAATCTGAATTCTCTTACAACCACAATTTCTTGTCTTTTTGTGAGAAACATTAGAATTTGTGATACCATATTATGATTGTTTCCAAATGTGTTGAATAGTTTGCATAGAAACTGAAAATTGTGTTGCCACCATTTTTGTTACTCGTTTTTCAATTTTCCATCAATACTTTTTTGCAGTAGCATTTCATAAAGTGTTCTATGTTAATCATTGCTTAAAATTTTTGATTTCCTTGGTGATTGTGACAGTTCTTCATTTGCATTGTCATTATCGATATTTTCATCTGTTTAAAAAATGAAGAGAAAAAATATAAGCATACAAGGAAAAAAAAAAAGAAAGGTTGTATGATGGTAAGCATATAGTTAGAGAATTTGGCTTACTTTGTGGATTTCGTAAAAGCAAAAAAGCTAGCATGTAGCTCTGAAACCAACAATGTAAAGTGTGGGTGTTGAACAATCGGAACATGATGAATAAAGGCTGTATAATGGCATCGCCTCAAAGGCCAAAAAAACCCAACATCAACCATTTAAAATTGGGAATGGAATCAACCACATCATCTATAGCAAAGTAGAGCACTTAGAAGTCTAGCAAATTATAAAAAGCCAAATTATAAATGAGCCAAGAATAATACTAAGAAGTCAAGCAAATGGAAGGCTAGTCTAGGCCATGAAACCATTATTAAAATCCATGAAATCATTATAAAAAAGAAATATTATAGTAGTAGTCTAGCACCAAAAATTTATGTCGGCTTCTACAGCCAAATAAATTCCTGTAATTCTCTCCTCTTAAAAAGTAGAATTAAGCATGACATGACCAACAGATTAAAGAGATCAGGGAATTTATGGCAACAAATATATTGGAATTGGAATCATATTAAAATGAGAAGAGAAGCATGATCAAAAAGAAAGAAAATGAGTATTGCTTGGTTTAAAATCAAATTTGCTAATCAATAATAAGCACTTCTTTGAATTTTTTTGCGCAATCTCTAATTTTAATAAGGCAATGGCATTAATTATAAGTGCTCCATTATATTCATAATGGTTTGCTCATTCCATAGTCTTAAGCATGAATTGACAATATAAGGAGGAAATAAACATACTAAAAATAACAAACTAAATAAAAATACAGAATGATATAATAACAAAATCTGGCATGTGTCAATATTTAAGTTTGGTTCTTCATTTGATGCTTGCACTCCTACTTCCAAGTGTGTATCATCTTCTATACTTGGCTTAGTCTTCAAATCCAAGTGATCAACGGAAGATATCTCAATCATTGAATAAGTTGGATTGAGATTGAGGTCAGGAACTATATTTGCATCAACATTAAGATCCGGCACCTATTATCTACCACCATTATCTATGTCAGGTTGTGGTATATTTAGATCTAATTTAGTTTCTGAAATTTGGTGACTTTGTCCTGAAGACATATTTGTTTTAACTTTTGAGAAAGTTAAGCTTTCTTTTATAAAATAATTATTTTTTTTTGTGGGAAAAACTAAAAATTTTACTGAAATGAGGAATGAAATTTTCAGGTTGAAATTTTTAGCTCCAGTAAATTTCATGTTGAAAAGATCTGAAGTTTCAGTTTGAGAAAACTAGATATAAACTCGTGGCTAAACAAATCATTTTGTTAGAAATTGAAATAGAAATACAAATTTTAACTTATATGCTATATATATTTTCATTGCAATCAACCAAGAAAAGAGGTTCAAAATACTTATTGTAAGCTATGACTTGGGTTCGATACTTAGATTCTCTTGTTGGTGAGTTATCTGTAAGTACTCCTATAAACGCTCAATAAACTCAAGGGCATGCTTTGATCATAGACTGGGGTGTGCCTTTCCTTCAACCTAAATTTTTATATATAAAAAAAAACTTTGTAATATTTCATTATGAAAAAATTCTTTATGATGTAAGAAATATGGGACTTGATACTACTTTCCTTAGAAACAGATCCTTAAATATAGCATAGAGTCCTAGTTACATTTGAATAATTAATTTATAAGATTAGGATAACATTTGTAGTTTAAGACTCATCCTTTCTGTTGACTAAATTACATGATTAGGATAACTTCATTAAGACTTATCATTTCATCCCCCTCAACTGTAGTTGTGTGGTAACATTGAGAGGTTGCACCTCAAGGAATTGAACCTAGTTGTAGACAATGTCATGGTGAAAGTATTAGCTAGTTGAGAATCAGAAGGCATATGACAAATATCAACGTCACCACGAATAACCTTCTCACGGACAAAAAGCAAATGAATTTCCAAGTGTTTTGTTTGTTGATGCATAAATGGATTGTGAGCAATGTAAGTTGCACTTAGATTATCATAATGAATGCGAGTTGATGAAGGAAGCTGAACATGTAACTCATGAAGCAGGCTATGAAGTCATTAAGATTTTGCCACTATAGAGGCCAATGCCCTGTAATTTGCCTCAGCACTTGACTTGGAAATAGTGGGATGCTTTTTGGCACTCGAACTGACCAAATTTTTACCTACGAAAAGGCAATAACCAGTGGTAGAGTGACGAGTACCAGGGCAACCTGCCCAATCGGAATCCGAAAAACCTTCCAATGCATAAATAGAATCTGGATATAACCAAAGGCCATAATGAATGGTGCGACAAACATGCTGAAGAATTCTCTCGGTAGCTTGCATATGGTGAACATAAGGGGCATGAAGGAATTGGACCACTTGATTAACGAAGAAGGCAATATCAGGTCTAGTAAATATTAGACACTGTAAACCTCCAAACAAACTATGAAATTCTGTAGACAAGCAAAGGAGAAACCTATGAAAAATATATTGTTTTTAGGGGACAGTGGCGTGGCCACAAGCTTGCAACCAAGCATGCCATGCCGTTGAAGAAGTGTCGTAGCTTCTTTTGATGCAGTAGCAGTCCATCAGAAAAATGATCAATTTGAATACCAAGAAAGTAAGAAAGTGGACCGAGATTCTTAATAGCAAACTCAAGCTTCAAGTTTTGTAAAATAGATTGTAGTAGTGTGGAAGAGGAAGCTGTAACAAGGATATCATCTACAGAAAGAAGCAACATTGCCATACCTTGAGATGAATGATGAATATACATGGATGTGTCAGCTTTGCTGCATGTGAAGCAAAGTTGGAGTAAGTAATAATTTCTTGATGGATAGAATAATTTCTTGCTATGTGCACAAATTATACAACAAATAGATTGAAGTAAGATGTAATTTAGCACATGCAAATGTAATTTACCTTGTTTGAACCATGATTAAATTGCACATGGATTAAAAATATGATAATTTAATCAGTGAAACAATACAATGTCAAGAGAAAAAATTCCAAAATTATTAAATGTGGAATCTACAATTGGTTTACACAAATTTCACATACTATAACCAATTGACATTATTGTTACACTCTCATTTACCAAAATCCCAAAATAAGTGAAACTAACTATGGAAAGGTTGCTCACTGTACGCAAGATCCTTCAGCATGTGATGACTTATGATTGGAATTGTCTTAATCTCTATGCGACTCGGTTTGTGGTTCAGAATGATATATATATGTGTGTGTGTGTGTCTATGTATATGTACATATATATATATATATATATATATATAAAAGTAGTACATCTAGTGAGATGAGTGTTTATTATAAGAGGAAAAATGAATAAATCTTGATAATTAGATTTTAAATAAATAGTTAAGATTAGAATAAAAAGTCAGTGAATTTTTTAATTAGTCATATGAGTATTAAATAAGATATAATCATAACTATTTATGTATAGTTTAATGATTGATATTTACTCCTCTCACTTCTCATAATAAAAAATGCTTTCACTATATATATTTGGTTTAGATAAACATAGAAATCGTTAGTGATGCAAGAGGTGTCCGTCATCACTGATGTTTAGCCTTCCACTTTTTTGCCTTGAATGGCTACTTGTCCACTCTGCTAGTGGGTGGAGGGTGAATTGCTTCTCTTATTCTTTATCTTTTCTGTAATATTGATATTTACTATTTTCTTTGGCCATTTGTCTTTCTCTAACCATTCTGATGAAATAGAGTCAGAAGAATATCAAAATTTTTTTTTTAAAGGAATGCAAAGTGCAAGTAACCGTAGAGTTAGACTAAAAGATGAGAGGAACGCTGAATTAGGAGGTCATAAATTGCTCATATGGCTGAATAGTATAGGAAAGTTGATGTGTCTCATAATTAGAGATTAAAAGTGCTAACATGCCAGCACCACATGCTATAATTTAGACCCAACTAAATATTGATATAAGTCTCCATAACTGAATATTGATAAAATGGAAATATTTTTTCAAGCCATCCACTGAAAAAGATTCAATTGTTAGCGTCCTTCGCTGTTTGTGTATTTTTCCAGTTATTTGTAGCAAGCTAGTGGGGCCTAGGACTTGCTTGCATGTATAAAACAAATTCAAGCTTACCATCCCATCCTTCCCAATTAACAATATCTTACGTGCTTCTCCCTCAATCACGAAGACAGTGAACCTTCCAAAGGACAAAGGTCTTGAAAATCTTTACATATCTGAGAAAATAAAAGGGTCAAAAGGAATGAAATCATTACTAAATTTTTAAGTGTTTTACCTTTGCTGCTTCTTGACAAAAGAGCAACAAGTTTCCTTTGACACAAGTGCAGCCCTTTCATGGAAGTCATACTATTCCATGTACTGGTTGGAAAGTAAAGACAGTTGATGATCAGATTTATTGTATGTCTTGTACACCTTATACAATGGGTCATTTTTGACAAGGGAGCCACATTTTCCCTATAAATACTATTTGTCAAGGAGCTCACGTTGGTTTGAAAGATTACAAGTTTTTAAGAGTTTCTAAATTTCTTCCACCATAGCACAATTGTTTGGAAAAGTTTTTAAAGACATCAACATAGAAAGTAATTTGCACATACATAGAGGAACCCAAATTAGAATTTGTCTTTTTTGAGGAGAAACGTGATAACAAAGTAATTAATGAAAGTTGTATATGAATTATTAATATGATCAAAGAAATATAGTATAATATATACCACACAGATCACTTACTTTAACAAGCTATCTACAGGAATAAATATAAGCGGTTGATTCACTTGCTAAACTTTGCAAAACATGTGTCACCTGAATTGGGTCTTCAAAGCCCTTCTTGGCTCTCTTTTGTATTATAAAGAAGTCAAAGATGGAATGCCAAAATTCATCATCACCTTCTCACATAGATTGGATGAACAAGTTTTATTTCTATCCCCACATAATATTTTAAAAAGAAAACAGAATCTTTGCCTTGCAGAGAGTTTCTTCTGTGGTGAGGCAAGAAAGACAAGCCACAAAGATGGTATAATATGGGTCTCTTATGGCCTCAGGATCACCAAATGTGTCATATGCAAAAATCAATTTGCACTCTCTTTGGTTTAAATATCTGGTCCATGAGACTCGAAAATGGGGAGAGACTCAAGTCCTGAAACCATACAAAATTATAATAAATGGAAGCTGAAGAAGACGCACCGCTTGAAGAGGAAAACATAGAAGATGAAAGCAACATATGTTTAAGCTAAGACATAAATGAAGTGAAGTTAGGGAGATGTTGCCTCAAGAGTTGAGAATAGGAGAAAATAGCTGCTGTGGCGAATTTTGAAGAATTGAAAGAAGGTTGTATCATAATTGTACCTTTTTTTTTTCTCTTTCGACTAGGTGCAAGTTTTAATTTAGATACATTTTATATTATTAAGCAAACGACATGAATATCTTTTAGTATATTGTAGTGTTCTCTTGTCAAAACTAAACTCAAATAAAAACATATTAATAATTAAATATAAAAAATAAAATGATTTAAAGTTTCTACTTTAATTATTTCCGTTCATTTTATAATGGAGCAAAGATTCATAGAGTGTAAATTTAATGTGCTGCAAAAGGTATTTGGAGTTGTGAAAAGAGCTTTTAAAGAAAAAGAGTTGCAAACTTTCAGTCCTTGTCCTATCCATTTTGAAAATTGCTTCTAAAATATCAGAAAGGACGGATGATAGTTTTATCTCATCAACGTGAAGAAGATTCAAAGATCATAGCTCGAGCTTCATCATACTTGAAATGGTTGAGATTTGTAATATGATTTCGGTCTAGTCCTTTTCTTCTACTGAGCAACTCTATCAACAACAGAGAATAAGCTCACACTACTTTGAGCCATGCCTCAAACAAATTTAGAGTTTTTAATGAATTTATCAAGAACAAAATATAATAAAGTAATGAAAAGAGAAAACAAATAGCAAATTTACAATTTATAATTTGATTCCACGATTAATGAAAATATGAAATAGTAATGTTAGTAACTTGAAACAATATGAAATTTTTTTTCACTTTTGTCTTCATTTCATCTATGTCTAAAGTTTCGAATTCTGTCCAACCATTGATCACAAAATTTTTCATATAAAAAGAAACTAAGAGAAAAGTAAAAAGAAAATCATTAGATTACAACAACACAATCATATATGTAGATCTTATATAAGCAAGAAGTTAGATACTGCACTGTCTACTGAAATATATAAATTACAAATTTAGTGCTTCTTTCATGGGAAGGAGAGTTTGTTTGTCATCTTCCAATAAACCATAGAGTTTTCAAGCAAGCCTTCCAGCTCTTCCTCGCTGCAAATGTTGTCGTCAACATTAATGAACTACCCCAAATAGGATTTGCCAAGCAATCTTGACACCACTCCTCTTTTGAAGAACAAACTCTCATTGTCTCTCTTCAACATCCATGTATTGTTGATTCTGATAATTGCCAAGTTCTCTTGTGGCAGGGCCTTTATCGTCACAGGGAAATTTGAGAACATGAATCCAGTAGAATAGTGGTCCAAGGGAAGGAACTAAAAGCCAGGGATGGCATTGTCGGGACCTGAGCCGACTTGAAATGGGTTAGAGAAGTAAGTGGCAATGAGACCAAATTCGAGATCCAAGGGGAGTTCCATGGATGGAGAAAGAGAGGGGATACCTAAGAGGTGCCGTTGTTCCTTTGCTCTTGCTTCTGGTTGATGATTTGCTGGTCAATGGCCATGAGGTGAAAATATAATAAGCCACGAAAATAATAACGTCTGAGAGAAATGGAGATTAGAGGATTGTCAGATCAACCTGAGAGCTCATCAATGGGCCATGAAGTGTGCTGACGATGAAAGTCTAACTGTATGTGAAAAGATAAATTCTTAGGTACACTCAGTATAAGATAATACTCTTATCTCATATTATTTATTATGTACCACATTCGTTATGAGGTTATTTTTGTCTCTAATGATGACCTACATAACTAATGTGACACATATTTAATAATATAATGTAAAAAAATTATCTTACACCAACTGTACTAAAAAATTTTCTCGTAAAAATAAAAATACACACCACAGATTACTTAGAATAATCCACTGTGGCTTAAAGTAAGAATGGTGAAGATGCTTATTTGCCAACAACTAAAATGACATTATCACAACCTCTACTTCAGAATTAATATATTATAAATACATAAATAAATAGATTTTGGCGGAAGAGATTAAGAGAGAAAATTTTCATGAAGTTAATAGTTTGAAATTAATGGACGTGTGAATTAATAGACGTGAGAATTAATGGAATATTAATGAAATTTTCACTATATATTCCAATAACGTACTACTCTCATAATGTACTATTTGTGTTGATTCCAGTATCGTTACTTTATAAGAGTACCAGTAATTTTTAATATTTAACTTCTCCCACTATATTAAAAGAGTACCAATATTCAAGTCCGATTTTGCATATGAAGTGATTAATTGATGTAAATTGAATAAGGGTAATTTAGTAAAAGAATTTCATAACTAATATATTTTTAATTCTTGTGTTTTTCATTAAAAAGATACTTATTTTGAATCACAGAAAGTAATATTATAATATAAAATATAATAAATTTCAACGAGGTTAGGGGATTTTTTTATAAATGAAAATAAGGTTAGGAAATTGTGACAAGAGTATGCAATTGGTGTCAATTTTAAAATGGATTTTAGGGAGAATGGCAATTTTTTGAAATGAGAGAATGATTAATTCTATAAAAAAAATAGATGAAATTCTCTTATTATTATTATTATTATTATGAGATATACGACCTAATATTGAAAGAAAATGATACGTAAAGTTTAAGCAAAAGTAAAACAGTTTAGGTGAAAACTTATCTCAAGGATATGAATCTTTATTTTAACTTTTTATGTTATGAACCAATTATTATATTTTTGATCGAGGTATTTTCATAGGGCATAGTTGCGATTGGTCTTTAATCAGAAAGTTTTTCTAATAAGTATTTATTCTAATATTTGAACTTTATTTTTTTTTTTGAGAATATAATTCACTTATCATCATACCCAACCTTTATTGGTTGTATTTTTAATTACATAAACTAGGAATTTTGTGCATATGTTTATAATTAGGAGTGTTTAGATTTGGACTATTTTTGCACCCAGCTAGCTCATCAAAATAGTGGATTAGGAAATTTGTTCTCTAAAACTTGACCTGACCTAATCTATACATGAGTGGGTTAGTTTAGGTTAAATCTATGAATTTGACATACATTAAAAAAAATTTACTTGTTAAAATTAATACAAAATTAAAAATTTATTAAATATCATAACAAATTTTAATAAAAACTAACGTACAAACTTTTTAACAAGTCTCAATCAAATTAAATATTTAAACATAAGACGTCTTAAATATAACAAGTTTTAAATATAAAATTGTTTAAATACACACAAGTTTTAAAAGTTTTAAAAATAATAAATTACATAAACCAATTAAAGTAACCATCACAAGTGGATAATCGGGTCCAATGGATACCTCAATTTATAATGGGTTGACCTCTTATTCCTTTAAGCTTAGTTTGGTAAGAGAGAAATGAATGAAATGAAACGGGAACGAGAGGTTCTTTTTATGAGAATGGGCTGCCTGTCCAGATGAGAATGGCCAGTCCAGCCCTTGATGGCGTTTGTCCAAGCCTCCTCTGTGCTTATTACTTCTTTCGCAGAACAAAACTTGTTATCGTCTCGCCAGTCTCCGTGAAATCTATAACCTGATTCTGATTGGAAAATTCACAACCTCGTCGCCTCCATAGAAATGGTCAGTTTCCAACCGTACATGTTGTTGTTGTTGTCGTTCTGACGTGTGTGTTTTAAATTTTGAGCAATAGATTCAATTACAAAGTATGATTCTTTGAACAGAGTGTGCTGAGATTTCGAAATTCAGGGTCTTTTTTGCGTGTTTGGTTGCAGGCAACTCTTGCTGATTCTTTTCTTGCTGACCTCGATGAACTATCTGATAATGAGGCTGAAATTCCAGTGAGTATAATTTTTATTCCCTCAATTTTCTTTTGCTGTAAAGTTTGAAGGAAAAGGTTGGTGATAGATAAGGAAAATTTGTCCTTTTCTCAGGCGGATAATGATGTCGATGCCGCTGATATGGAAGAAGATATTGATGGAGACTTGGCTGACATAGAAAACCTCAACTATGATGACTTGGATAGTGTTTCCAAATTGCAGAAAACCCAGAGATACATTGATATTATGCAGGTTAGTTATCAGTTGATTTTCCCCCTTTGCCGTTTTCCATTGCATTCTTTCTCGATTGTGGCAGAAATTAGAATCTAGAATCAATTCAACTAAGCTGTGTGTTAGTTGCAACTGAAGCTTTAACATCCCATCCCTCTCATTGTTATTTTTTTCTGTAGTAATATTGTTGTTTGTTTCTTATTTCTCTTATGCCCGCTACTTTAGCATTATCTCATGTTTTTTCCTTTGTTTTAATTCATTTAGATGTATGTTGACATGGGCATGTGAGGGCTAATGTGGTAATATCATTCTTTATGGCAGAAAGTGGAAGAAGCCCTCCAAAATGGTTCAGATGTCTCAATTCATGGAGTAGACTTAGAAGATGATCCCGAATACCAATTGATTGTGGAATGCAATGCACTGTCAGTTGACATTGAGAATGAAATTGTTATTATCCACAATTTTATTCGTGACAAGTATCGCTTGAAATTTCCAGAGCTCGAGTCGCTTGTGCATCACCCAATAGATTATGCACGTGTTGTTAAGAAGATAGGAAATGAAATGGACCTGACTCTTGTTGATCTAGAAGGGCTTTTACCCTCAGCTATTATTATGGTTGTCTCAGTTACAGCATCAACTACAAGTGGCAAGCCACTTCCAGAAGAAGTCCTTGATAAGATGATTGATGCCTGTGATCGAGCGCTTGCTCTTGATTCGGCAAAGAAAAAGGTTCTTGATTTTGTTGAGAGTAGAATGGGGTACATTGCGCCTAATCTTTCTGTTATAGTTGGGACTGCTGTTGCAGCTAAACTCATGGGGATAGCTGGTGGTCTAGTAGCTCTCGCAAAGATGCCTGCCTGTAATGTTCAGCTTCTTGGTGCCAAGAAAAAGAATCTTGCTGGGTTCTCCACTGCAACTTCTCAATTTCGTGTAGGTTACATTGAGCAAACAGAAATATTTCAGACCACTCCTCCTCCTCTAAGGATGCGAGCATGCCGACTCCTGGCTGCAAAGTCTACACTTGCAGCACGAGTAGATTCAACACATGGGGATCCATCTGGGAGCACTGGAAGGGCCTTCAAGGAAGAGATCAACAAAAAAATTGAGAAGTGGCAGGAGCCTCCTCCTGCTAAGCAACCCAAAGCACTTCAAGTTCCTGATTCTGAGCCTAAAAAGAAGAGAGGTGGTCGTCGGCTTAGGAAAATGAAGGAAAGGTGAGCATAGTTTTAACTTGTTGCCTGTCTGGATTGCAGGGTTGAGGGTATACTTTCTTTTTGCCTTTCTTTTTTAGAAAAATTTCCTGACCTGGTAATTTTTATGTCAGGTATGCGATAACAGACATGAGGAAGTTAGCCAACAGGATGCAATTTGGCATCCCTGAAGAGAGTTCTTTAGGTAATTTGACCAGATTTCACATCTGATTTACTTCTGCAATGCAATGTTTTGCTTTTTGATTTTTAATTTGATGCATGCTTACTATGTTGAAATTATAGGGATTGGATGGAAGGAGAAAAGAGAGAATATATTTAAGTAATGAGACACTGAATAATTGTGATGTTTTGATACAAAACACTGACCTAATACTGTTATTTATACTAATATTTTAGGTCAAGTACAAGTGTAATACAACTAGTACAAGCCCACCCCAATAACACTCTAAACATAATAAGACTCCTAACACAATAATAATCTTAATATTTTAACATACTATAGGCACATATTATGAAATCCTTTGGGAATATTGTAAATTTGTAAAAATGTCACCCTCCTTATTTTCCTATATTTATATGCTTTTGCGTTATAGGGGATGGTCTGGGTGAGGGTTATGGAATGCTTGGTCAGGCTGGCAGTGGCAAGCTTCGTGTGTCTGTTGGTCCAAGCAAACTTGCTGCAAAAGTTGCTAAGAAGTAAGTCCTTGCCTTAGATCTACATACCTTATTATGTGCTAGTTATTTGATTGTTTCATGTGCTGAACCATCGTGCCTATCTCAGATATACTATTGAGCTATCTGATCTCAATGACAATTCTGATGGACTATTTTAATTTGTCAGATTCAAGGAAAAACATTATGGTAGCAGTGGTGCTACATCTGGTTTGACGTCAAGTCTAGCATTTACACCAGTGCAGGTTAGCATCACTTATTACTATTTATGCAGATTTTCTCTTGCTTTAACTTTAACTCCATAACTAGTATCAAAATTGTTAATGTAAATATATCATGAAAGTGGCTATGGGAAGCTGCTAATGAAAACATTGTAAAGCATGAGAAGCTGAAAATGGAAATTTAGGGACAGAAATCATTGGGTTACTGCCCTATTGCTATTGTGGCAGATATATAAGACAGCTATGAGGTGGTGAAACAGATATGGAGGTGTTTGGCCATTGCAGAAGCTGGGAGGAGATTTGCTTTGTCTGCATAGAGTTTCATAATTTCCTAGGCTGCTTTAACACAATCTGCACTCGTCATCTTATTTTCTGCTCTTTATTTCTTTTTTCTCTCCCTACGTTTTAACAGTATATTTCTGGCTGGATAACCTCTTATATAATGGAAATCATCATGATTAATTTTGATATGGTGGACTCTCGCCCTTGTTCTATTTTCAGTAAGTTGTGGGGGAATGAAGTTGAACCCTTATTTTCATATGGGGTGTAGCAGCATGCCTGTATGCAAAGGGAGGATCTTATGTGGATGGGATAGGTCGGGTTGGTGAAGTCTACATGTTGTAGGTCTGTTCTTGTTGAGAGGCTTTCCTAGACCTAATTCATGAATATACTAGGAAAATAATATTGTGCCTCGGTTAAGTAGTTTTCAAAAATTTCCCTGGTCTTCTCACTTGTGTAAACTGCAGTATTTATGCTGTGTTTTATTTTAGTGTATCCAACTGAATGTGACCTATTTAGATGGAGGCAGTGATTTGGTTTAGTATGAGTTGTAAACTTGAAATGACCATCAAAAAAATTGAAGGGGAAAAGAAGACAGCACATGGGTGATATGGTCAACAAGTCTTCCTAAAATTTATATGGCTTTAGCAAGAATGTCTGGCTTGCATCATGTTATGCTCTGGCAAAAATGTTTTTGTCCATTTGTGCCTTGTGAAACCCAATTGCCATTTATAAATGCCAATGTTATATGTAAAATAGCAGGGGAAAGATTTTAAGTTCCTAGTTCTTTATGTGCTTTTGCTCTTTCTTTTGTTAGTTAACATGGTATTTCCAACTGATGAATTCAATGGCACACTTATGCCTGTATTTGGTTGAAACTATGCAAGTAACCTGATACATCTTATAACTCTGCTCAGTAAATTTTGAGTCTGAAGTGGTAATATCTGTTTTTTGGTTGTGAGATGATTGGAACATGAAAAGCAGCATGTACTTGATACGGCAAGAATGTAATCCTAAACATGGTGGTTGTTGCAGCCCCCTTCTTTTTTCAAACAGAGACTAACAAAATGCCAACAAAAGTTTTCCTTCTGGTAGAATCAGACATTGTCGAACCTTTCTGTGGTGGTACGTTAGGTAATAGGTACCTGACCTGAGTGATCATAATATATGCTATAGACAGTTGCTTAATTTCCCTTATTAGTTTATTAACTTATTATTAAAAAAGTGCAAGTTTTCTGTCCCCTCTTTTTTTTCCTGTCCTTTTCTTCCATCCTCCTCTCTTATTGCATGGTCATATTTCAATTTGCTTCCACAGGATTATATAGAATAGTTTATAAAGAAATTCTTTCTTATTTATTAATATATATATAGCGGATCACTTCACTGATAGAATAGCATGGATGATGGAATATTTTGTTTCGAACCTAAGTACTTTTAGTGCAATAACTCGGAGCTTAGTTAATTAGTCTTTTTTTTTTTTTTTGGTTGAAGTTTTGCATTTTTGTTCAATTTTTTTTACACTATTGAATTTGCTCCCCAGTTTTGTTTCCATGTTAATTGTAGATGATATGACTGGCTTTCCTCACCGTGCAGGGGATTGAGCTGACAAATCCACAGGCTCATGCACACCAACTTGGTAGTGGAACTCAAAGCACCTACTTCTCTGAAACAGGAACATTTTCAAAGATCAAGAGGACTTGAAACCATGCACCAATACGAATTCTTGTCCTGTCTCCTAAATTATTGCTGGTAGACATACCGGGAAATTGTTGATGCTGCTGGATGTTGCTTGTTAGGATTATGGTAGATTTGAAGCATGGCCACATGTGCTCTTGATTATGTGGGAAACTGGTTTCATCTCCAGGGAGCCCAGTGTAGACGTTCCCTTGTATATGACTTTTTGTAATGCTTTAAGATTAGGTTCCATTTCTGTAGTAATAGGGAAATGCTGATCAATCTAGACCATTTGATGGCTTTGCTTAAGAACAAAAAAGCGGCAAATCAGAAATTAAGAAACTTTAAACACATTGTTTACCGTCTTCCATTTCAAGAGTTGTATTAAAATTAGCTAACTAATTGGTTCTACCATCTATTACTGCATATTGGCAATTTGCCATCTTGAGAAAGTGGCAAGGATAATTGTCTAATGAAAAATTCTAAGAGTAATTATAAATCTTCTCAATGAATCAGCTTAATAATCTTAATTACTTAATGAAAAAAGTATTAAATACATTTTGGGGTCTTAAATTATTAAATGATTATACTTTTCTTAGGAGGATTATTAGACTGAAGATTTAGCATTATACATTTGTCATTAAAAGTTGTGCTTTACATCATTAGCATTAAATAAACGAAAAATCTTATCTGGACCCAGTAAACCAATGACTAATAAGAGACTTGAACTTTTATTAAGAGCTAGCTCTCCATAAATTCTGCTCTATGCATATTAAGATGCAGTTTTTGTAATATTTTGTCCTTAGATCTTGTTTTGGGGAAAAGCCTAACCTTTCAAAAGTGTTGTACCTGATCGA
This sequence comes from Castanospermum australe, assembly GCA_019955255.1. Lineage (NCBI taxonomy): Eukaryota > Viridiplantae > Streptophyta > Magnoliopsida > Fabales > Fabaceae > Castanospermum > Castanospermum australe. Next base: position 525,393 of record NSJW01000942.1, read on the forward strand.
AAAGAACTGATGTGTTGTGGATTCTTGTCTAAGTAGACTCTCACAGCAGATTTTTGTTTTTATCCTCAATTACACATAGAATGGTCTGCATCGATAGTAGATCACTAATTGTGTTTTGGATGAAACATTTTAGATCGAAAGCATGATCACGACAATACCATTACCTTTTGTAGTGGAGAGCAGGACCTTCTGAAGAATAAGCAATGAATACCCTTTTACATTGTGTTTGAAATCAGTAAAAAGCATATAATTACTTTGTTTTGACTTGAATGGAATTGATTTGATTTAAAGGTTAATTTCTATATTTAAAATTCATTATAAAAAAATTGTAATTTGAATTAATATACAAATTAACTTTTTATGTTTGAAATATATTTAAAATAAATTGAATTCATTTTATTTTACAAATTCTTACTAAAAATAAATAAAACGATTAAATTAATGAGGATAAAGCTGTTAAGTCAAATAATTAAAATTAAAATTCACTCAAATTCAACCAAAGATTTGAATGGATTTCTACATGTATTTAATTAAAATTACAAAGATTTTAAAATCAAATTAATTCATATTTTATAATTTTTCAAATATAAAATAATATATATAAATCAAATTAATTATCAAATTATGTGATTTCAAACATACTCTTATGCATCTCAAAAAGAGAGAAGATGCAAGCGGTGTAATCTTGTAAGAAAGGCACTGATAGAAATCACAAAAGTAGATATATCTTAATGATCTAATCGGTTCGAATTTGTTTAAAAAGAATGATAAGTTCATGTACAGAAACTTATATTAACATTAAGATTCCTTCTATATTCTATATTAACCTAGTGTGCAACTCAAACTATTTTACAAAGTCCTTTATGTTTTGAAAAGAAAACCACACACATAGAGTTATATATGTCTCATATTGAACAACCATGAAAGCTTAATGTTTTACTTAAACTACAAGACTCTCCCTTTTATTAGTTAGTCTTTTGAGGTAGATTCTTTTCATGACTTGAATTGTAACATATTAATATATGTAAAAATTAAAAAAAATTAAAATAAAAAGTGATAAAGAATAGAGAAAATAAGAAATTGTTCAAGATGGAGATGAAAGTAGGAGTGTCAATGGGCGGGCCGAAGGTGGAGAGTGCTCCCTCATCTCATTGTGATACCTATCCCTGATTCCTAGTAGAAAGGTAGGTAACATGAGTATATGCATATATATGATAATTTAAAATAAAATTTTAAAAATCATAAACATAAATAGAGAAATTAAGTTTAGCACCACAAATTCTAACTTTGTTCAATAGTTTAAAATACTTAAAAAAATCAAAAGAATGTCATACATAACATACCAAGTTTAGTTACATTTTATTATAATCAATTCACATAATTAAAATAAATAATTTTTATTTGAATTGTATAAATTTTCTTAAAAAATTTTAGCATTTTGGACTCATTCACTAAAAAAGATTCATTATAAAATAATAAGAAAATATAAATTACCATATCATCTAAAAAAAAAAATTGGTAACGTGAGTAAAATATTAAAAAAGAAAATATATTTCACGAGTATATGCGAGATGGATATTATGATCCTTGACCCATTCCGGTTTATTGAGCATGTCCTCATCCTTTGTCCAATTTTAGATAATCCCCAAGGATACTTGCTTTTACAAAAAAATTTTGCCGTCCCAATATGAAAGTTAAGAATTTGAGAGAAGAAATGTGATAAAAAGAAAGTTACAAAAATTTGTGGTTTAATTATTTATTTCTTAAATTTATTTTAATAAACCAATTATATGCCTTTTTTTTTAATCTATGTCATTATTAATTTATAAATTAATAAATAATAGTATATTTACGAATTTTCACGAAAAATAGAAAAGATAAATTGCTAGTGTTTATCATGCATGTGTGTAACTCCTTAAGAAATTTTAACCTTTCTTAATCACAAAGGGATTTATTTATTTTTATTTTGAGCATTTTAATATTTTTATTTTCATTGCATATGATAATTACATCCCGAGAAAAGATATAACCTAAAATATATAGTTGGTTAAAATTCTTGATCATTAAAATAGTTTATTAAATAACTATAATACATTTTCACAACTATTTAATATTGTCAAAGAGTTTCACTATGATAATTATTAAAAAATAAATGAATTGAACTGGAAATATGGTTCATTTTTAAAAATTGTAAATCTAAACTATATTCATTTTGCAAGAAAACTGAAGTGAACAGGAAATGTGCATAGGTTATCTAGTTTATAAACATTATCCATTTGATAATCATTTTAGTCTCTTGATGAATTTGGTCGTTCTATCGTTAATATTAATTTAATTTTTTTATTGTTATTTGTTTTATGTGAGAAGCTAAACTTAGTGTCTTTTATGAAAAAGAAAAGAAACAGGAGATGGAAAGTTATTCAAAGAGTATTTGGGTAGTTTAAGAAAATTAATAGAATTTTTAATTTTTAATCTTAATTAATTAGTATTGTAATTAATAATGGGGAGATATAAAAGTGACAATACATAATTTGTTAGGGTCTTAATAAACAATCAATTTGATTCTGAATAATTACTATCTAATAAAAGATATTTTATAAAAATTAAATAAAAATTAATTAGAGAAGAATGATAATGAAATATGATAATTACAATATTCAATGGATGCACCATGTTGAATCATAATAGAAGTGTTATTCTATGCGGGCTTGAGTGTCCTGGTGTTTTTAAGTTGAGTTTTAACATTTTGGATATATATAAAAAAGGAAAAAAACTCATACAAACTCCTTAAATTTTGAATCATTTGCAAATAGACTTATAAACTTTAAAATCGTCCTAATTAGTACATAAATTATAATAATTACCCAAATTAACTATTCCATCTATTTTTCATTCACTTCAAATCTTTTTTTATTCAATTTAAAATAGATAAAAAGTAGATAGAGGGATTAATTTGAGTAATTATTATAGTTTGAGTACTAATTATAACGATTTTAAAGTTCAAGTACATATTTATAAATGACTCAAAATTTAGGAAGTCTGTATATTTTTTTTCTTATAAAAAATAGACATGTAAAAAAATGAGAATATATGGTAAGACTTATGGACTGAGTTTTGCTAATTAAGGATCAGATTCTCTTCAATTATTAAAATAATAAGAGAGTGTCTTGTTAGAAAAATAAAAACACAAAAAAATTTTAAATATAATTAGTAAACCTTATAACTTATTATGCAAGGTCTCTAGATAAAAATACTTGTATCTATCTCTCTAACAAAATTGTCACATGACATCAAAGAATTCAAATTTTTTTGCTAATTGCAATTTAAGAGGTCGAAATTTGGCGTTTAGATAAATCAAAATAATGATGATTGAGTTTTACCTCAAGGGGAAACTATATTACTCTTCAATCGTCTCTAGATCTCTCTGGTTTAGAATTCAAATTGAAAAAAGTTTCCATGAAATCCCATTCAAGCTAGCAACATGTTGAGATGTACATAGAAACTCGAAAACTATAAATTGGGTAATGTAATGCATGTAAATACTTTAAATCAAAAGCAGATATGCTTTTGTTTTTCCAGAAAGTGTCGCAAATACCAAAACCTATTTGCTGGGAGAAGTACTTTTTCTCAACCTAATGCTTCTTTGGGAGTGGGACAATTTACGCGTGAAGTCTTTCATTTTAACTGGGCCATTTCTATTTCTTCCATGGCAGAAAAGGAATCAATGTATACTTTAATAGGCACCAACTTAAGAATCATGTTTACTTTAGGTTTTATATTATGTTGGAGAAACTATAGCTATCTTTTCATGGACATATCCTTTTGATGAGCACTAAAAGATTTTTTTTTTTCTTTCAAGAAAACACACAACAGTAGAGTTAGGAGCCAGCCTCTTTCAATCGCTTTGTTTCTTCTCTTAATCTATACTATTATTATAAAAGAAATTTTAATTTTTTGCATCTAAATTTTACTTTCTTGAAAAATTATTAATAATTAATTAAATATAAATAAGATAAAAGATAAAACTATAAATATAAATATTTTTTAATAATTATATTTTACAGTTATAATTACTTTCAAATATAAAAAATTATTTTTTATATATACTATTATAACTAATTTCAAATATATTTTACTTTTTTATATAATTATTTTTATTTAACTTATTTTAATTAATGTATGAAATAATTATATAAACAAAAGTAAAAAAATACTGATTGAGAGATACGACACTACCTAGTTTTTAATAAATTTCATTATATCTACTTGTTTACATGATAGAATTTTATTACTAAAGTCTTCGTTTGTTTCGAAAAATCTTATGTTATATTAGTCCCATGTCACTTAAACTTGTAATATAATTATATGTGCCTTCGCTTAATCAAAATATTTGTTGTGTTTCTAGTTTGTCGCTTCTAATTAATATTTTTTTTTTGGTCGGTTTTTAAATATGCTTTGTGAAGTGAATAACTGCTTAAAGTGATACTCAACTAATTGATCAATACTGATATCAACAGTCAAATTGATTTATATTATTTTTTATAAAAAAATTATTAGATATGTAAAAGTCTCCTAGCCCTCAATGAGTAAGATTAAATTCAAAAACCCTCTTGGGTCCTAAAATAATTCCATAGCAAAGACACCTCTTATCAGTTCTAGATATTTGGAAAAATAAGGTGAAATGTTTATTGTCAACATCAGTAGTAGTGTAACCTAATTGCTTTCTGTTTTCTATTTTTTTTTTAAAAAAAGTAAATTCTAATGAAGTCAGCAGATCCAAACTTAAATTAAAAACGACTTTAACAAATTAAAAAAAATTAAATAATATAAATCCTTATCAATTCTAATTTTCAATTTGAAGAAACAAAAGAAAACAAAATGTATTCCACAATTTTTTCGGGTCATAATTCCACAATTCACAGTTACTTCCACCGTCACAATATGAGGTACGTGTAGAATTGTTTACCACCCCTACATCAGCCTCCACGAGTCGGGATCAGTGCATTTAGCATTGCCTCTAACACATTTTTTTAAATTTAAATTTAATTTATTATTAATATAAAATATTTTTTTTATATTATTTTTAATTATATATTACTAAATATTTAACTTTTTAAATAATTATTATCTTAATCAATTTTTTTAATAATTTAATTTCTCATAATTAAATGATAATATAAAAGTTTTTACATTGAAAATAAATCCAAACTAAATTCTTTTATTTTAAGATTATAGAAGCGTAGGCACATATGGAGTCAGGTTAACTGAATTGGTTGAAAAATTTTGGATAAAATTTTGTATTTTTTATATCCAAGTGTTCAAATATCTTTTTTTAGTTCCCTAACATTAATATATTAGTTGAATAGCAATTTTTTTCAAAAAAGTTATTATAACTAATTTTTTGGATGGGCCTGATATCGTCTTGGAATAATTTATTCTAATTAATTACTATTTTTTAAAAAACTATAAGTGGAACCAACTAGTACCCTAATTACTATTTTATTAAAAAACAAAGTAGTGCTGTCACATTTATAATTACAACTTTACATCAAAAGAAAATGCCTTTTTTTCTTTTCAAAAAGAGTCACTAGTATGAAAATCTATTTGCTTGGAAATACTTTTTCCAACTTAAAAGCTTCCTTGGTAGTGGGAAGTGGGACAATTTTCACTTGAAGTACTTGGATAAAAATGCGATTCTAATCCTCCCATAGTAGTGGAAGGAATCATTTACATTTTAATAAGTAAAAGTAAATTAGGGTTTAGAGTACCCAAAAGAAATCTTCAGGGTTTTAAATTATATTGGATCTGTACTGTACCCAAAAACAAATTATGTTGGAGCCTTGGAGAGGAGAACCCAAAAAAATTATTTTTTTGGTAAATTGATAAATAATTATTTTATGAAATGATAAGTTGATGTAAAAAATTTGTTGTGATTGATTTGAAATTACATAAAAAAAAAACCTAATTTAATGACTCAATCAGTTTATTTCCTCACAATTTATGTATATTTTTAATGCAATTAATTTTTTTTAGCCCGAAAAAAGATTAATAAAGCAAAAGTCCTTATAATCCCAACCAGTTTCTCTTGAAGGCTACCAATTGAATCCTTTTAATGTTGAAAATTTACCAATGTTTGCATGAAGATAATATAATTAAGTTTGAAGTTACTTGTCAAGTATCATCAGATATGGATCAACTTGGCATATTCATATCAACTTGTTACCTGTAAGTGATGAGGGCAGTGAGAGCATCAAGTAATTAATTATTTCTTTAAATTAGAGATGGCAGTGTTTTCAGTATCTTATTGTTTAATGAAATCATCTAAGTAAAAATTAATTTCATATACTATATATAGTGATATGAATGTATGTTGTATCCAAAGTTGTCTCATATGTAATATAAAATTATAAATACTCTAAGCATAACCACATTTGTGATATGAGTTTATGAATTCAAAGTTGTCACATGAAACATAAAATTATAAAATAGTCTAACTGTAGTCCACTATGATTAATATAGAAAGGTTAAAACTAGGATAGAGGAAATTTATGTAAACTTATTTATTTGTGGTCAAACCTGACTCACAACCGTATACAACAAAGGTTGATAGCAACTTGATATATAGCATTAAAGAAACTTTAGTCCTACTCGAACTTGTGGACAAGCTAGCAACAAGGCAACTACAGGCTCTGCAGTAGATTTGCTTTATAACTACCCAACGATCTCCAAGTTCAATGTTTAGAGCATGTTTTATTTTGCTTAATTATTAGCTAAAAAGTTCTTTCAACAATATTTCTTTTAATTATAAGATGTTTTAAGCATAAAATAATTAAACTAATCAAACACATACATAAATTAGTTTAGTGATTAAATGCCTCTCTACTGTGAATCTTGGGTCATAAATGCATTAACTGCACCCTTAATAAATTCGTCTGAAGGGACTTAGTATGATTGATGTGAATGCTGGCTTAATAGTATTTTTTTATATAATTAAAAAAACAAATTAGATAATAAGTTTTTCCTCAAGCTTTTGCCATTATCTGAACTCTAGTCCCATTAATTAGCAAGGGGAGAATTTTAGTTAATTTGAAACCTACTACATGAGATATATACAAAAATAAATTTCAATAAATGAACAAGCTTATAAATTTCAAATTACATACTTCTAACTATTATTAATTCTTATAAAGTGGAAAAAAAATAGTATCATACAGGATAATCCAACTCCATTAACAGTTTGACCAGAAATATATAGGATAGATTCCAACATTTTTCTCCACCAGAAACTTCTCTAGAGAGGAAGATCACCCTATTGACGTAAAAGAACTTCTACAAAGTTTTTTTTTGTCCCTCTAAACAAGTAGTTTTACTTCCCCTTTTGTTTGCAGGCTTGTGCTTTCAATTCTCTCACTTCCCTTTTGATTCAGATTGCGGTTGACACATGTCCATATCCACAATTTTAAAAACCAGTGGAATTTGAAGCAACTATTCTCAGTGATTTCCTTCGGCAAAACCTGTTTCTTGTGATTAACAATAATAATAAACACACAAACACATAGTAAGGGTAGCAAGTGCATCCATTAATTCATAATCTATCCAATTCATCTATATCTAAATCCAATCCTATCCATCTAATTATAATAATTGATTTAATGGGTTAAATCGGTTTTAATTAATGAATTGTTAATGAACCAACCAAAATATTTACTGAATATTGTTGGATATCCATATGATTTAGAGAATAAAATACATTTGAATATAAAAAGAATCTAGATGCAGATAGTTGAGAATGGATGAATTGAATAATTATTCATTAAAATCAATCATGAATGAATTAGATGATTTAACACTTTTTTAATAGATACTAATTATTAATTTATTTTATATCCATCTATTAATGTTTCAAACCAAAATTTATCCAATTCATTCATTTGTCACTCCTAATAACAAGGCAATATATGCAATGTACGGTAATTTTTAAATCCAAGATAACATGTAAGTTTGCATCAAAAAATAAATGCAGACAGACCGACATGTTTGGGCCAACGTTTCCCACGTCTTTCCAAACGCTTATCAAACGCCGTGCAAAGAGCCTTTTAGATGGAAAGAATCCTATCCAAACATGCAAGTACTTGTCATCTGAAAAAACCAATAAACTAAAAAATGTGTGAGAGAGAAATGAAAGGGGAGCACTATCTATTCATAATTCATCCATGAGAGCTTAAGTAATATGAAGTTAGGGTTTAGTTAAGAAGGCCCTATGGGGAGCTCCCTTCACTCCAATACCAAAAAGATCAAGGTAACCCCATCTCCAAATTCATGCAGACCCCTGACTTTCGCATGCTTCCCAAGTATATTAATTTGCTGCGAAGCCAAGGGTGTCCATGAACTAGCAGCTAAGGTCTACCATCACCTCCTTTCAGGCTTGGAGTGCAGAGAGCTCCTACTTGGGTTTAATACCCAAAACCCTAATTGTCTAAACTAGAAGAAACTACACAATTATATATGTAATGCCAAAGGAAGAAAGGAGGGATTGTGTTGCTTGAGAACTTGAATCTTACTGAGTTTATATAGGCCAAGACATAGGCTAGCTAGATATGTAATCCGCGCCATTAAATTTGAGGATCGAATATATTTAGTAGAGAATCCCAAAACAGGATCTTGATGTTTAAGGATTGGTGAAGCATTGTATTAATTTCAACCATTATTGCTAATTGGGGATATCTTTTTCCTTTTAAATGTGTGATTGAGATCTAGAGTTGATAATGTGTCATGGTGCATAACTTTTTTTTATCAAAGCTATACTATCTGCGTGCTTGCATGTGTAATTACCGTTTGATTGGCGGATTTCGTATTAATTAATGTTTATATAATTTTAAAACATTTAGTGGATTTGGTGTCAGTTGATAGGTAATTAAAACTAATTACATACTTTTCATTTAGGATTAATTGTAGCTTACATCTTGGTCATGCAAATTAAATTTTAAGATTCAAAAAGGTGCAAATAACACCTTATCAACTCTGGATTTAATTTTGATCCACGATTAATGTAAAGTTCTTTTATAATATCATCTAATCACATGTTATTATATTATTAAAATTATTTAATTGTTTAGAAAGTTATTATATTAGTTAAATTCTTTCAATGATTTAACATACATAATTGGATGATAATATAAAATTTTTTACATTAACGGTAGATAAAACTTAAACTTGTGAACTTTGCCCTTAAAAACATCATTTGTTAAATATCTAACTAAATTGTCATTTGACATAAAAATATTAATGAAGAAGAATAAATAATTTTTCAGAAATTTTCAACCATTAAATATTTTTCAACAGCAATAATCAATTTTTTTCTCCATAATGTTTTTCTCTCCCATTCCATTTGATGATCTCTACCTACAATAAATATTATTTAAGAATGACCCTTTTTTTCAGTAAATAAGAATATAATTCTTTATCTTTAGTCATGAGTATAACAAGGCCCAAGTCCAATGAATTTAAATTTTTTGTCTCATTTTTCTGTTTTTAATTTTGTCTTTTTAATTAAGTGCTAACAAATCAGAAAGAAAATAAATTTATTTTTTAATTAACAATAATTTCTTTTTAAATATAAATATTTTTAAGTTAAATTTTCAGCATTTAATTGAAGAAATAAAATTAAAAACAAAAAAAGAAAATAGAGTTACGTTGCTTGAAAGTTGAAAGTGTATAGAACCTATATTTTAGTCTGATACTAATCTCGAAGACCGAAATTTTTTTTTAAAAAAAAGTCTAATACCAATCGCCTTCTCTATTATCATTGAAGAGAGAATTGAAAACCAGTTATCCATATATCTTCACTTTTTTCATAAAATTTTTGAAATAATTTTACCTTATTTACACTTCTCTCTCTCTCTTACATGAATGAACCTTTCATCTTTACTATAATTATCATCTCTCTCTCTTACATGAATGAACCTTTCCTCTTTACTATAATTATCATTTTTTTTTATTTGGCATCTTCTCCCATGGCGGTAAAGGAAACATTGTATACTTTAATAGGCACCAACTTAATCATGTTTATTTTAAGTTTTAAATTTTATATATATATATATAGTTGATGAGCACCAAAAGATTTTTTTTTTCTTTCAAGAAAACACACAACAGTGGAGTTGGGAGATAGCCTCTTTCAATCACTTTGTTTCTTCACTTAATTTTTAATACATTTCATTACATCTACCAGTTTACAAGATATATTTTATATATTATTAAAGTATTCTAATCTAAGTCTTTTATTTTGAAAAATCTAAGTTGAATTAGTCTCACGACAGTCAAATATGTAATATAATTTTATGTGCCTTCGCTTAATCAATTTCTTGTTGTGTTTCTAGTTTATTGCCTTGGTCTAATTAATATATTTTTTAACTTTTAAATATATTATTTTTAAATATATTTTGTGAAGTGAATAACTGCTTAAAGTAATACTCAACTAATTGATCACATACCGATTTCAGTAGTCAAATTGGTTTAAATTATTTTTTATAAAAAAAATTAGATATATGTATATAAAAGTCTTAAGTCCTAACCCTCAATGAGTATGACTAAATTCAAAAACCAACTTGCTAGATCTTTGTTTGGTACATTGTATAAGGGATAAATAATATTATATGATTAATACGATCCACTTTTATATAATTTTTGAATAAGATACTGGATAGCATAATATCTAGTCAAAATAATTTTATTTAAACTTGGCCGATAACAAATAGGAACCAAATTATTTTATTTTATATGATCTTATATAGTTAAAGCTGGGTAAAATTATTTTGACCGGATAAGTTGTTATACAATATCTTATCTAAATAATATATAAAGATTGATAATACTAATTATATTATACTATTCGTCTCTTATATGATATACCAAATGGGAGGGACACCCGTTTTCAATTCTAGATATTTGGAAGCTATATCTATGATATTAAAATAAAGTGAAGTGTTTATTGTTAACATTAGTAGCATGAGTTTGAAAGGGTTCCAAGGTTCCCTATAAACAAGAGTCCTCTCTCTTTTTCAGTGGAGCTAGGTTTTTAGGGTTCTTAAAAAGGAGTGTAATGTTATCATCCAATTTTTTTGAATCTTTATCACTTCGTGCAGTTTCTAATCCCATCTTATTTTAGGATGGCGAAAGATAAGGTGGAGTCCTAAAGATTTTTCTATATGGACTAACATAAATCAGAGCACATTTTATAAAACTTAGATTAATTAGATGTCAAAATATTAGAGCATATTGTTAATTTCATTTAACCCAAGTAAGTGATCAATTTTATTGTTACGCTTTTGTTGTTAAGCACCTCACAGATGTAGATTATTTGTTATTGGGGCTTTATTGTGGGTTAAGTTATAATGGGTAGGCTTAGCGTATTTAGTAACCTAGGGGAGAGGCCTTTACCTTTATCTAGTCAGGAGTGTTAGTTGCCCCATTGAAATCGACACTTTTGCAAACACTTTAACGAGACAAAGGGTAGTATTCTCTCCCTCTTACAATATTGAACACTGCTCCATCTTTGAATATTCACATGACGTCAATGGACTCCTCTTCCTCCTCTTATCCAGGTAATTCCAATCCCTACAATATTATTTTGATGTTAAATTATACATTCCATGATTTTAGGTTAAAGAATTAAGGGGCTTGATGGAATTTTATAGATTATTTGCTCTTATAAATTTAACAATTGGTATCAGAGCCTACTTTAATCCTGATTGTGGTTGTATAACATGTCTTTCTATCATTTTGAATAGATTTTAGGTCTTAGAGTTAGAAATTTCATTTTATTTTGTGCATACATGATAGTAATCCAAATTTAAAGCCTTTTAACTGTAATTGATGGAAAAAAAAATTGTTGGAGACCACCTAGAATAGTTTCTTCAATCTGGCGCATTAATTTCAAGAATCTTGGGCTTTGGGGAACAAATTTCATCACAAATCTCGAAGAACCCTAATTTTTTCCCTTTAAATTTAGCCTAAATTTTTTTTTTTCATAATTCTCAAAATTGATTAGGGCTTTTGGAGAGAATGAAATTCTGGTTCCAATGCCACCAGAATCACTCAATTATGATGAGAAACGAGTGAGAAATCAAAGAGAGAAGTTTGGGTAACTATGCGGGTTACAAAAAGCGTCGCGCAACCAAAATATTAGGCGGGGGGTAAGGCTGAAGGCCTAGACCAGTGCACGGGCACGCCCGCTCACGGGTGCGCACGTCCAGGGGTGTGGGACCCACGCACTTGGTATTTTGGACTCCTACCTTGGTAAGTGGGTCCCACACACCCTGGCCCATATTTTAGTGAATTTGAATATTTTTTATTTTTCTGAAAAATAATTATTTGCAATTTTTTCTAATTTTAAAAATAGTAAAATCATATGATACTCTCGATATTTGCTCCTGAAAATGTTTTTGTGGTATTGTCACATAATTATGCATAAAATATGTTACACACTCTCATATGTGACATTGTTTGCATGCCAGAAAGATTTTATTATGTTATGAGCATATATAAATTGTGTAAATGTTTAAATTATGGAATTCTTGTAACTTTGGTGCAAAATTAAATTTTGAAAGTCCACTTTTGTGATATTTGGCACCATTGTGGTCACTTTATATAGTTGTGAGCTCGCCTTCGCAAGACCACTTATGACAAGGTGATATGTTGATAATTATTTTGTTGCGTTTACATTGGGATTTATTTTAATAATGAACTTACCCTATTGGTTTGCCTTTATTAATATAATTTCTAATGTTTTGTTGGATACATTAAATATTATGTCTTTAGAGTTCTTAGTATCCTATCGGCATTAGCTTTAGGGACAAAATATTTATTGTTAGTGGGAGTTGCTTATGTGTTGTAATCCAGGACCCTTAGGCGAGATTATAATTGCATAAGAATTTATTATGTTTATTTGCTATTGATACATATTGGATATAAAATCTCCTTTTTTGTGTATTAACTTTTCAACTTTGCCTATGCACCCGAGTGCTTTGACAAAACTCAACAGGACTAATTATGAGAACTGGGTTGAATAAGTTAAATTGTTTATGATTATATCGAATGTTGATCTTGCCCTGACTGAAGATAAGCCTAGTAAGCGTACATCTGAATCTTTTGCAACAGACAGGGCTGAACATGAAAAATGGGCACACTCCAATAAGGTGTGCTTGATGACTATGAGGTACAGCATGGAAAAAACCATTAAGGAGAGTATCTTGCAAACTAAGAATTCCAAGGAGTTTCTAAAAGTTGTTGGGGAGAAATTTAAAAAGTATGATAAAGCTTAAAAGGCCCATTATCTTTCTCTACTGGGTAAGATCAAGTATGATGGTGTTAGTAGGGTTCGCGAGCATGTGATGAAGCTCGTGAATTGGTATAATAAGTTAAAGTCTATGAAAGTAGAATAGGGAGAGAGTTACTTGATTTGGCAAGTGTTTGAATCACTCCCTTCTGAGTTTGATGTTTTGAGGACTTCATATAATGCCCAACAAAATGAGTAGAGCATTAATGAGCTGATTTCTATTCTTACTCAAGAGGAGGAAATTAAGAAGGGCAAGTCTCTCGTTATGCAATTGACTTCTTACAAGAGTGACGATAAGAAGAAGAAATTTTTAAAAGGTAAAGGTACAAAGAAACAATTTAAGAAGAAAGTAAGTGACAAGCCCAAATCGTCTTCTGGGCAACATTTTGGGGAAAGTTCTGGCAGTAAGCCCAAATCCTTTTTCAAGGAAAACTGCAAATTTTGTTATGCATAGTTGGAAGTTTAAAAACTGGCTTGAGAAGAAGAAAGGTATCCCTCTAGCTGTAGTTTATTTTGAATCAAATTTTATTGATGTTCCCTCTAATACTTGGTGCTTAGATACTAGTGCAACTATTTATGTTTTGAACTCTTTGCAGGAGTTCAAAACCAAAAGGAGGTCAAATGATAGAAAGCTGATGATCATAGTGGAAATTGAAATTGGTGTGAAAGTGGAACACATAGGAGTGGTTGCCTTAAAATTATGTACTGGACATGAGTTAATTTTGAAAGAGATTGTTTATGTACCTTCCATGAGAAGGAATTTGGTTTTGATTTCAGTTTTGGATAGTTGTGGCTATTCTTTTCATTTAAGTAATAAAACAGTGACATTGTATTATGACTCTATTGTTGTTGGTTCTAGTGTATTGTGTGATGACTTATACTTGTTGGATGTCATTTTTGTTGACCAATAATATACTGATGTTAATACTATCGTTAGAAATAAACATGGCAGAGTTTCTAAAAATTTATCTATACTTTGGCATAAGCAATTGGGGTATATTTTGATGAAGATATCAAAATTCAGTTCTACCATTTTGAAGGTGAAAATAGGCATGCAAAATATAAATGTGCTGCTATTAAAACTATTAGACATTTGAGGAGTAAAATAACAATATCTTGAGTTCGAGAAGTCCAATTGAGGTGATTCCAAAACCTATTGAAAGTGAAGACATAAAGCTACAACTTTTCTATTAAAGTTGAAGCTAATTCTATACTGATTAGACACTACAGAGCTTTGAAATTGAAAAACGTTGCCAAAGACTTGAAAAGCTAGTGCCGTGATGCTAGAAGTCCAAGCTTGTGGCACCAGGACGAAAGGGAGATTTAGATGTTTTAAAACTCTTTTAATTTAGAAAATTTTCATATAGATCTTTTTAGGACCTTTATGAGGATATTTCTACACTAGGAGAGAAGCTTTCAAGCATTCAAAATCTTAAAGGCCAAGGGTTGAGATTGAAGATTTGGATTGCCTTATTTCTTCTTCTTTGATTCTTTTCTTTAATTTCTTGTTGTCTTGATGGTGGAACTCCTTGGATTCTTGTTTTTGTTTCTATTTTCTATTATGAACTAAGTTTCTTATTCTAGGATTACAATTTGAACTATTATGTAGTTTGAATCTTTCTTTCTTATCCTCTTTCTTATTTTAATGAGAATTGAGTTGTTTGTTTCATCTTGTTATTCATGCATTTAATTGATTGGCCACCAATTAGAGTGATTAGGTAAATCTGAATTGAACTTGTTAAAGGAAATTTGGGTTTAAGCAAGAGATGAAATAACATGTGTTCAAATCATTTAGGTATCGAATAAGTTGATTCGTTTACAAGATAGGGATATACTTATAAATCATGTGTAATCATGATTAGGGTTTGATCTTAATGCTTCCTTCTTCAATTTATTCTCATAAGGTATAAGGAGTAAATTAATAGAGATAGTTTTATATGACTATCGAGAGATGCATATAAACGAATTAGATCCTTAAGTTAACAACTTATTATCATTAAATGAGATAAGAAAAAATTAAGGCATTTCAAATGAAATATTAGAGGATATTATAATCTTAGGTTCATTTACATTTGTTAAATTTATCTTTGATTGCTAGTTTGCAACTTTTCCTTTCTTGATTTTTATTAGAATTTAGTATTTTTGCTGATTTTATTGTTATTTAAATAAGGTTAGATTTCTCAATTTTAGTACTTAGCATTAGTATAGATATAAATATCTGAAAGAACGATATATATTTCATTAAACTCTTTGTTTGATACGTGCACTTACATAAATCTACTTTTAGAGTAACTACATGTTATTTTGTAATATTTAAGATAAATTCATCAACTAAAAGGACCTTCCTATTGATAGATAATGGTGTCATCTAACTTTCTGTTGATTATTTATGGTAATTTTCATTTGCATTTAGTCCAACTGTTGAGCCTGTATGACTTCCTCCTTTCTTTACTGAGGCTTTGCACTATTTTTTGGAGTGGGGCTAAGGAAGGTGGAAATTAGTTTAATATGGAGTGTCTGTTGTGCATATTGTTCTTTTTAATATTGGGTATTCTCTAGTGTGATTTTATTTTAGATTTTACAAGGGATAATGAGCTCATATAATACTACAACAAAAGCATAAGGTTCCTTAAAACTTCAGAAGGGCATTAAGTGCAAGTTTGGGGAGGCTTGTTAATCAAGAGAAAGTTGAAAAGGTAAATTAATCCTCTATGATGCTTTTAAGGAGAAAGCACCCGCCTGCCTACTTCGACCCCAATTTTGTTCTCTTATTTCACATCAAACATAGTTTTTTGGCCTTATTTCATAGCTGCACATAAGTATGCCCCCATACATTTTGTTGTTTATAGTACCTGATAGCTTCACATATATCATACTATTAGATGCCTCACTTGAAATCTTGTTTCTCTCACTTGAAAACTTGTGTTTGATCAATTAGTATGCGATATAACCCAAACGTATGATTGATGCCTACCAAACACATTAGAATAGATGAAAATGCAGCCATGTTCTTATACATGATAGGTCATGAAGCTACATATATAGTGCCTGTTTGGTTTACTTTTAGAAGCTCTCAAACGGGTGTTCTTTGGAAGGAGAAGTGTTTTCAATAGCAAAATAACATGTTTGCTTTGTCGTTACTTGAAATGGACATGATTATGCAGCAGGACAAAGTGGTTTTATTTGTAGCAACCATATGCTAGTTTCTGATTCTAGCAATCTTTCAACGCTAATATTAATTCCACAACTACCATCTTTTTTTTTTCTCTTACTTCACTTCCAACGGTCTCTTTCTCTCTCTGGCGACACTATTCCTTCCTACCACGCACAGAGCTCTTCTTCTCTCCAAAAGGCTCTCATTCCCGGTGCCACAATCAGGTACTGGACGACCCAAGAGTGGATGACATGAATGTTCCCCTCCCTACTCCTCTTCACGTGCAGTGGGTGGTACTGATGGCCGCCGGTTGATGTAACGAAGCTTATTCAGATCTGCATTCTGGCTTGGGATTCTCCCTTGCACCAACACCAGCACACTCTGTTTCTCCCCTGCACCGACCCAACTGGGCTGTTTTCATCAGCCGCTTCTCCTCTACACCAATTACATAGGGCAAAAATTTTGATTTCCAACTAGATCTGCTACAAGGTGGCCCTCTTTTGTAATTACAATTTATCGTCAGATCCATCTTTAAACTATCAAATCAAATTTGCAAAATTAAATGACTTGAAAAAAAATAAAAATTAAAAAATACAATAAATAAATTGCAGACTTAACCAAATGTAAATTGACTAAGGATGAAAATTTACCAAGATTAATTTTAACATCAACTATGTCAAATATTATTCTCAAATAATTATCTCATGTACATCTAGTGGCCAAGCATGTATTTACAGAAAATATATCGATTAAGTTCTAAAAATCATAATAAATTGTCTACTTTATTTACCTAATCAACTGTAAACTTTCAAATCATTAATTATATTTCTATAAAGAAATCATAATTGATATCCAACAATTACCGTTAACACTTAAATAATAAGAACAAACTTAAAGCATGATAAAATCATAATTGAACTCATCTAAAACTTCATTCAAACTAAGTAATAGGCAAATAAAATGATAAACACTAAGATCTCTAAAACTGGGTAATAATAATCTAACACTATTTCTGCTAAAATTAACAAGATTTCATCATCACCTTAACAAATAAACCTAAATAAACGTATAAGGTTTAAAAGATAATATATCCTTAATCTTTGCCCTTGTATGATGTGGTACACTTTCGCACCATCTTCTGCCTTATACTCCGAAGCCTCTTGGCTCCCCATTTTGGTTCTATTTATAGTAACTTAGTTATTTCTTTATCCAAGTATGTGATCATGAGCCACTAGCCTCCATATTCAAGATAATATCTTTACTTGATCACAAGCTATTTTGTAGATTGTGTATACATTCAAAATTAAATTAGCACCATATCTGTTCCAAATCTTTAATATCTATCTAAGTCAGTACCAAATGTGTTCAAAATCTTTCATATCAGTATTAAATTTGCTCTAAATCTTTAATTTCCTACAAGATATCACAATTGATTAGAATTAATATCTTTTAAGAAAAACAATTAATAATGTCACAAATTTATTAAAATTAATTTAAATCAAAATATACTAAAACCTATTTTTTATATGAAAAATATGTAATTTTAAGTTATTATCAAATAGCCACTAGTGAAGTTGCTTAGGCACCCTAATCTAGAGTATTGTGTGATTGTGATGGAGGGGATGGGCAATATAGTTGAGGTTTTGGGAGTGTTGGTGTGGATAAGAGTGTAGGTTCTGCCGATAGTTATGATCCAAATATAGGTGCTGATCTAGGTGGTAGTGTAGGTGGTGGTCGTGGTATAGGCGTAACAAAGCTTAATTTAAACACTTTTGAAGGTACAGTGATTGCAAGGAGTGGAGATAAAAGAAAGAAAGGAGGGGAAAGGGTCAGAAAGGGTAAAATGGATAGTGCCATAATTATAAGGCAACACCTTAGTAGAATGGCAAGGGTTGTTGAATCTCATACTTTTGCTATTGTTGCAAAGAACCAAGAACCTTTTAGTATTGGCATAATAATGGCTTATCTTCTTAAATTAATAGCGATGGCAGAGAACCATGATTTTTATGGTAGATGTTGTTCCTTAATAATGAATAGGGCTGCAAGAGAGGTTTTTCCCACAATTCCAGATGACGATCACAAGATTATTTGGCTAAAGCATGCAGCATATCAACATTGAACTGTTTTTTACATTAGTGTGTATTACGATTATTAAGAGTGTGACTTATTTATGTATTATTAAGTACTTTTTTCGTAGTTGCTACTTTGAACCATTAAGTACACAATGTATATGATGTACTATGAAGATGCTTGTTAGGTTTGTTTCTTTTTTTTTTTTTATGGATTGTTAGGTTATTGTTTTATCGAGTAGCTGACTTTATATGTATTGTTAACTACATAGCTTAATGCTTGATTATATGTGAATTAAGTTGTCATTTTTATTTGTTGTTGCTATTTATTTTTTCAAAATTTTAGATGTCATCCATGTCCAACAGTGAGTATGATGATAATTCAAATGAAGAAGAAAATGACAACAACGTAGATATGCTAAATGTCCACGGTAGCTATGGTGAGGATACTAATTGGACAACATGCTATGAAATACTTATGCAAATAGCCATGTAGGACAAGTGAACTAAGTAGGCATAAATTGATCCAAGAAATTTTAAATGGAAATAACAGGCGATGCTAAGAGATGTTCAGGCTGGATAAAAGTGTATTTTTATTATTTTGTAGCGCATTAGTTAATCGAGCATGATTTAAAGATTAGTAACATATACGGGTAGAGGAGATGGTTGCCATGTTTCTGCATGTTCTTGGACAGTGGGAAATAGGATAATCCAAGAAAGATTTCAATGTTCAAGTGAAACAGTTAGCAAACATTTTCTCAGAGTACTTATTACATACTTGAAGTTTTCATTTTAATTAATTAGGCTATAAGATTCCACATTTCAGCATGTGCATAAAAAAATTGAGTATAATAATTGATATTAATTATCTATATATTTTAAGGATTGTATAGGGGCAATTGATGACACTTACGTGCCATGTTTAGTTTCTCCCAATGAAAGTAGAAAATATATAGGTAGGAAGGGATATAAATCACAAAACATTATAGCTGTTTGTGATTGGGATACATGCTTCATATTTGCATTGCCTGGGTGGGAAGGATCAGCTCATGATGCTCGGGTTTTCAAGGATGCTCTCACAAAGTCAAAGTATAACCCTCCACATTCTCCTCTGGTTTTGATTTTATAACTTGAACCAACATGTTTAATAAACCTTTATATATAGTTTATTTTAATAAGATGCATTTGTGTTTAGGTTATTTAGTTGGTTCTGGTTATCCGGCACCAATGGAATACTTAGGTCCATATAGATGTGAAAGATATCGCTTTCTTGACTTTAGGCATACAGCTGACTTCAACAATGATAATAACTTTTTAATTATTTTCATTCAAGTTTAAGATGCACTATAGAAAGGACGTTTGGGGTATGGAAAAATAGATTTGCTATTCTCCATCATATGCCTAATTTTAAATATACAACTCAGGTTGAGATAATTAGTGCTACAATGACAATACAAAACTTCATTAGAAGGAATAGTGTTTCAAATATTGAATTTTGTTGCGTAGAGGAAAATGGCAGGACTACGGAAGACCTTGATAATTAGGAAATAGTAGATATTTATGTTCATGACAATATGTTTGTGTTTTTATGTATGTCAGAATTTTAATAATAGTTTCATATATATGTATTGAAATTCATGAGTTACGCTGTCTACCTCATCAACCATCAAGTTGAATAATTTTATTTCATGTACATAGTTTTCTGGCGTTTTCAAAGGAGATATATTAAAATATAGATGTAGTTCAAATATGAACTTGGACCAACCCAAAGTCCGGATCATTATGTCATTTTTTTAGAAACTAATTTGTTTAGTTTATAAATAATCAATTTTATGTCTTCTATTCAAATTTTATGACATGCTTAAAATCAAAACAAAACAATTTGACGTTATACTACTTTCAAACCTATTTATTAAAAAAGAAAAAAAAAAAGAAGAAGAAGGGTAGACATTAATACAATTCTAAATGGATTCATTCAAATTCCCAGCTGGAAAAGTTTTTATTTCGGTATGTCAATAACCGAATTTGCACTTTTGCACTATAACAAATGTTTTTTTTTCAATTTTTTAGTTCGAAAAACTTTATTGCATGAATGGGTTGTTTATACGTGTATGTCCTATTTTATTTTTTAGTTAAATTCTTTTTAAATTATATGA
The DNA here is from genome assembly GCA_019955255.1 of Castanospermum australe. NCBI lineage: Eukaryota > Viridiplantae > Streptophyta > Magnoliopsida > Fabales > Fabaceae > Castanospermum > Castanospermum australe. Next base: position 546,105 of record NSJW01000942.1, read on the forward strand.
ATTTATTAAAATAAGAGTATATGATTGAAAAATTAATTTTATGATCCAAGTATAATTTATGGCTTCAAATGCTTTGGATGATTATTTGGGAGGTGCCTAAGCATTCACTTGAAAAATGATTATTTTCTTTTAATAGTATATTATATCTTTTTGGATAATTTTATCTTCAAAAGTAATTTTACTTTACACTATCCAAACAAAAACAATTCTTTGAAATTAACTTTTATAATATCATATACAAACACAAATCAATTCTTTTAAAATTAATTTTTTAAACACCAATTCTTTTAAAAGTAATTCTAATAAAATCTAAATCAAATGGGCACATAAATGTTGAAGATCGATTCCAACAAGTGAGACCATTCACAGGAAATTTTATTGAGTTTTAAAAGCTGTATACAAATTAGGAAACCATATAATTAGACCTTGATCTAATGTTTAGATATGTATCCAAATACATTAACGATAATGATCAATATTGGCCTTACTTTAAAGACGGTATAGGGATAATAGATGACACTTATATTGGTATTTATGTTCCATTAAATAAGCATATTCCTTTTCTTTTTAATGGAACATGATATACTAGCACAAATGTAATGGCTATATGTGACTTTAATATTTGCTTTACATTTGCTTTGTGAGGTTAGGAAGGCTTTGTTCATGATCAAAAAATTTCATGGATGCTCTTAGCAAGTTAGGTCTACGATTTCCTTATCCTCCAAAAGATTAATATTATATAACTTGAATTATTTTTTTTTAATCATAAACATTTTACAATATGTTGATAATATATTATGTACAAGTAAATATTACCTCGTTGATTCAAGTTACCTATTATTTAAGGGTTTCATAGGATCATATAAGAACACAAGGTATCATCTTTCATATTTTAGATTGGCTCCAAGTTTTAGATCGAAAGATGAAGCATTTAATTTTCATCATTTTAGTTTGAAAAATGTTATTGAAAGAAATTTTGGTGTTTGAAAAGCAAGGTGGAGAATATTGCAAAACAAAACTAACTTGAAGCTTGAAATTCATATTTTAATTATATGAGTATGTTTTACTCTCGGTTATTATATTAGAAGAATAGACTATGGGAATTTAAGTATTATTCAAAACTTTGAAAATCTTAGTAAGTTTAAAGATAAAGAGTAAAATTTTAATGATGATAATAATAATGATATAATGGGTCAACGTGAATGACAAGTAGATGTCAGATGCATGGAAGAAACAAAAAATGCTATAAGAGACCAATTATCAAGATGAGTGCATCATTAGTTTTTTTTTTCATGTATTTAATTTTAAGATACATTTGAAGTGATTTTCATTAAATAATATTATTTAGTTATTTTGTTTTGAATAAAAAATATGAAATTGATAAAATAATTGTTAACTATTAAAATTTTTTAACATTCATTAAAATAGTACTTTTTTATCAAAAAATTTTTTTATTAAAAGGTGCTTTTTACGTTCTTTATTGTAATTTTACAAAAAAAAAACACTTTCACATTCAAACGATCACTTGAAAGCACTTTATAAGTTAAAAGTGCTTTTCGTAACCTACAAATGTAGAATAATTTCTGCCTTTTGTAAAAACTCTAAACAGAAAAAAAAGTTATACCATAAAGGCACGTTGTTTAAAGCCTATCAAAGGTGCTTTTCGTAACTACAAACAAATGTAGAATAACTTTTGCCTTTTGTAAAAACTCTACCATAAAAAAAGACCTATACCATAAAGGCACGTTTTTTAAAAGCTTATCCAAGCACCCTATTACTTATTAAAATATAATATGTCGTGCATTTGGATACACTCATTTAAAAAAAAAAAGGTAATTTTTTTATTAAAAAAATAAATACTTCTACATATTTTTAAACATATTTGGATATAATTTTTTTTTAAAAAAATAGAAGTTTAGAAAAAACAAAGGTTCATTTATCATTTTTTTAAAAGTTAATGATCCCTAACTTCTTAAAAAAGTGAAAAGAAAAGTAGTTTTTAATATAATTTTATGACTAAATATCCTTTACTTTTATTAAAAATTATATCACATGTCCTCTTTTTTTCTTCCTTTACAAACCCTATTTACATAAGTCTCTATGATTTTGTGATTCACATTTTAAACATCACAACTTTCAACTATTGTCCCTGAATCTTCAAACCCTCAAATTAAAGTCTGGTCACCATGATTATACCACTTACAAAAAAGTAAAAAATAATAATATTAGTAATATGTTATTAAGCTATTAAATACATAAGCATGTTTAATTGCCTTACATTTCATTTTCTATAACCTCATGATTACAACATACTTGAAAATCCCCTGTCTTCATTTTGCAAGCCTACTTCATCATATCTAACATATCGTAGCTCACATTGTTCCTTCTTTGTGTGACGACATACTTAATATGAAATATTCACAAAACTAAGTGCATAATAATGGTTATATTAAATTAAAAAAAAACACTTTATTATCCACACAGTTAAAAAAAAGTATTTTTAGATGTCTTTTTCAATAATCTTTTTGTAAAAAAAGTACTTTTGTTCTTTTTTATCTAAACAAACTTAAAATTTCTTCTATTTAAAGTACTTCTCAAATATTAAATTGAAATGCAAAATTACTTTAAAAAAAAAAGGAAAAAAACTCTATTGAAGAAAGATCTATAAAAAAAATGTATTTTTTTTCATAAGCTTATCGAAATGAGCATAATAATATAATCAAAATATGTAGAACATCAACATTAACTTACTTTTTTCAAAATTTTCAAACTCCTGAAGCTCCTCACTTGAAAGCAATGAAAAGGGTTCTATCCAATCTTGTGTGTACACACAAGAGCTCCCACCAATATAAGTGCTAAGAAATTACAATAAGGATCAAGCACCCTTTGTGTCTACACTATTCTTATAAAATTCTCTTAATTAACCAATTGAAGTTATGGATCCAATAACATCTAACAAACAACCATACATTAGTTGATGGAGATATCTAAAAGAATACTAATGAAAACAAAATATTAAACAACTAAACAACTATATAATTTCTTAACAATCAGATTTTCATTGTCATTTGAAACAATCTAGATACTTTGAAATGGAGAGAAAACTGAATCCATACATAGGAATTGATGGTTCATTTATTTCCCTTATGTTCGTCTTAATTGGAAGAACAACCAGTACTCATATACACATGGCTTATATTTTTATTGATTCAAACTTACACTAATATTAGAAATGCTATAAATATGTAATTCTTTCAATTTCCTTTCAAACAAATAAACATACATGAGTTTGATAGTGGCTTGAATTCTCGCACCTATAAATGAATTCAAAGAAAATAAATTATTTCTTCATTCATTTCATAAGATCTATCCCAAATATATCATCAAATTAGAAAATAACACAACCTTCTCATCTACATAAACCATTTCCAAAGTCAAACCAAATGAAAGATTTTGAAAATTAGGTTGCTTCTAAAGACAGACAATCCAAACCTTGAATTTTCGCATCTTCTGTTTAGTACATATGTCTTGAATGAAATGAAATTTCTCGGCCACTCTTTTCAAACACCATACCAATCCATAAACACTAATTATTCCAAGGCAAATGGTACACATATATATGTAATCTAATATTGATATTATTATGTCAATCCATAACAGCATCTTTTAAAACCCAAGGCCACAAATGACATGAACTCCTTATAACATGATAAATAGAATAATAATGCCACATAACACTGTAATTCAATTGTCGATAGAATATAGAATAATAAATAAAATCGGCAACTTTTATTGGACCCCAGCAAAAGACAAATTGAGGAAAAAGGCTTTTCTTATATGTTGCATTAAAGTATGGGAACTATTAGATTATTTACATAACTATATGAATTTTTAAGTCAAAGAGGATTTAAAAAATGGAGAATCGTTATTTTATCGGTGTCTGCTTGTTAAGATATAGAACTTTAAAAAATAAATTCTGCACTCTTTTTTTCCATCAAATGCATGTTACTTTCGTTAATTATATAAATAATGGTGGGTATTTGATTTAATACGTTGATTAGTATATGACTTTTCAATAAAAATTTACAATTCCTTTAACGTATGTTTGAAATTAATAATTTTATGATTTAATTTTATTTAAAAAAATTTTTTTTATTTGAGAAATTATAAAATATGAACTGATAAAATTTAAATTTTTTTTGAAATCTCATAAATCTTAATTAAGTTATTTTTGAAATTTTATTAAAAATAAAAGAATTTGAGTTGATTTGGGTAGAGTTTATTTAAATTTATTCATCTATCTTTAATCATTTATTTAAAAATAAAAAAGAATGTTTACTAAAAGAAAAGGTAAAAATATAAATTTTTTAAAATAAAATAAAATCAATTCAATTCTTATTTTTTTGTATTCCAAACATAAAATTTGATTTCTAAATCAATCCAAATCATAATTTTTATAATGAATTCTAAACACAAGAATTAATTTCTAATTTGATTTAATTTAATGTAACTCAAATCAATTCAATTCAATTCTAATTTTTATGATTTTGGAATAATAAATTTTATTATTTGATTTCATTTGTAAATCAAAATTTTTGTTTAAAAAATTATAAAATGAGAATTAATGTGATTTAGAAATCTATAGAAATATAATAGATTTTAATTAGGTTGGTTTAGAAATCCTCTTAAAAATGAGAGGATTTTGGTGGATTTTATATAAATTTACTATTATACCCTTCATAAAGATATAATAATCATATCATTATGAGGATAACAATATAAATTTATTAAAACAAAATCAATTCAATTCTTTTTTAATGTATTCCAAATATAAAAATTGATTTATAAATCAATTCAAATCATAATATTTAAAATAAGTTCCAAACATAAAAATTAATTTTTAATTCAATTTAATTTAATTTAATTCAACTCAACTCAATTCAATTGTATTATATTCTAACTTTAGTAATTCGATACATCCATAAGGTGAAAATTATTCCTAGGTTTGGTTCTAGAGACGCTAGCTATTGGCTTGAAATTGGTCATACAGTGATCATGGTCAAAGTTGAAAACACAGGTTTACCTACTCAAGTTTTCACACAAGCCACTTCAGATTATTCGGTTTTGCAGAAGAGATAGACTTCTGCATCTTCTCTTCACTATTCCTATATTTGAGGCTTCCCCATTATATATGTCTGTGGAATTTATACTTAATATTCTCTGTTTTTATACCGTGCCTTTTTTTTTTGGTAAGTAGAAGGGGCCGGAGCCCAAAAAAGAGAAAAAAAAAGGAACCTAACCATACATTGGCCTCACACAGCCAATTCTCATCATGTCAGCCAAAATAAAAGTACGAAGCTCCAAGGGGGGGGGTGCTCAAAAAAATGCGTTCCTTCGTTCAAGGTAGTTGCAAGAGTAGCCATGCAGTCTGCACAGGAGTTGGCTTGTCGATAAATATGGGATATCTTCACCCTCCAATTCCTGCGCAGCAAGTTCTCAATATATGAGACAATTTGGATCTCAGCACCATTAGAATTAGGTTGACTAAGCCGTTGGACAAGGGACAGTGAATCCGTCTCCACTTCCACCTGCCTGTAGCCAAGACGCCAAGTCATCTCTAATCCCAGCATCAACCCCCAAGCCTCTGTTTTAAACACAGAAGAAGAACCACAGTTTCTAGCGTAGGCATGTAGGAAATGCCCATCAAGGTTGCGAAGAACTCCCCCACACCCAGCAGAACCCGACTCCTTTTTAGCTCCATCCGAATTCAGTTTCACCCACCCATCGGACGGAGGGGTTCCAGGAGATCAAAATCTCATTAGGCAACACTGAACTAGTGAAACCGTGAGGGCGAAAAGCATCCTTTATATTGTTGAAATATTGGTTAACGACAAACACCGGATTACTGGGTCGTTGAAAAAGAGGATCATGGACAGAGGCATTGCGCCAACGCCAAAGAAACCAAGAACTCACTGCCCAAAGCTCTCTCCAATTATCACCAAAAGCGCTATCAGTCGACACCAGATTATCCTTTATCCATTGATAAAAGTTGCTATTGAAAAAAGACACCACAGAAGAATCAGGAATGATGGCCTTCCAAAAGCTGGCTGCCACCGGGCAGTCTCTTAATACGTGAAGACATGTTTCTTCTGCTAGGGTACAGTGAAGGCAAGTAATGTTAGACCCCATAATCCGGCCAACATAAGAAGTAGTAAGGAGTCGTTGATGAGAAGCCAGCCAAATGAAAACCTTAATTCGTTGGTGGGACCTGAAGGTTCCAGACTTTACTCCAAACAACATGTCTGGAGCATTCCAATGACTAGAAGCAAGAGCTAAATAAGCTGATTTCACTGAAAAGGAGCCATTCTTAGAACCGTTCCATATAAGCACATCATGTCCCTATGTTGGCCCGAGGAGGAGGGATGGCCTTGATCCGCTCAACTTCTTCTGGAGGGAGGAGAGTGTAAAGAAGACGCCAATCCCAATCATTATTTACTACAAATTTATCCACCTGCACCTTCAGGTTTTCCTCATCAATATGCTCAATAGCTTTGTCAATGAGTCTGGATCCGTTCCCTACCCAATTATCCGACCAGAACTTAATGCTACTACCATCTCTGATGCTCCAACTCGACAAGTTAGTCGTTTTAGGCCACAAATGGACCAAATATTTCCAAAGAAGAGAAGTCATTAGGCTTGCTAAAAACCTGCTCAGGCCAAGGAGCCCTATTACCGTACTTATTTTTGAGAACAGAGGCCCACAGACGCTGGTTTCCATTCATGAGCTCCCAGGTAAGTTTCATTAAACAGGCATCGTTCATAAGCATTAAGTTTCTCATGCCAAGACCCCCACACACTTTAGGTTGACAAATACGTTCCCATGCTAAAGGGTGCAATTTACGAGTGTTAACATCATGACCCCAAATGAAGTTCCGTTGTAATCTCTCAATTTCCTGACAAACATTTTTTCGGTATTTTCTCCACTTGCATCATATAAATAGGCATCGATCCAAGCACAGATGAAGCAAGAGTAATTCTCCCAGCCATTGAAAGAGCCTTAGCTTTCCAACCAGACAACCTATTTTTAATTTTATGGATGACCCCATCATACTTTCGTCTACCTCTGTGAGGAGACATAATATCTATACCCAGATATTTACCAATATTGCCTGTTCTTTGAAAACCTGAAATATGTCCGTTATACACTCTGCTAAGGCAACTTCAGTATTCTTTGAAAAAAAGATTCGAGATTTACCAGCGTTTATTTCGTTGGCCAGAAGCAAGGCAGAAAGTGTTCAAACACTGCATAACGCAGTTAATACTCTCAACAGAGGCTTCAGCAAAAAGCAGCAAATCATCAGCAAATAATAGATGGGAGATAACAGGCCCCGTCCGGCAAGCCTTTATTCCTTTCCAATTCCCTTAGCTCAAGTTCATCAATGATGATGATGTGGGATAATTTCTCCATGCATAAAACAAATAAGTAAGGAGACAAGGGGTCCCCTTGTCTAACTCCTCTGACTGGCTTGAACTCCGTTGTCTTTGCACCATTCCAAAGAATATTCATTGTAGAGGAGGTGACGCAATCCATCACCAAGTTAATCAAATTTGGGGGGAACTTCAACTCGTGAAGAGTGGAGTTTATGAATTCCCAACTAAGCCTATCATAAGCTTTCTCTAGATCAATCTTGATTGCCATAAAGTTTTTGCTAAGCTTACGCTTAGTCATTGTGTGAAAAAGCTCCCTGGCAATGATAATGTTGTCCTGGATAATTCTGCCAGGGATGAAGCTAGCTTGATTCGGGGAAACCACATAAGGAAGACAGCCCTTAAGCCTATTGACCAAAACCTTCGTTATGCATTTGTAAATCACATTACACAACGAGATTGGTCTAAATTGATTAACAAATTCAGGCTGCTCAATCTTGGGAATGAGAGCAATTAAAGTCTGATTAAACGGAATGAACAGCCCCACTACCATTTAGGATATTCAGAATGTACTGACAAAACACCATCTCCAATAATATCCCAATTCTGCTGATAGAAAACAGCCAGAAAACCATCAGCACCTGGCGCCTTGGTTGGACCCATTTGAAAGAGAGCCCGCTTAATTTCTTCCCTAGAGAAATTAGAGTTCAATAACATCATATCCTGAAGCAGCAATAGAAGGAAAGGAAGAACGGGTTGACAAATGACCCGACGTCATTGGAATGTCACACAAAATAGCTGCTGATAAAAGGATAGCACAGTATGTTTTACTAACTCTTCATCCTCTATCCATACGCCATTATTGTCTCTGAGAGTGGAAACACGATTTCTTCTTCTGCGAGCAATTGTTCGAGAATGATAAAATCTAGTATTCCGGTCTCCATCCATTAACCACTGTCCCCTAGATTTCTGGTGCCAAAGAACTTCCTCTTGATTAAGGATATCAGATAGCTCATTCTGAAGCCTCGCTTCAATTTTATCAAGGTGAGGGAGCCATTTCCAGGATATAGCCTTTTGAACACCATTAATTCTAGCAAGCAAGGAATGTTTTCTTTTCTGAATATTGCCAAACACCTCCTTGTTCCACAGTTTAAGATTTGTTTCCAAACTTTGAAGATTCTGAACTAAGTTTTCATTACCGTGCCAATTACTCTGCAGGAAAGGTTTGAATTCTGGATGCATTAACCAAGCAGCTTCAAATCTAAAGGGTCTATCAGCATGAAGCATATGGCTAGAACTTAAATCAGCCAAAAGTGGGTGGTGATCTGAATAAACTCTGGGCAACACTTTAATAGTGGCCTCCGGGAAAAGAACACGCCATCTATTATTACATAAAGCCCGATCCAAACGTTCATAAATCCTGTCATAGTTACCTCTCACCTGACCACGCCAAGTAAAACGGGAGCCTTGCCAACCAAGGTCCATCCAACCACACAAATTGATCCAATCCGAGAAAGCTTGACAACGAGCAATATCAATATGCGCCCCACCTTTCTTCTCCCAGGTCTCCAACAATATCATTAAAATCCCCTATAACTAGCCAAGGTTCTGAAATATTAGACGACTTGTGAATGAAAGCATCATGAAGCTCTCGCCTCCTAGTCAAGTGGGGATTAGCATAAACAATTGAAAGAAGCCAGCTCTCTCCTGATGATTAGTTTGAACAAGCAAATCAATAAACTGAGAAGAAGAATCTCGCTGGGTAAGAGTAACTAAATCATCTCTCCATCCAACCCAAATTCCCCCTGCATAACTGTCTCCACCAACAGCAATACAAGAATTGAAACCCAGCCTTTGTAAAATGCCACTAGCTCGACTAGCATGAACTTTAGTTTCAAGAAGAGTGACTATTGTCGGATTAAATTTCCTAATGAGATTCTGGGCATCTGCCGGATAAATTCTCTATTCCCAGCACCCCTACAATTCCAAGTCATTAACTTAATCATAAGGACAAGGTTAAGATGGAAAACCTGACTAATTCGATTAAACATTGAGCTGAGGCTCAACATCCATACCCTCATTTTGAACGTCATGTCTAGGTGTTTCCGCAACCAAGGAGGTATAGTCATGGCATTGTCCTGGATCAACCTGTTGCTCAGATACTAAGTCAGGCGGCTCTTCTTCATCAATGAGATTATTGATCCTGCTATTCGGGTCTAAGGTAGCCGAGAACACAGGAATCATGTTTACCATTGACGTGTCATTTCGATTGAGGAGAAAAGCCATAGGGAGAGCGCCCTTCGACTCTGGGCCGTTGCTGATGATGAGTCAGACTAACTGGATCATTAATAGACTTACCTTTGTCAACTAGAATTTTCTCACGTAACGGTTTCCTGAAGCTAACCACTTGCTCCTGATCTTTTGAATATGAAGGTTTTCTAGTAGAACTCTTCTTCTCACTCCTCCTGATAATAGGATTTCTAGAATTAACTTCGACATTATTATCTATCCCCTCCTTCCGATTGGACTGCAAGGGAAATCCCAAAATATTCTCCTCTTCCAGATCAGCAAGAACAACAAACCGGGATTTTTCATCAGTAACCGATTTCACATTAATATCCCCTTGAATTTCGGCACCTGTTCGAATTCGAAATTGGTTTTGGCTTCCTAGTTCGTCGGGATCTGTTGACGACCATCCACTCACCAAACTCCGGCGCCGGCGCGGCAGCAACTTGGGGAGATTGGTCAGAACTTTGATGACCAGATGGGACGTCCTTCTCTACCGGGAGACCATTATCGTCACTATTAATCCCCACTTTCACGTTGCATGTGCGAGAGACACACTGGTCAACAGAATGACCATACAAACCGCATCCAAAACACACTAAATGAACGCCCTCATATTCTATAATATACCTCCGATGGTTACCCACATTATCTTCAATCAGGAACTGGGAAAGAAGCGGTTTGCTTAAATCCACAGCAACACAAACCCGAGCATATTTCCCCCCCTCGTTATCCATTCTGTAGTGAGATCCACCTTTATTGTCTTCCCAATCCTGTCTCCAATGGCTGTCAGAACCTTTTTATCGTAATATTCAAGGGGAAGATTGGGAATTCTCACCCAAGCCATAATCGAATGGACAGTAGCTTTTGAAGGATCAAAATTTGGCTCCCATTCCTGAATGGTAAGATAATGATCGAAAATGATCCATGGGCCCTCTGTCAATGCAAAGGTTCTGTCAGCTGTGACAGTAAATTGCACAAGGAAGAAACCATATCCCATATCCAGTAGATGAACCAGTCCCACTCTACCCCACATCTGTTGGAGTCTCTCTTCTCAAGCACTTTAAACCCTATCTTTTTTCCCAATAGATGAACAATCAGATATTTCTTAAAGGGTTTACAGAGACGAGCTTTTTCTTTCTCCGACGTAGATAGAACAGGATACAAAATTCCACCTACATTCACAGCATCTCTTATATGGATACTAATAATTGAATTTTATCACACTTAATTGTTGCATTTGATTAATAATTTTAGGGCTGTTTAGTGTGTAATTAATGATTTTTGGTCTAAATTGGGCTTTGGACTTTTAATTGGATTTAATTCATTTTCGTGCTATTTTTCTAGATTTACACTGTTCCAGTATTTTGATCATAACTTTTGTTATAGGTATCCGATTAACCTCATTCTTATTTCGTTTTGCAGATAACTCAAAGAGCTACAAATGGTATTAGAAGATTGAAGGCCAAATTCGGACAAGAAGGCAGTCAAAATTGGAGCCAAAGTCAGTCACGAAATTCTGAAGCTATGTTTAGTTAATTGGGCTTAACTTTGTAATTAGGAGTCCAAATTACATAGGACCAAAGCCATTAGTTTATGTTTTTAATTGGGCCAGTTTTGGAGCCCTGACCCTGTTTTAGTTCTAGGTTTAAATAGCATATTAGGGTAACATGAACAGCAGCTTTTGATTTTGGAGAAATTTCATATCTACACCTCTTCTCTTTTCTCTTCATCTTCTTCATCTTGTTCTTCTTTTTCTTTCCTTTTCGTTTTCTTTTTTTTTCCCAGCCATGGTAGGCTAACTTTCCATTCAATCAACCCATGAGTTGAGGATTTTGCTATTGAATCCAGAGGACTCGTGCTCTCCATGAACTGAATCCGTTTTTCTTCCCCCTTTACTCGAATTGAGCAACACGATTGTGTACGTTGAATCCGAGCGGATGAGGTTTGTCCATGAGGTTTGTTTATGATTTCTATATATTTTGATCATCCAGGGGAAGGGATTAAATGTTAGATTTAATATTTAGGTTGATTAACCCAAGGGACTTAAAATCAAAACAGGTTGAAGTGAACACTGTGCGATGGCATGGGTGAACACGCCAAGAGTTTGATTAAATGCTAGGTGATTGTCTAGTAGAGATGGTTCCTATATGAATGCAGGGATTCCGATTTGTTTAGGGTCAACCACGAGATTCAGTAATTCTTTGTCCAGTGACGGATGTCCTTGAAACCTCAATTCTGGGTTGGTTGATTGCTTTTTTTAAATTGTTAATTTCGTTTTATCTCTTGCATTAATTTTCTCTTGCTTTAATTTTAATCGAATTAAAACCCCCCTCTTTATTGTTTTTTTGTTTTTAATTGAGTGATTTAGTTCTATGCAAAAATCCTTGGGAGACGATCCAGATTGTCCTATATTACAAATTTCTTTATAAGCCTGGTTAATTTGAGTGAGTTCGACAGTTCACGTCAAATTTTGGCGCCGTTGCCGGGGAATTTTTGCATTATTATTTTGATCTCTATTATTGCATATTAACAGCAGATTAGAGTAGAGTAGATGCATTTCATTTTATTCCTTATTCCACACTTGAGTAGAGTAGAGTAGCTTAGTAGTGTCGAAAGTGTTGCAAGTGTCGCATAATTGGACTAACCTGTGGAGTTAGGTGCTGAGGATGGGTATCCAAAGTTTATCCACCATCCTGAGCAAAATAACACCGTTGGGGTTAATCTGGGGTCAAAATCTCGAAATTCCTTCATCTGGTATGAGGTTTTCTTGCTAAATTCCATCATTTAGATCACGTTTTCATTTTTTTTATTTTCGTAATTTTTTAAAAATCGTCAAAAAATTATAGAAAATCAAAAATACATTTTAGAATTTTACTGTAGTGGTCCCATAATTTTTAAAATTCATTTGATAGTGTTTCCGATTTTATTTTGGCTAATTTCTTAGTGTAGTTTACATATTTTGTATGTTGTTAGTGTTTTTGCCTGTTATGCCCTTATGCTGTATGACTAGGAGTAGTAACAATACACAAGACCTGATTGCTTTTTTAATCTTGAAATAGAGAGAACATTGCATGTTGCTAGAAGGGCTTCTAGGCTAAGTCATAGGATTTGTTACTGAATTTAATCTTGAGTCTGAGCATATTCAGCATATTGAGCATTCTGATTCTGTTCCATCTGTTAATTTTCCTAAATTCTTCTAATAGTGTAGATTTTACTTATTCTAGTAATAGTTTCATTAATTCTGAGAGCATGGACAATAGAACTTTAAAGGAATTGGCTGCACCTGACGTTAACAATCAACCCTTGTGCATCCAATATCCTGATCTTGATGCTGACTTTGAGCTTAAATCTGGTCTTATCCATTTGCTTCCCAAGTTTTATGGTCTTGCAGGTGAGGATCCACATAAGCATTTGAAGGAGTTCCATGTGGTTTGCAGCACAATGAAATCACAAGGAATTGATGAGGAGCATATTAAATTGAGAGCTTTTCCTTTCTCTCTAGATGGAGGAGCTAAGGACTGGCTGTACTACCTTCAACCCTCACCCATTGGAAGCTGGAATGACATGAAGAGATTATTTTTGGAGAAGTTTTTCCCAGCCTCAAGAGCCACTGCAATCAGAAAGGAGATATGTGGCATAAGGCAAGCAAATGGAGAGAATTTGCATGAAATACTGGGAGAGTTCAAGAGGCTATGTGCAAGCTGTCCACACCACCAGATATCTGAATCAGTTGCTGATAGTGTACTTCTATGAAGGCTTGTTACCCATGGACAGAAATATGGTGGATGCAGCCAGTGGTGGAGCTTAGTTGATAAGACACCTGCTGCGGCCAGAGAATTGATAGCAAACATGGCAGCTAATTCCCAAACAATTCAGCACTAGGGCAAGCAGCAGTGGGGTGTTTCTCAATTCAAGCACCCCCAGTCCAATATCACAGTGCCCAGAAACCAGCAGTAGCGTCCAGTGCAGACCACCAAAGACTGAAAATAGACTAGACGAATTGACCTCATTAGTAAGGCAATTGGCAGTGACACAAACAGTGCATTCTCCTACTCCACAGATAAGTAAACCATGTGGTATCTGTTCTGATCCACTCCACCCCACTGATGCTTGCCCAACTCTGCAAGAGGGCACCTCTCCAGACCAATCAGTAGCTGCAGCAGGAGTCTTTCTTTGAAAAGCACAGTATCAACAGCACATAATCCATTTTCAAACACTTATAATTCTGGCTGGAGAGATCATCCAAACTTAAGGTGGAACCCAGAATCAGAACCAGAACCAACAGAATTTTCCACAATACCAACACAGGCAGTTTCCATAACACAAATAGAATTTTCCAACAATCTATACCTCCACAAGCCAGTGCAACAGCAGCCACCAGCCCAAAGCAGACCAGTAGTGGTCCTTCACTGGAACATTTTGGTGAAGCAGCTTGCAACGAACACTTTGCAATTCCAGCAGAGAACTGAATCTTCCATTTCAGAAATTTGCAAACTCAGATTGGGCAGTTAGCAAATCATTGAACCAGCTCCAACCCAGGGATCTAACAACTCTCTTCCTTCACAAGACAATTCCTAATCCAAAAGGGAATGTCAGTGCTATATCCCTAAGGTCTGGCAAGCAACTAGAAGAGCCCAAGCAAGTTGCAGTTGAGGCTGAACCAACACTAGAAAAGAAGAAGACTGATGCGAAGAAAAGTGAAACATTGAAGCAAGGCAATGATTGAGTCTGAAAACCCCCATCCCTCTACCTTTCCCTCAAAAGGCCCTTCAATCCAAAAAAGTTGACAGAAGAAAGCCACAAGAAATGAGATCCTAGAGATGTCAGAAAAGTTGAAATTAACATCCCTCTCTTAGACGCGATCAAGCAGATTCCCAAATATGCCAAATTTTTGAAGAGTTATGTACAACAAGAGGCGACTCAAGGGGAATGAGCGAGTGTGCTTGAGCCAGAATGTGTCAGCACTCATCCAACCCATGCCTAAGAAGTGCAAAGATCCAGGGACGTTTACAATTCCTTGCATAATTGGAAATTGTAAATTTGATGATTGCATGTTAGACTTAGGTGCTTCCATAAATGTCATGCCTGAATCTGTTTATAATTCTCTTGGCCTCGGTCCTTTTGCATGCTACTGGTGGTTGTTATCCAGTTAGCTAATAGGAGTAATGCTCACCCTGCTGGTCTGATTGAGGATGTTTTAGTTAGAGTAAATGAATTAATATTCCCTTGATTTTTTACATTTTAGAGATGGAGGGTGAGTCTCCTAGCAGTGGACCCCCGATTATTCTCGGGAGGCCTTTCTTGAAAACAGCTAAGACTAAGATAGATGTGCATTCTGGTACTCTTTCCATGGAATTTGGTGATAGTATTGTTGCATTTTAATATCTTTGATGCCATGAAACATCCTAGGGAAGAGCATTCAGTTTTTGTGTATTGACGTAATTGATGATGTGGTTGATGATGTTTATGCTGAATTGTGTGTTGATTATCCAGATTTTGTATCTGTTAATGATGCTGTTGTTTGTGGTTGTTTACTGATAATGAATGGTGCCCTGTTTGCACTGAATTTTTCATGCTTTTTCTAGTTTTTGCGATGCACTAAATAGTGATGGTGATTCTGATTTAAATGGTGGATTCTAACTTGCTTGGGGATGTTTAATTCTGATGTGAAATTGTGCAGTCCGGGCAAAGTTCTGCTTCCTTAAATTTATTTTCAGGCACTACAGGTTCAAACTGATGTACATGCTGCAGAATTGGTGCAACCCACCAAGCTTCTTCCCTCTACTGAGCAGCCGCCTAAGTTGGAGCTGAAATCTCTACCTGATCACTTAAAATACGCCTTCCTGGAGGACAATGAGCAGCTGCCAGTCATTGTGGCAAGAAACCTTCACCTAATCAAGAGGAGCAGCTGATGAGATTATTTGAAGGAAAATAAGAAGGCGATTTGGTGGACTTTAGCTGATATTGTTGGCATTAGCCCTTCCATGTGGCATGCATCGAATTTCATTGGAAGAGGGTGCTAAGCCAGTGAGGCAACCTCAAAGGCGCCTGAATCCCCTTATTCTGGATGTGGTGAAGAAGGAAGTGACTAAGCTCCTGCAAGCTGGCATTATCTACCCCATCTCTGACAGCCAGTGGGTCAGCCCAGTTCAGGTAGTCCCAAAAGGTCTGGAGTGACTGTAGTGGCCAACCAGAAAAATGAGCTAATTCCCACAAGAGCTCAGAACAGCTGGAGAGTCTGCATAGACTACCGAAAGCTCAACCAGGCCACCCGCAAGGATCACTATCCTTTACCCTTTATTGATCAGATGTTAGAGCGGTTGGCTGGCAAGTCTCACTATTGTTTCTTGGATGGCTACTCAGGCTACTTCCAATCCATATTGCACCAGAAGATCAAGAGAAGACTACCTTCACATGCCCCTTTGGAACATTTGCTTACAGAAGGATGCCCCTTTGAACTCTGCAATGCGCCTGGAACCTTTCAGCGGTGCATGATAAGCATCTTTTCTGAATTTTTAGAGGATTGCATGGAAGTATTTATGGATGATTTACTGTGTATGGGTCTTCTTTTTGATGCATGCTTGGGTAGTTTGGCTAGAGTCTTGAATAAATGCATTGAGACCAATCTTGTGTTGGAACTTGAGAAATGCATTTCATGGTTGAGTCGGGATAGTTTTAGGACACGTAGTGTCTAGAAAGGGTATTGAGGTTAGATCCTGCTAAGATAGATGTTTATTTCTGCTTTACCTTACCCCGCGTCTGTGCGGGAAGTACGTTCTTTTCTTGGTCATGCAGGATTCTACCGGCGCTTCATCCAGAACTTTTAGCAGATTGCCCGGCCCTGTCCAACCTTCTGCAGCACGACACAGATTTTGTGTTTGATGATGAGTGTAAGTCGGCCTTTAATCATTTGAAGCGTTGCTTGACCACAACTCCGGTGATCCAGCCACCAGATTGGTCTCTTCCATTTGAGCTGATGTGTGATGCCTCTAACTATGCTTTGGTGCAGTTCTTGCTCAGCGGGTCAATAAGGCTCCTCATGTCATTGCCTATGCCTCCAAGACTTTGGATTCTGCCCAGTCTAATTACACAACCACTGAGAAAGAACTTTTGGCTGTAGTTTTTGCACTTGATAAGTTTAGGTCATATCTGCTAGATTAGGTGATTGTCTTTTCTGACCATGCAGCCTTGAAGTTTCTTTTGAAAAAGGCAGATGCTAAGCCTCGACTTATTCGGTGGATGTTGTTGCTCCAAAGAATTCGACATTGAGATTAAGGATAGAATGGAGCAGAGAACTGGGTAGCTGATCACTTGAGTCGGATCACTCACCATCCTTCTGACCTCTCTCCCATTCGGGATGATTTTCCTGATGAGCAGCTTTTACAGCTGCAAGGTAAGCTTCCATGGTATGCTGACTGGTAAATTATTTGGTTGCTGTGTTTTACCTGCTGATTCCACTAGGGCCCAGACTCTGAAATTGAAAAGTGAATCTAAATACTATGTTGGGATGACCCTTAATT